>CM059224.1:26834975-26867475 GCA_030347435.1 Clarias fuscus | reverse complement strand
TTGAATGCAGCCCGAGCACGTGCAATCTTGGCAGTGTAGTCAGGAAAGACTGAGATGGTCTGCTCTCCGACTTTAATCTGTCGGCGTTCTCTAGCGCGCCGTAAAATGTCAACACAGTCGCTGTGGTAATGAAACCTGCATACAATGGCTCGCGGACGGTCACCGGGCTTGGGTGTGGGTTGGAGGGTCCTATGGGAACGGTCCAAAAGCGGCTCCTTCTCCAGATTAAACGCTTCCTTTAACAAGGAGGCCACGGCTGCAGTGGTGCACGTGTCAGGGCCCTCCGCTACTCCCACTATCCTAACGTTGTTACGCCGCGTCCTGGATTCCAAGTCTTCACATTTATTTTCCAGCTTGGCTACGTTGGCTGTGAGGCATTTGATAGTATTTTTCATTTCAGTTATATCATCCGAGCACACAGTAAGTGCGTGCTCCATCTCCCTGACCGTAGCTTTTAGCTCGGACACAGTAGCATCACTAGCAGCTTTATCAATCGCCAGCTGCGTCTTCACTGCTTGCAAGTCGGACTTAATGGTAGACAACGCCTCACCGAGAGTATCTTGAAGTTCCTTTTTTAAAATATCCGTGATATCTTTCCTCAGCGAGGTCAGCAACTCGACCTTAAGAGCCTCCATATCGGGATTAGCTTGGCCCGAGGGGGGCTTTACAGGTGAGGACGACTCACCCGAGGATGTGGTCACGGTTTGCAAACTAGGCCTCAGTTGTGTTTGAATAGTACTGCGAGTTTTAATATTTTTTGCTGCCATTTTACACAGTATCGAGTAAAACTCCAAAACACAACGAACCAGAGAATAAAACAGAACTGCAATTATGGCCACAAAGCGCGAATGAATAACAATTTTAATCGAAATCGGCGGGAGCTCCCAAACTCACGTCCTACTCCATAAAACTCAACCGGAAGTCCCAGTCCTGGAGTACTGACCACACACACACACACACACACATTAATGGTGTTATCTTTATTATTATTCTCATGACTCATGACAGTTTTTATTTTGCTTACAGGACAGGAGATCTAATCATCATGCAGGAAACAAACAACACACACACATTTACTTACACACACACACACACACACACACACAGGTATGTCACCTGGTATGGTAAGTTATATCATCTAAGCTTCACATTAGTGTGCATGTGTGTGTGTGTGTGTGTGTGTGTGTGTGTTGTGCATTAAGTTTAAAGCTTCTCTCAGTCTGTGTGTCGAATCTGAATCAGAGTGAAACTGATTCTTTTGAATCATTCATTATTTGTCTGTTTTATAAATTCATGTTGTTTGTAAATAAAGCGACTAAACGCAGAAGCTCGCGGTCTCGTGTGTGTGTGTGTGTGTGTGTGTGTGTGTGTGTGTGTGTGTGTGTGTGTGTGTGTAGAGACGCGAACATCTTTATGTAATGAATCCGGTGTGTATGGAATCACAGACAGCGAGTTTGATTCACCTCCTGCAGCGAGTCGATTCGGAGTCGGTTGACTCTCTGACCAGAGTTCAGGAGAGATGCCTTCGAGCCCGAGTGTGTTCTGACTTGAGCGAGCTGTGAATCATGGTTAGACTGTCGCTTCGACTCAAGACGAGATCTGATTGCTAAAATCCCTGACTCCGCCCCACTGACTGGGCGTGTCCTCAAAAACTCCCCTCAGGATGAGAGAGAAGCTCCCTGTGAGTGTTACAGAGCGCTGACACTGGAGACTCCTTCCACACACACACACACACACACACACACGTGTGTATGAAGATTATTGTGATGTGTTTATCAGCGGGAGAACATTGTGTGTGGACGAGCCGTTGCTATGGAAACCGTAACAGTATTAATATGAGCACAGCACTAACGCTGCACCACAGTCAGAGACGCTGTTACAGAGAATTAATCAACACACTGCAGCGCTGCGGCGGAACATGTGTGTGTGTATTAGTGAGAGCAGGTTCGGCTCTTTCCTTCCTCTGTGTGTGTGTGTGTGTGTGTGTGTGTGTGTGTGTGTGTGTGTGTGTGTGTGTGTGTGTGTGTGTTGTACTGAGGAATGAGGCTTTGTGGTTGAACTGAATGTGAAGAATGAGTAATCACACTGAGCCGCTGCACATTTTAGCCTTTCTCCAAACAAGGGCACGTCAACACACCGAATTCCTCTGGGATAACCTCATCACATACCTGTCTCTCTGCCTGCCTGTCTCTCTCTCTCTCTCTCTCTCTCTCTCCCCCTGTCTCTCTGCCTGCCTGTCTCTCTCTCTCTCTCTCTCTCTCTCTCTCCCCCTGTCTCCCCGCCTGTCTCTCTCTCCCTGTCTCTCTCTCTCCCTGTCTCTCTCCCATCCCCTCTCTCTCTCCCTGCCTGTCTCTCTCTCTCCCTGTCTCTCTCTCTCCCTGTCTCTCTCTCTCCCTGTCTCTCTCTCTCCCTGTCTCTCTCTCCCTGCCCGTCTCTCTCTCCCTGCCTGTCTCTCTCTCCCCCTCTCCCTGCCTGTCTCTCTCTCCCCCTGTCTCTCTCTCCCATCCCCTCTCTCTCTCCCTGTCTCTCTCTTCCATCCCCTCTCTCTCTCTCTCTCTCTCTCCCTGCCTGTCTCTCTCTCTCCCTGTCTCTCTCTCCCTGTCTCTCTCTCCCCCTGTCTCTCTCCCATCCCCTCTCTCTCTCTCTCTCCCCCTGTCTCTCTCCCTGTCTCTCTCCCATCCCCTCTCTCTCTCTCTCCCTGTCTCTCTCTCCCTGCCTGTCTCTCTCTCCCCCTCTCCCTGCCTGTCTCTCTCTCCCCCTGTCTCTCTCTCCCATCCCCTCTCTCTCTCCCTGCCTGTCTCTCTCTCTCCCTGTCTCGCTCTCTCCCTGTCTCTCTCTTCCATCCCCTCTCTCTCTCTCTCTCTCTCCCTGCCTGTCTCTCTCTCTCCCTGTCTCTCTCCCTGTCTCTCTCTCCCTCTCTCTAATATTTTCCCTGTCAGTCTCTCTCCCCCGTGTGTCTCTCTGTCCATCACTTTCACTGTCTGTCTCTCACCCGGTCTCTCTCCTTCATCTCTGTCTCTCTTTATCTCTCTCTGTTTGTGTCTCTCATTGTCCCTTTCTCTGTCGGTTTCTTTCACATTTTAGTCTATTTCTTTCTGTCTTTCTGTCTCTCCATTCTTATTTTTCTGTATCTTGTCTGTTTCTGTATGTCTCTCTCATTTTACACTACCACTCAAAAGTTTGTACACCCCTTCTAACTCCACGGTCGTTCCTGATGTTTATTATTCATTAATGAAGGTGTTTATATAAAACACACACTAATCTCCTCTGAACAGTTGATATTGAGATGTGTATCTGCTCCTTCTGCTCTGTAAAGCTTCATAACGGCTCTAATCTGAGGTGCTGGTTGAGGTTAATTGGTGATTTCTGAGGCCGGTGACTCTAAATGAGCTTCTCCTCTGCAGCAGTAAGTTTTGGTCTCGCTTTCCTGGGAAGGTCTTCATGAGAGACAGTTTCATCATGGAGCTCGATGGGGTTTACAAACGCACTCGACTCAATACTGTCCTTGTGAGAAACTGTTCCAGATCAGCTGACCTTCATGTCTTATAATAACACATGACTGTTGGTGTTGCTACATAATTGCCTGATTCCATATGTGTTATTTCATGGTTCTGAAATCCCTGGTATTGTTGCAGAATGTAGAAAATAAATCTCTAAACAAAAACAAAGAAACTTCTGAGTAAACGTTTGTGTCTCTGTCTCTTCCTGTGTCTACACCTCTTTGTCTTTCTATCCGCTCCGTCCCTCTACGTTATGTTTTGTCTATCGCTCTCTCTCACTCCATCTCTCATTCTGCCTCACTTTACTTCAAATCCACTCTTTGTTCCGGTGTGATCAGTGCTGGTTTCGTTTGCATGGCTAGTGCTGTTAGCATTGCCGGGATGTTTGTTCATAATGAGATAAAGACAAATATGACGGGCGCTGAATTGGCTGATCACAGAGCGTCTCGTTTACTCGTTTACTCTCTCTGACTCTTACTTCCAGAGGCCAAAGTCAAGTCAACTGATTGCATCATCACGTGCAACGTAAGTCAGGGGGCGGGGACTTTAAAGGAAGTGGGGGGGGGAGACCCCCCAACCCACCCCAGAGAGAACGGATGTGTGTGTGTGTACGTGTGTGTGTTGAGATTCATACTTTGTTTCTTTAACAGGTTACTCAGCAAATCCATCTCCTCTCTTTCAGCAAAATGTGACATGATAAGTGTGTGTGTGTGTGTGTGTGTGTGTGTGTGTCTAACAACAACATGCAAGCTAGCAGTCTGATGACTTTGAGATTACAGAAGAAGAAAGCTTGCTGTCAGACTGCTGACGATCTGAGAAGTCCATTTAAACCTCCCCTAATGATTCACCCATGAGAAGTGAGATCTGCCCCTGAGGCTTTACCTCAAAGCCCAACATCATACCAAGACACCACGTAAAACTGCCTCGTAGATTAAATATACCGCCACAGCACGCAGACGCCGCCCCAGACCCTCTATGCACTCAAACTTCACAAGAACCCGCCCCATAGTCTTGTCTTACCGTCCCTATTGACCTGACACCGCCCCTTAAGCTACACTTATAAGCCTTACACAGGTTTCACAAGGTCATGAGAGCCTCAGAACTGAACATGGACACTGAACATGGACCTGCCTTTCATATCTCTTAAACTCCACTGAACTGGCTGAACATCCGAGACCCTCATAATCCACCTGAAATTGCCCGATAGGATACAGATTATAAACCTTATACACCATCTGCTCCTTATGAGATCATCGCCATCCTCAAACTCCACCACAAGCCGTCCCATAGACTACAGGGCTCAGACTTTCAGAACACTTACATTTCAGCTGAAACTGCTCTCTAGGCTGGACATCCAGTCCTCGTCCAAAAGACCATCACACATACTCCATCTGAACCTGCCCCGGTAGCCACATACTCAAAATCTTAAACCTGCTCATTATGATGCTACAGTACCATGTGACCCTGACAACCCTTAGACACCTCAAACTGCCCCTTAGACTGCAAGCCAGAGACACAACACTCACAACACTCACAACACTCACGCTCCATCTGAAACATCTCAGGCACTCTGAACTCCACCTGGATCGGCCCATTAGGCCCGCATGACCCCTGTACTCCACATCCACCAGTCACTGACACTGCAATTCTGAGACAATCACAAATTCACAAAAACACAAAGCCCCACCTCCTTACAGTGAAGATAGAGAATCCATGTGAAACTGCCCCTTAAAAACCTCCACTTTATAAAAGTTTAGTTGCCAAACCCTCACAATCCCGAGAGGCCATCTGATACCTAAAAAAATTCAAATTAAATTTATATAAATAAATAAATAAAAAACTGCCCCTCAGGCTGGAGCTCTGAGACTCTCGGAAACGTGTAAAACTGCCACACGCAGCATATAACCAGAGAATATTTTAGAGTAAATGTGACTGATTTAGAAAGACGGGATGTTTAGGTTTAAAGTGCAGACCGGCCGATAAAAGCCAGATGTGGGAGTTTTTATCTTGATATAAATGCCTGCGAGTCGGCCAGCTGTCAAACACCGCTAGCATTTATTAGCACAATGCTAATATACACACTCACTTTATGAGGTTCGCTGAGAGACATGAAAGTTCATGCTATAAAAACACACGGTAATGAACGTCCATCTGTGTGCGTGCGTGCGTGTGTGCGTGCGTGCGTGCGTGTGTGTGTGTGTGTGTGTGTGTGTGTGTTAATGAAACTGCTGGTGTTGATATGAATCTCTCGTGAATTCTGCTGACAGAAGCTGCTCTCGGCTGAGACTCCACCAGAGACCTATAATACATAGCAGGTCGTAAACACACATACATGCAGGCTCACACACACACACACACACACACACCAAATCTACCTCAATGTCATTCTCATGTTCATGATTGGAGGACAAATAAGAAAAAACGCATGTAAGCAAATGCGTACACACACACACACACACACACACACATATATACACACACACACACACACGCACACACACGCACACACACGCACACACACACACGAAAGCACGGGTCCAAAAGTCATACTCCATAACCAGGAACTGTTTTATTTAACCAGTTGGCACAAACACACTCCTAAAACACACACACACACACTCTCAGTGTTGATTATTGCTCTCTCATACTGACTAACACCTGATCTTGTCATAACCAGGAAAACCCTCAGCCAATCAGAACGCACTGTACCTGACTAATTGATCTCAGGCAATTAACAGACTGTGAATAAAAGCTGCACTAATATTTCCAAATTCATGAAACAAGAAATCGGACTTCATGACTCCACTCCTTTTCTGGTCCGTCTGCGATCCTGCAGCGCAGCCTGAGGGCGTGCGTGTGCTCGCCTGGCGCGGTGTAATCCCCCACTGAAACCCTAACATTAGAGCCTGGCACATGCCCAGTTCCCAAACTACTTAATACGGCCTCAGAGGAGAAGATAATAACAGGATGTGAACAGGCGAGAAAGACGCCGATCCGATTCCAACATCAACTGATAGAAACGTTGCCTGGAGAACTTATATAAATGTATTAAAATGTGCTTCAGCCTATAGGCAGAAAACCTGGGGATCTCACACAGCGCATGTAAAAACTGCCTTATAGGCAGAAAATCTTGTATAATGTGTTAAAAACTGCCGTACAAACAGTGTACGAAGAAAACGTCCTTATATGTGGAAAACCTGCGGATCTCACACAGTGTATTAAAAAACTGCCCTATAGGTACATGTGAGACCTATACATCACTTATCTGTGAGAACTCCAAATATCATCTAACACCTTACAACTGCTTTATGGGTATATTCACCTACTGGGTATGAGAACTGGGGAACAGACATGCTGTTATAAGTATTAGCCTTAGAGGTGGATCTCACCTGGAGCACACAGATAGTGTAAGAAAACCTTATACGCATTACATGCAGAAAACCTAAGAGCTCAGGCCTATAAAAACTGAAACACAGGGAACTCGCATACTGTAGTAAAAACCGAACTATACAACAGGTGGAAACATGCAAACAGTGAAAAGCTTCAGACTGGAATCTGATTAGTAAATTAAAGTTCACAAACCAATTTGAGGTTTTTCCCAAAATTACAACTGACCCATAGGCTCACCTGGGCTTACTAACTGTAAACCCTCCCAAAATAATCGGGTCCACAACGTAACAACTGTAAAACCCAATTTAAAACCCAAGCAGAAATGAGACATGCCGGAGTGAATGCCCCAGAGGCGACATCTTTAACACTCCACCAGGAACTGCACTACAGTCTAAAGTCTTATAGAACTTCATTTAAAAATGGACCAATGGGGTCACAATAAACAGGAAAGAGTCTCAGAGTTTAATCTGAATCGGACTCACAGGCAGAAATCTTAAATCTGCCTCCAACAGAAAGTGTCCGTTAGTGCTCAGATCACCGAGCGCTGTGCTGCTTCCACAAATCACATCACCGTTTTAATGCCGTCACAGAACCGCAGACTGAAAATCTCAGTGTTTATAACTGTACGACAGCCTGACAGAGCAACTAGGCATTTAATAACAATCAATAAAAACCAGCAACAAACTGGTTAACAATTCTCAAGTTTCATGACATTTTTAACATAACCTGCCCCACAGCCTAAATACTACCGTATACGAGAGGACGCTGACCATTCAATCCCAGCGCAAACAGACCGATAACCCCAAACATCTAGACCAGCAACAGTCTGCTGCCAGGGAGGACACGCAGCACAGGTGAGTCTACACTCGAACAGCTAACCTGCCCTATAGGCCCGATCACATTCCGACAGTGATTACAGGCAGCGCGAACACCAGTGTCTCATCCGGGTTCACTGTTTAGAGGCAACTGTAACATTTAGATTAGTGCATCACTTCCAGCACGAGGAATGAGTCAGTCTTCTGAAACGCACACTCGCATCTGGGATTTAGTCTAAACAGCCCCTCAGGCACCGTCTCCAAACGGAACACAAACACAAACTGCGGTGGATTTGTGTGTCGTGTGAAGGGTTGGGGAAGACGATCGACTTAAATCCCTGAATATCTTCCTGCGGCAGGTTTAAGACAGTTGGAAATGGATATATATATATATATAATTAATTAATTACAGTTCAAATGGAAAAGAAGTTGTTGATTTTAATTATTATTAATAATAAGGATTGTGTCACTAAGCTGGGTGTTATTAAAGGAATGAGACACTTGGGGACACGCTATTATAGGAACGTGATCTAAGAACTCCCGTACAGTTGATGACCACTGCGTACACCCTGTCCCGATGGGCGTGGTCTAATATTCTACCCCACCTGCTTCATCGGCAGCCTTAATTACAATTATGCTGAATACTAAACTAAACCCGAGCGCATGGCATCAGGAACATCGCAGTGAAATGAGGCGAACGTTCAAGGTTGGTTGCACAGATTTGATGTTAGCATTAGCGCAGGATTTTAAACTAGCCATCTATTCACGAAAACATTGACTACAGTAGAGCGTTGTGTTCTGTTCTGCTGCTCTAGCTCTCCGCACTTCCTGGTCCGAGACGATGGACGATCTCTCTCTCTCTCTCTCTCTCAAGAACTAAACCGATTCTGGAACAAAGGAACTTTTAAAAACATAAAGAGGAAAAACCCTCAAAGTCGTCTGCATAGCAACCGATGCTCCTCCGGGCGAAGCTCAGACGGCGCGTTTGCGAGCGATTTTTCGGCGGACCGGCTGAGATATGTGGAATGCGTTATGTAAAGAGGAACGAGGCGGTGAGTTACGGCGGTGTGGTTTGGACGCTGGGTTTCAGGCTGACGGGGAAACTGCTCTGCGTTTTTCCATGTCGGCTTCAGGGCAGCGTGTGATGAACGGGGCTGATTTTGGACAAATCGGAGCTGGCAAACTGCAGGAACGCGAGGGTGATAAATAGACGGAACATCTCTGTGATGTTTTCAGACTCTTTTGGAACTCCTGTCTGATGAAGGGGATTATGGGATTGCTTCTTTTTTTTTTTTTTTTTCATCTGAGAAGGACACAAACAGGGAGCGCACCCGTTTTGGGGAAACAGAAGAGACGAAGTGCTTAAAACACATAAAGAAAGATACGAGCAGAAAGAAGGATCGCATGTACAATAATTAAACATGTTACTGTAAGAACGCCAGGACATTTCATAACAATCAATATTTTCAAATTATATTTCATAATGAAATTCTGTCTTTTAGCATAACAGTTTATTTCAACTGATCTTTGTTTGTAAAAATGACTTGATAAAATGTCATTTTGGAAATAAAAGCAAATATAAGTACTTCTCTCACTATAGCCCTCTCTGTAGATAGATCTATACTTTCTAGTAAACCTTGTGACTTCTACAGAACACTGAAACCTCCCAATCTGTCACCGTTCTGTTCTTAACCCTCGAGGTTTATCTCAATTCAGATAAAAGTCGTCACATCAGATGCCAGACATCAGAGAGCTACAGGTTTGAGACCGGCTGTTACCTCGTTGGACGGGATGCTGACGACTCCTGTGGACCGGCGCTTCTCGCGCAGCTTCCTCTTCTCGATCTGACCTTTGCCTTTGCGAGCACTGGGACCTGAACTCTTCTTCTCCTTGCCTTTGGGACTCTCGAGGTCACCGTCCGGCCGTGGTGCCGCACCTCCAGGCTCCGGCGGTTTCTCTGTGGACCTCTTGGTGTCGGAAACCCGTGCCGCCGGCGTCACCGCCTGAGCCGGTACCGTGTAGGCGTGCGGCGGTTCCTCGTCCCCTCTCCTGATCAGGGTGGAGGACGAAGCCGATCGAGCCACCGTCTGAGGCGCGGCGCTGCTCCGCTCCGGGTTTCCGTTGGAGCTGTTCGGGTCCGGTACCGATCGGGTTTCCGGCGCCTTGGCGCTGCCGACGGTCGTCGTGATCCCACCGGTGCTCGTGATCGCCGCGATATCCCCCAACATCTTTGCGCGCAGTTTCTCCCTCTTGGCCTTCCATTCCTCCAGGAAATCCGTAGCCGCGTTGGGCTTGAACCCGCCGGACGCCATGTTTCCACACGTCTACGTTTATTAATGATCTATCAGAGATGAACGTCAAACTGATTAAATGATAAGAGACTCAAATGCACCACATTCCTCCTTCACCACCAGGGGAAACCTGCACACAAAACACACAACAACAATGATAATAATGCAGTAACACACAGAGGGGCGTGGCCTGATGAGCAGCATCACCTGGCAGCTGTCACTCAGGTATGCGCTGCCACCTTGTCTTTCATTCTCTATCTCTTCCTCAACAGAACGTTACAGTGACGTAACACGATTATCGTCACAGAGGGGTGTGTTAATCTCCCGTTCAGTGCTGTCGGCTCTATGAGCAAGAACTAATCTGTAATCAATCTGAGTTACACAGATCAATTCTTCTAAGAAATTACAAAGACTACGGTGAGGATTGCGGAAGATATTCATGTTTAAAAAGAGACAGTAGATCAGTGTAGCGATGTTACAAAAGATTCTAAATGTATTTGCGGCTGTGCTGAGTGACCTCCTCGATCCTGCAACCTCCACATGAGGAGATTTTTATCTGAGAAAGACACAAACAGGGAGCGCACCCGTTTTGGGGGAGCAGGACGATTACAGAGGACACGGAGTGCTCAAAATATCGAAATACATAGAGAAAGATATGTAAGGAAAGACAGATAACATGCACGACAGTTAAATACATCTTACCGTAAAACACCGGCACATTTCATCATAATTATTTATCAGATTTTCATTCTATATATATTTTTTTTAATTTAAATAGTTACATAGTTTATTTATTTTTCTTGATTAAGATCGATGTAAATAAAACTTGGATAAAATACCATTTTGGAAACGAAAAGCAAATGAATTATAAAATGTACGAGTAAATATATTCACATCAATTATTTCACTTTAATTTTAAATGATCTAATCAGTAATTAATCTGCATCACGTGCATCATTTCTTCTGAACAGTTACAAAGATTACGGTACGGATTACTGAATCTAATTATATTATTATTATTATTATTATTATTATTATTATTATTGTTGTTATTAGATCAGGTTGTAGCTACAGTATGTTACAAAACCTTCCACATTTCTGTCAGATCTGGCTGATCGTCCTGATCCTGTAGCGTTCACGAGAATCAGTTTTTGGTTTTACTCTTTATTATCATCATCTTGATTTTCTCCACGAACACGAATCGACAGGTTGATTTTAATTACAATCAAACAGAAACATTCAGTGATTAACTCCTGTCGTCACATGTGGCCGTTTTATTGTTCCAGTTCCAAAAGTAATTCTGAGCTCCTCAGTGGGTGGTGTTGAGGCTGTCAGTGGTGTGTGTGTGTGTGTGTGTGTGTGTGTGTGAGACTCTGACTGTGTACAGATTCAGTTCCAGTACATCTGACCTGTGTAGAGTTTATAACAGTCGTCTTTGTGGCAGAGCAGCTTCACACACTCAGAGGAACTCTGGAGGTTTGTGTGAGATGTGAACGTGCATCGATCAGATTGTGACAAAAATCACTTCACAATGAGGAACCCGCGGCAGAGTGACGTCACCGCGCGGAGCAACCAGGCGCCACCTCATGTCACACAGTACATGTTTGTTTGTTTTTAATATGATCACATGCTGCCACCCCTGACTGTGATTTGCCTCCCTGTGATTACACACACACACACACACACACACACACCATGTGTACAGACCTGTAACACTGTAACCGAAACTCTTTGAAGTTCATTAAGGAAGCGGCAACATTGTTTCTTACATAAAACACAACTTGTGTAGTAACAACAACAAGCAATCACACACACACACACACACACACACACATACACACACACACACACATACACACACACACACACAGTAGTACAGCAGGTATGAGGAACGCTCGCGCTCTGAAACTTTCTCTCACACACACACACACACAGTAGTACAGCAGGTATGAGGAACGCTCGCGCTCTGAAACTTTCTCACACACACACACACACTCTCTTTCTAACTTCAGCAAAACCTCACAAATCTCCTCGCGGATCCTGAGAAACATCTCAAAAGACACAGAAGATAAAACTCACCTGCAGTGTGTGTGTGAGAGTGAGTGTGAGTGAGTGAGTGTGTGTGTGTGTGTGTGTGTGTGCTCGACACTCCGCGCGGCTCCCAGGTGAAGCGCTCCGGCGGAATGAAGTCGTGCTCGGTCAGTCCCGGAGCTCAGCGCCTCTCCCACCCGACACGCTCGCCGAAAACCCCCGAGCCGCTCCGACTGCAGCCGAGATCAACCGGAAACACCCGAACGCTGACGGAAACAACGGGAGGAGGGCTGAGGGGGCGGGGCTAATCTGTTGGAAGCGTCTGATTTAATAACATTATTATTATTATTATTATTATTATTATGAGTGAAATAACAGAGAGAAAATAACTACAAATTAACATCACTATTGTTCACAGTGTTTTGTCGTTGTTGTTGTTGTTGTTTATTGTTTACCTACTATTTTATCCTTTCAAATCTAATATGTTTGGCAATTCAGATGTATTTTATTTATACTGTCTTGTTTCATTCTTTTTAACATTCAGTCCAATAAAACTCTTCCCAAAAGAACTGAGAGAGGGAAAAAAAAACAACTGCAAACAATTCCATGACAACAGCAAAGCTCTTTGAATTTTAGGAATATTTTCTGATTATATAAATATCTACTCAATCTGTTCCATGGTTTTTATTTTTATTGATTTGATTTAATCAGTGATTTTGCATCTTCTCTCCGTGCTCGGTGGGTTTCCTCTGGGTGCTCCGGTTTCCTCCTACAGTCCAAAGACATGAAGATTTGGATAATTGGCATTCCCAATTTGCCTGTAGTGTGTGTGTGTGTGTGTGTGTGTGTGTGTGTGTGTGTGCCCTGTGATGGATTGGCACACATAGGGTGTACCCTGCCCTAGTCCTAAGGTTAGTCACCCCCCCCCCCTCCCCTCCCCCAAGATTAAGTGGTATAGATGATGAGCGCTTTATTATTATTATTATTATTATTATTATTATTGTTGTTGTTGTTGTTGTTTTTTTCCTTTTCATTTTAATTGATAGTTAATTGGTAATTTGCAATTCATTTTATTATTGTTATTTTAAAATATATTATTAATAAGATAATAATTTCCAAAATGCACTGCAAATATCCAGTCACTAATATCTAGAAAATTAGCTACAAAACTAAATAATAAAAAGTATTTTAAAAAACAAGCATCAATCAATTAACAGCAGTGACTTTCACCATCACATTATTACAATTATTATTATTATTATTATTATCATTAATAATAATAACAATAATAGATATTTTTGGAAAAAAAAATATATATATAGTCTGTATGTGTAAAATACATTTTAGACACTGTAAACTTAAAACTTAACAATTACAACAAGAATTTCAATAACACCCTGTAACTGTAATGATGATTTTCTTTCCAGCTTTAACTGTAATTTAGCAAAAACAAATGCTGATTTTTGTTTTTATTTCTATCCTATAAATATCTTGATGTTTTATTCTGTGGTGTCTATAATAAATCATTCTGTCACAGCAGGATTAATTTCAGATCTGAAATCAGGAAAGAAAAACAATTGTGTTATAAATATTACTCCACTTAGACTTACAGCAGAGTGTGTTTGGGTCTCTGTAAAAGAAAATCTCAATACATTTAGGTCACGTTTCAAACAGGAAGTTAGAAGTTAAACAAGTTCGGATTTGGACTTTAACTGAGAAGAACTTTTACAGATGTTAGCTTGTGTTTATTTCTGGGTTAATATCAATATAAAGTGCTTTTGGTGTCAGAATCAGAATCACTCGGGAATCATAAACAGACTGCAAAATAATGAAATTCTGAGGTTTTATTATAAATAATCAAGCATTTATACACACACCAGTACAAGTATATGTTTTTCCAACAATTTTTCCTCCTTTTCTACCATTTTCTTTGAATGGGTGTGTGTGTGTGTGATTTTGTCACATTTATTCAGATTTCTTAATAATAATAATAATAATAATAATAATAAAATATAAAAGAACTCCAGTTCACAGTCAGTAGTGAGTCACTTCAGAGGTGTGTAGTACCCAGTTACATTTACTTGAGTAACTTTTTGGAAAAAATGTCCTTCTATAAGTAGTTTTACTGCACCAGACTTTTTACTTTTACTTGAGTAGATTTGTGAAGAAGAAACGCTACTCTTACTCCGCGACACAAACAAAAGTTTCCGGATCTTTCTCTAATTTCATGGAACGCCCATAAATCCATGCTGCTACATGTGGGCTGTGGCAGTTAGTGTACAATCTTGCGGTGAGTATAGAATGCTTTTCTCATGTTTGTGTGATTATATGTGAACTTTAATTGTACATATAATGTTACTTTAAGAGTCTATGAATATATAGGTATATTTCAGTACAGAATTAATCGCCAACACGCCTGTTGTATATTTTTATGCGTCCCGAAAAATATGATGCATCCAAGCATGCAATGTTAAAATGTTAAGTTTAGCAAAAATATGTCCACCCTGTCATCGGGCGTCCCCTGCTAGAGTGTAAGTGCATCTTTATTTATTTATTTATTTATTTATTCATTCATTCCCACATTGTCACTTGATTTCAGACTTTTCTCATTAAATAAAGCACACTGTCTGACCCTCTCTAAGATTTTATCCAGTGCCTTTTAGCTTCGCATTCAGGTGGTCATGTGACTTCATTTTTTTTTTTCTTCCACATAACGTTGAGCGACTGAAGCGGCACCAGATCATAACCCTTTTTGAAAATGTACATTTTATAATGACTGCGTGATGAATATGTGTTTACTGTGACGTTGTCCATGACAGACAACTGCCAGTAAATTGTCCCCATGCAGTTAATGTATAGAACATGCTGGAGTTTGACCTGCATGCCTGTGGTCGACTTAATAACGTTAATATGAAGTTAAATGGAAAACCTCTGATGTTTGTTTTGGAAATTCTGAGATCTCAAAGGCACCTTATAGTCACACTGACCCGTATCACATGGATCGAATATTATTTCATACAAAACAAAGCCGTGACCCGTCTTAGTTAAATATTGAGATATTGTATCTTCTTGTAACATTACCTCAGTGCCTCAGTTAGATACTAGTTGTCACGAGTAAAAGTTAACTGCACAGCTAGCTAGCTAACGCAGATATTTATAAGGGAACAAGGAAATCTTCATCATCACAAACATTTTCAGGGACTGTCGACCCTACACAAGTAGCAAAGATCCTTCTAACACACTACTGCAGTTATGAGCACGATGAGAACGAACACTCATTTCCCTCACACAGCTATTTAAATTCTCACACACACACACACACACACACACCAATAAAACATGGTGCAGTGGTTTATCATAAATACATTTATATCCAGAATAATTCTGTAAAACGTTGGAAACTCGACTTGAACAGAAAGCCGAGGCAGAACCAGGAGCTCGAAGATATTAATAGTTTTATTCATTAGAGTAAAAACAGGAGTGTGTAATAAACACAGTCCTGTAGAACGTTTAAACACCGCCCACTGTGTGTGTGTCCACAATACACAGAGACTTTTACAGGGAACATGATCCAACCCTCTCAGTCTCATTCACACACATACAGGACAATCAGTGTGATTATGAAGAAGGTGTGTGTGTGTGTGTGTGTGTGTGTGTTATCTCATAGCTCCTGGTTCTATCCTGAGCTCGAGTTTCTGTTCATGAGTTTCGAACGTTTTCCCCATATCCGTGTGAACTTTCTTTTCATTCTGGTTCCTCTCAATTCCCCCCAAAAACATTACTGTTATACACACACGTGGACAAAATTGTTGGTACCCTTCGGTCAATGAAAGAAAAACTCACAATGGTCACAGAAATAACTTTAGTATGACAAAAGTAATAATAAATAAGAATTCTATGAATGTTAACCAATGAAAGTCAGACATTGCTTTTCAACCATGCTTCAACAGAATTATAAAAAAAAAATGAACTCATGGAACAGGCCTGGACAAAAATGATGGTACCCCTAACTTAATAGTTTGTTGCACAACCTTTTGAGGCAATCACTGCAATCAAACGATTCCTGTAACTGTCAATGAGACTTCTGCACCTCTCTGCAGGTATTTTGGCCCACTCCTCATGAGCAAGCTGCTCCAGTTGTTTCCGGTTTGAAGGGTGCCTTTTCCAGACGGCATGTTTCAGCTCCTTCCAAAGATGCTCAATAGGATTGAGGTCAGGGCTCATAGAAGGCCACTTTAGAATAGACCAATTTTCCTCTTAGCCATTCTTGGGTGTTTTTAGCTGTGTGTTTTGGGTCATTGTCCTGTTGCAAGACCCATGACCTGCGACTGAGACCCAGCTTTCTGACACTGGCCAGCACATTTCTCTCTAGAATCCCTTGATAGTCTTGAGATTTCATTGTACCCTGCACAGATTCAAGACACCCTGTGCCAGATGCAGCAAAGCAGCCCCAGAACATAACAGAGCCTCCTCCATGTTTCACAGTAGGGACAGTGTTCTTTTCTTCATATGCTTCATTTTTCCATCTGTGAACATAGAGCTGATGTGCCTTGGCAAAAAGTTCCATTTTTGTCTCATCTGTCCATAGGACATTCTCCCAGAAGCTTTGTGGCTTGTCAACATGTAGTTTGGCATATTCCAGTCTGGATTTTTTATGATTTGTTTTCAACAATGGTGTCCTCCTTGGTCGTCTCCCATGTAGTCCACTTTGGCTCAAACAACGACAGATGATGCGATCTGACACTGATGTTCCTTGAGCATGAAGTTCACCTTGGATCTCTTTAGAAGTCTTTCTGGGCTCTTTTGTTACCATTTGGATTATCCGTCTCTTTGATTTGTCATCAATTTTCCTCCTGCGGCCACGTCCAGGGAGGTCGGCTACAGTCCCATGGATCTTAAATTTCTGAATAATATGTGCAACTGTAGTCACAGGAACATCTAGCTGCTTGGAAATGGTCTTATAGCCTTTACCTTTAACATGCTTGTCTATGATTTTCTTTCGAATCTCCTGAGACAACTCTTTCCTTCGCTTCCTCTGGTCCATGTTGAGTGTGGTACATACCATGTCACCAAACAACACAGTGACTACCTGGAGCCCTATATATAGGCCCACTGACTGATTACAAGATTGTAGACACCTGTGATGCTAATTAGTGGACACACCTTGAATTAACATGTCCCTTTGGTCACATTATTTTCAGTATTTTCTAGGGGTACCATCATTTTTGTCCAGGCCTGTTCCATGAGTTTATTTTTTAAAATAATTCTGTTGAAGCATGGTTGAAAAGCAATGTCTGACTTTCATTGGTTAACATTCATAGAATTTTTTTAAATTATGACTTTTGTCAGATTAAAGTTATTTCTGTGACCATTGTGAGTTTTTCTTTCATTGACCGAAGGGTACCAACAATTTTGTCCACGTGTGTATATGCACACGCACACACACACACACACACATCAATGAGCCATAATATTACAATGCAAAACATTAAGTCCAGTATTGTGCTGGTTCCCCATGTGTCACCTGGCCGGCTTTGTCCCCTCGGGCGTGGCCCTGCAGGGTCTCTGAGGGGGTGCTGTAGTGTCTGAGCACCAGGATGTTTGCAGGAGATGCTTTGGGTGCTGTGGGTTGTGGGGCGGGGCTTCCATGGATCATCTGGCGCATCCCATGAGAGCTGGATTGGACTGGGATGTGGGGAGTTTGGGGCCGGTTGGTGTCCTTTGGCTCTTTGTCCTCTTGGTCCTGGGTGCGGTGGACTGGGGTGCACTGGGTGTTCTGGTACCTTCCTATCGCAACCAGCATTGTGCTTTTCTGTGTGATCAGTCCCGTCTCGTTGGCCTTCGGTCTCCGTGAGCATGGGTGAGCCTCGGGTGTCCATGATCCTGTGTCCAGTTTACTGACATATAACTAATAATCAGTGTTAATGTTCTGGCTGATTGAATATGAATGTGGTGTATACACCAATGTACAGCAGTACCTCAGCATACCAACACTCGTCTGTTTGCCTTAAGAACTGAAATTTTGTCAGACATTTGCCTGGACATATGAAGCATTTTCAGCTTACAAATGAACAAACCGAGCCAAACATTCGTCCAGCAGCCATAAAAAAACTTGTTTGCGTCCATGGAAAGCCAAGTGAAGTGAGTTTACATATTTTATTTGTGGGTGTTTTTTGCATTTTGTGTAAAACTTAGTGAAGACGCAGCACCGCGGGTACCATGAATGTTATCAGGAAGAAAAGGGAGCCGCTTTCAGTTTGGTTTTTAAAGCAGCCGGTGCCGAGAGGAATCATAAATTAAGTTTAAGTGAGGTTTAATGTCTATTAATTTCATATTTTACTTATTTACATGTTTTTTTCCAAATGTTTTGATTGTTTTTATATGCAAAAATATAATTATATGCTGGAAATTGGTAATATTTCTGAGTGTCTGGAACGGATTATCTGCATTTACATTATTTCCTATGGGACAATGCGCTTCACAATACAAAATTTCACCAATTTGCAACTTGTAATGCAAAAAGAATTTGCCCTGAGTGTGGTGCATTAAGGCTAAAATAATTAAAGTTGCAACAATCTGATGATTCGAATCGCTCTGATTTATAAGCCAACAATGAAAGAGAATCAGTACAGCAATCATAAATCAACTAGTATTTAAAACACAAATACAGTACAGAGCAAAAGTTTGGACACACCTTCTCATTCAGCGAGTTTTCTTTCTTGTGTTCTTTATTGTGTTCTTTAGCCCAAACGCGTCTCTTCTGCTTGTTGTCTGTCCTTAGCAGTGGTTTCCTAGCAGATATTCTAGCATGAAGGCCTGATTCACACAGTCTCCTCTTAACAGTTGTTCTAGAGATGTGTCTGCTGCTAGAACTCTGTGTGGCATCGACCTGCTCTCTGATCTGAGCTGCTGTTAACCTGCGATTTCTGAGGCCGGTGACTCGGATGAACTTATCCTCCGCAGCAGAGGCGACTCTTGGTCTTCCTTTCCCGGGCCGGTCCGCATGTCAGCCGGTTTCTTTGTAGCGCTTGATGGTTTTTGTGACTGCACTCGGGGACACTTTCAAAGTTTTCCCAATTTTTCGGACTGACTGACCTTCATTTCTTAAAGTAATGATGGCCGCTCGTTTTTTCTTTACTTAGCTGCTTTTTTCTTGCCATAATACAAATTCAACCTCTCTGAATGAGAAGGGGTGTCCAAACTTTTGCTCTGTACTGTATATACACTTGGTTGACCCCAGGCTGCAGACTGATAATAGCAAATAACTCACATTAAATCACATCCTTATAGCAGATTCAGTAATGAATATCAAATCTTCGCCTGAGGAATGGAAATCGTATCATTTTGTGTTGAAATTTGAAGCTTAAATAACAAATAAAAAATCTAAGTGTTCTGTATGTGATACCGAACATGTAATAACGACGCTGCTGAGGAATCCGTACAGACTGTAGATATGCTTATTCACGTCTGACGCCCGGGTCAGTTCACACAGAGAGATCAGTCTGGCCTGGGAGATTTCACAGCTTTAATCCCATCATCACTTCACATCCACACACACACACACACACACACATACATGTTTGTCTTTATTTAATCTGCACAGTGATTCTATATAGTTTATTCTGTATTGATAAAGAGTCACCAACAGCCAGAACCTGGACCCTCGTGTGTGGTTCTGATTGGGGAATGAAATCCCTCCACATGATGAGGGTGAGACCTGCGACCCGGTGCTGCTGAGCGAGACTGTAGAGAACCACAGAGCCAGGCGGTGTAGTGAGAGAGAGAGAGAGAGAGAAACACACCTGAATCGATCAGGCGCTGCTCTGGGTGAACTTCATACAGGGAAGATCAAAGCGAGAACCCAGCGACGCCCGACACGCCTGAGCCTGTTACAACCTGACATCATTCCACAAACTCAAACACTGACTAGATTTAACTCCGGACTTTATAGTAAAGACAGGAAATGTCCTGGGAATAAGAGACACATGAAGATTCTGCACTCTTTGGACTGTGGGAGGAAACCCAGCAAGCATGGGGAGAACATGCAAACTCACACACACACACACACACAGAGGGGGGAATCGAACCCTCGACCCTGGAGGCGTGAGACCACAGTACTAAACACTACACCACCGTGCCAGTGAGAAAATGAAGAGTTTTCTTCTGGTAACTATAGACAGATGTTTTATCGAACGTTGCTCGGTGTTCCAGATGTGCAGCTGCAGCATCCTCAGCACCGTGACAGTGAGGCTGAGTTACTCTCTACTTTACTGTAACACCACAGGCAGGGGTCATTCATTTCTTCAGTGTTTACTCTCACTTGTGAATACTACAGGTTTGCACGTCGGGTCAAATCAATGAAGTTTGCTTCTGGAGCCGAACACGTGGTCGTGAGTTTCAAACAATAGACAGAAAAATGAAATAAGCAGGAATCGTGCGTGATCTTTCTGAGTTTCCTGTCGAGGAGGATTGCAGAAGATAGACGCAGTTTTGAAAGTTTTACCTGCTGAACGTTTTCATGATTAGTGGAAATGCTTTGCTTTTCCGTGTGTGTGTGTGTGTGTGTGAGATGACCGGATTGAGGTGAATTGGGTAATCATTGTGCAGTGCGTTGGATGATTGCAGGCTCTGTTCATGCCGAGATAATGAGCACTGCTGCACTGCTTATTGTCCGTGTGTGTGTGTGTGTGTTTTTTCAGTAAGCCGTCTGCTTCCACTTCACCAGGCTCCGTACGGATTCTCTCATGAAAACGTGAACTCGGCAGGGTTTTTCTCCTCCACTTGTCCCCCAGAGGCAGGTTCTAGCAGATTTCCTGAAAAGGCCCGGAGTTGAAGCGTCTGACGCCGAGCGCGTTGCTGAGAGACTTAACATTGTGAGATGATTGCAAGGTGGAGCATAAAGGACCGGCGTCTATAAATAGCCACAGATCTAGAGGCAGAGGTCAGGATTGTGCATTTTTGGCATTTTTGTCGGGAACGCCGAGAATCCGAGAGGCTCTCCAGGGCTCGTAAATGCTGGCTCCCTTCTCAACTCCGTCCCACTTAGCATTCCTGCAGCGTGTCCTGTGGAGGAACAGATAAGCGCCGGGTTCCTCCCTCCCTTACTGGGAAGTAAATTTAGCGTTCCTTCAATCACCCTCGGGGCAGCGTGCTCATGCAGGAGTGGTCGGACTGGTTCAGAAAGTCTACACACTCTTATTTCCTCCCTCCCGCTCTCATCGTTACTGCTCAGACACGCTTCAACAGCTTCCAGTTAAAAGCCATCATCATCTCTGTCAACATTATTACAACCTCGTTCATTATATCTGTAACGGCTTTATATTAACCCCCTCATTCTACACTGGAGTATAAAACACACAAACACGCACTCATCCAACCATCTGGTCCAGACTACAAACACTCATCTGTACACGAATTCAAACCTTCTAGCATTGATCCAAACTCCTAAACACCGATTTAAACACCTAAACATGGGTCAAAACATCTCAAATTGTTCCAGACATCCAAACACTGGTCCAAAATCCCAAACACTGTCCTAAACTACTGAATCCCCTTTAGCGCAGTGTGTATGGCAGGAAGCTGTGGTGCTGTTGCACAGCTGGGCTCGTCTAGTCTTGTTATAGTGAGCGGTGTTTAATTTGAAAGAAGAATGCTGATTAGCATTGCTAGCTTCCTGTTGATCCACATTCCAGCCCGCAGTAAAAGTCTCTGCTAAAATAAACATAACAAAAAAAAAAAAACGATTCAGACATCTGAAAGCGAGAGAGACGGTGATTTAAAGGCAGATCAGTTTCACTGCTTTCTTTTACTTTTGTGTAGATAAAGTGTGTTTTTTTTTTGTTTCTTTTTGGTGTGTGCGCGCGCATATTTAAGGTCATTTTTGCATTTGGATTAGTGTTTGCTTCCTGCATATAGTACTGAACTACAGATCAGAAGGTTATGAGTTTAAATCCCAGCTGTACCCTTAACCACTCCTTGGCATGCATGCAATTCCCTCTGTCTAATTCCAGAAATATTCAAATCACTGATTTGTTTATTGACCCCAACCCCCACACAATACTTTAACTAAACAATAAGTAAATAACGAACAAATTCCACTGAAACTGAACCCCATAGATTGGTTCCCAGGCCCACACACTCCACACACTCCTCCCACAAACATGAATCCACACTCCACACACTCCTCCCCCCACCCCCCCCAATACTTACCCCAAACCCCCCTCCCAAACACTAGTCTCCCGCAAATACTGACCCCAAAGTCACATTTTAAAAAACTAACACTTCAACCATCCTTCAAGAACAATACATTATTCAAAACATTATCACAAATCAAACATGAAGCCAGTGACTGAAGGTCAGAAACGATGACTTTATAAAATGCCTTTTGAATTCTTTAACACTGATAATAAACACATGTGTCTGGTGTAATAGTGGACAAACACATCTTACTGATCTAATGAACACATCTTGGAGTATTTAATGATGAAAGAGGGAAATTTTTTTTTACTGGAAATGACTTTGATTAAAAACTTTCGCATGTTTTTACAGGTTTACTCAATAAACACTCAGCAAGAGACCTTCAGTACGTGTTGAAGTCTGATCGGCTCCAGAGTGTGCTGATGATGGTCATGCACAGTGACGCATGTTGAGGTGTTTGTAGCGTCTGATACAACACGGCCAAAAGAACGCCACATTCCTGAGGAAGCCTGAGGGCCGACGCCGAGGACTTATCCTCCTCGCTTCCACAAACACGACCCGAATCGGAGTAATTAAATCCGTTCGCTTCTGTAAGCTTTCCTCCCTGAAATCTGGGCCGAGGTCCAGCCGATCTTTTACGCATTATCGTCTGTGAGGTTTGGGATTTAGAGGACTGGAGGAATGCTTTTGTTTATAAATCAGAAGAAAGAGAAAGAAAAGTTCAAATCCTGCTGCGAGACGCTCTGGCGGTCTGTACGGCCTCGGACCTCGAGACGAGCTCGTGCGCGCGAGCGCTACAATCAGAGCAGAAGATTGTTGGCACACAACACACAGGCACGAAACCACTTACAGACCCGCAGTCCATTTTATTTACGTGGGCAAATATTATAGCGACATTTACGTTATCTAGAAATCCTGATGTTTTTATGTACGCATGAGCGTGGTGTAGAATTCACTGAGCTTTTATACGAGCTTTATATGATTACACAGCGCCTACAGAAAGGTCAGATCATCGGCGTGCATCGAGACCCGAGAACAACGACGGAGAAGTGAAATGACTGGAACCTTCAACCTCACCTGCACCGTTCCTTATAGAGAACTAGGAATAAGCAGGTGTACCTATTAAAGTGGACAGTGATTGCATGCATGTATGAACACAAACAAGCATACAGCATCCACACTTTTATAAATTCAGACTGAAACTTTATCATCCATCTTGCTTTAAAACCCTGGGGGCGTGGCTTAAGGAGAAGAGATCCAAGATGGCCGCTCTGTTCTGTCTGTAAATCATTTAATAAAAAAAATGTATTCATTAAAAAAAAAAAAAAAAATGCAAAATTTGAGTGCTATGTGTAAAACTAAAGGACTAAAAAAATTAAATGGAAAAAAAAAAAATAAATAAATAAAGAGGCAAATTCAATAAAACAAAATAGAAAATAGAAGTAGATAAAATATCATATTAATTTCAAAACAAAAATGTATAACTAGCTTTACATTTTAAAATATGTTAAGAAATAATAAAAAGCCTCTACTTAACAAAATAATATAAAATTGTCTCATCTAGTGGTAGAGTCGGATTACAATTGCTGAATAAACAAAAACAATAAATTAAATACATTTAAAATGAATAATAAAAAAATAAAAGCATAAATAAAATAAACAAAAATTAATAAATGAATAAATGAAGTAATAAGTAAAATAAATTGATGCATTATGAAACAAATGAATAAACAAAAGCATAATTAAATACACTGTGTATAGAATAGAATCACCCCACTTTAAAATATTGACATTTTGTAGCTTTGCAGCCTAAAATGAAGACCGACACAGTTGTTGTTTTATCGAGTTATAATTACTCAGTGCAATTTTTGACATGGTAGTGAAAGATGTCAGAAAAAAATTTGAAAAAATAAATAACAGAATCACTGATTTGGAAAAGCATCACCCCATCCAAAAAATGACTTGTAAACTAAATACAAAAAAGTCAGGAGATGGACAGAAATAAAATCCAAAGACTTTATCACTGCCTTAAAGCACATTGAACTCTTATTATTAAGTAGTGGAAGGTATTTGTATAACACAGACACTCACTGGATCAGGACGTCACTCCAATCTGGATGAAAGAGCGATGAGGCCAACAGTAACTCTGAAGCAGTTGCAGGAATTTATGACTTTATGAGTGGTCATTGTGTGCGTGTGTGTGTGTGCGCGTGAGACATGGCGTTACGGGCAGATAAGAAAACGCTCAAACACCAAACATGATGTATCTGGTGGAAATCCACTACCGCTCACCATCCAAATAACACCATTCCTACAGTGAAGCACAGAGGTGGTAACGTCCTGTTATGGGTCAGGATAGGAGGAGAACGGACGGGGAAAAATACCGTCAAATTCTTGAGGAAAATCTGCTGCCCTCTGCCAGAAAACTGTCTCTGGGAGAAAGATTTACATTCCAACATGACAATGACCCAAAGCACAGCATGACTGACCCCACAATGTAGGAAGGAGAAAAGGGTGAACGTCCTCGCATGGCCTAGTCAGAGCCCAGATCTTAAACCCCACTGAGAATCTGTGAAATGACTTGAAGACTGCAGTCCACAAACTGTCACCATGCAATATAACTTAGCTTGAGCAGTTCTGTAAAGAAGGGTGAGCAAATATTAGAAGTGTGTGCTAACATGTGCTGCTAAGCGTTGTGTGACAATGAGAAGGTGATTACCTTCAGCTGAAGTTTTCAGCATTTTTCAAAATCAATGATTCTGTGTATATATATATATATATATATATATATATATATATATATAGATAGATAGATATAGATATATATATATACACACACATGGACAAAATTGTTGGAACCCTTCGGTCAATGAAAGAAAAACTCACAATGGTCACATAAATAACTTTAATCTGACAAAAGTCATAATTTAAAAAAATTCTATGAATGTTAACCAATGAAAGTCAGGCATTGCTTTTCAACCATGCTTCAACAGAATTATTTAAAAAAATAAACTCATGGAACAGGCCTGGACAAAAATGATGGTACCCCTAGAAAATACTGAAAATAATGTGACCAAAGGGACATGTTAATTCAAGGTGTGTCCACTAATTAGCATCACAGGTGTCTACCATCTTGTAATCAGTCAGTGGGCGTATATATAGGGCTCCAGGTCGTCACTGTGTTGTTTGGTGACATGGTATGTACCACACTCAACATGGACCAGAGGAAGCGAAGGAAAGAGTTGTCTCAGGAGATTCGAAAGAAAATTATAGACAAGCATGTTAAAGGTAAAGGCTATAAGACCATTTCCAAGCAGCTAGATGTTCCTGTGACTACAGTTGGACATATTATTCAGAAATTTAAGATCCATGGGACTGTAGCCGACCTCCCTGGACGTGGCCACAGGAGGAAAATTGATGACAAATCAAAGAGACGGATAATCCGAATGGTTACAAAAGCGCCCAGAAAGACTTCTAAAGAGATCCAAGGTGAACTTCATGCTCAAGGAACATCAGTGTCAGATCGCACCATCCGTCGTTGTTTGAGCCAAAGTGGACTACATGGGAGACGACCAAGGAGGACACCATTGTTGAAAACAAATCATAAAAAAGCCAGACTGGAATATGTCAAACTACATGTTGACAAGCCACAAAGCTTCTGGGAGAATGTCCTATGGACAGATGAAACAAAAATGGAACTTTTTGCCAAGGCAAATCAGCTCTATGTTCACAGATGGAAAAATGAAGCATATCAAGAAAAGAACACTGTCCCTACTGTGAAACATGGAGGAGGCTCTGTTATGTTCTGGGGCTGCTTTGCTGCATCTGGCACAGGGTGTCTTGAATCTGTGCAGGGTACAATGAAATATCAAGACTATCAAGGGATTCTAGAGAGAAATGTGCTGGCCAGTGTCAGAAAGCTGGGTCTCAGTCGCAGGTCATGGGTCTTGCAACAGGACAATGACCCAAAACACACAGCTAAAAACACCCAAGAATGGCTAAGAGGAAAACATTGGACTATTCTAAAGTGGCCTTCTATGAGCCCTGACCTCAATCCTATTGAGCATCTTTGGAAGGAGCTGAAACATGCTGTCTGGAAAAGGCACCCTTCAAACCGGAAACAACTGGAGCAGCTTGCTCATGAGGAGTGGGCCAAAATACCTGCAGAGAGGTGCAGAAGTCTCATTGACAGTTACAGGAAAAGGTTGTGCAACAAACTATTAAGTTAGGGGTACCATCATTTTTGTCCAGGCCTGTTCCATGAACTTCAATGAGTTCATTTATTTAAATAATTCTGTTGAAGCATGGTTGAAAAGCAATGTCTGACTTTCATTGGTTAACATTCATAGAATTCTTATTTATTATTTCTTTTGTCAGATTAAAGTTATTTCTGTGACCATTGTGAGTTTTTCTTTCATTGACCGAAGGGTACCAACAATTTTGTCCATGTGTGTGTGTATATATATATATATATATATATATATATATATATATATATATATATATATTTTTTTTTTTTTTTACTTTTTTCCCCTGACATCTTTTACTTGGATGTTCAAAGTTGCACTGAGGAAATTTCAGGCTGCAAAGCAACAAAATGTGATTATTTTATTGTATTTATTTTATTTCTCTCTCTACTGTAATAAATGACTAAATGAACAAATAAATAATTAATTTAAAAAATATATATATATATATTTTAAAAAGTTGATTAGGTAATTGATTAACGAATGAGTGCAGGCAGAAGACCAGGAGGAGTTTTTACAATATACACCTTTATTTGAACTCTCAGTGGTTGGTAGTCACAGCACAGCTCGCATGTAGAAGCCACACATCTATTTTACAATGATAATGGGATATTTAAAAACAAACAAAAAAAAAAAGCAGGAAGGAAAAATAAACATAAAAACCAACAAAAAAAACCCTTTAAAACCTAAACCAGAGAGGAGAGTCCGTCAGAGTCTTTTCCCCGCGCGTCTCTTTAAACTACAGCATTATCATTTTAAAAGGCCACTGAAATGCATAAAATCTCCGACTCGCTCTGACTCTCGATAAAACCGGAGGCGCGACTCGAGCCGCGGCGTGAACAGTGCACCAAAAACATGGTTCCATTTCAAAGTAAAAAAACAAAACAAAACAAAAACAAGATGAAGGAAGGAAGGAAGGAAGGAAGGACTGGGGTTAGCGATATCTAGGCTTTAATTTTTAGACACACCTCGGCTAATACTAACAGCGCTGAGGAAGAGGAGGAGGAGGAAGAGGAGAATCAAATAAAATAAAGAAAAGCACTCAACGCGTGTGAAAAGTAGTGAAGTTGTATTATATTATTCTTATGTCACAATTACGGTGAATATTTATTCTCTTTAAAACTGAAAGGATGCACTGAAGCCCCTCCCACTACACCGTGCGAGGGGCGGCGGCACTACCGTTATTCATCAGCACTATATATATAAAAAACTAAACAAAAAAAAAAATAAACAAAAGAAAAAAAAAACCCGACAAAATATTTAAAACACACTTTTGTCCGCTGGAGCCGCGATATTGGAACAGTAACAGACGGAGAAAAGCATCAACGCATGCCATGTGCTCGTCTCAAACACGATACGTACAGGTTTATATACAGCTTCACTCAGTACCTGCTAAAAACACCGTGAGGATTAATTCAACACCACCGCCTAAACACTACACACACTACTGACGGCCTGCGGTGGACCGGGGGGGGGGGATTGAGTATGATATAGAGAGGGGGAAGAGGAAAGAAGAAGAAGGTGAAAAGGAAGACAGGAAATAAAAAGGAAGAGGAGGAGGATGTAGGATTCTGAGAAGTAGGAAGGAAGAAAGGAAACAGGAAGTAAGGAAGAAGGCAAAAGTGGCATTAAATGGGGGGAACGAGTAGGAAAAATGGATGAAACTAGAAGTACAAAATAAAAGAAACTAGGGAGTTTAAAAGAAAAAAGGTGGAATAAAAGAAAGGAAGAGAGAAGTGAGGGAGAGAGAGTTGAAGTTTTCTTCCTGTTGCCGGTTAGAGCGTGGTTTATAAAGAAACAGAGGCGTATTGCACATTCAGTGAAAGCTCAACATTCCACCAGAACTCACACAGAGGAGTGTGTGTGTGTGTGTGTGTGTGTGAGTGTGAGGAGGAGGAGGAGGAGAGGTGGGGTCAGGTTCAGGTTTCGTGCACCAACACACTGCTGAATGCTGGGAAATCTGCTGCTGAGAAACAGTACCAGAGAGGGAGAGAAAGGGGGCGGGGCTTCACTTCAACATGAAAGGGAGGATAAAAGAAAAAGACAGAAAGTGTGTGTGTGGGGGGGGGGGGACAAGGGAGGGGGAGAGAGAGAGAGAGAGAGAGAGAGAGAGAGAGAGAGAGAGGGAGAGAGGGAGAGTGAAACGGAGAGAGAGAGACTCACTGCGCAGAGGAAGGAGGAGGAAAATAAAGGGAAGTTTGTGGCACCAAAATAGTTTCTCTTTATTTCCTTTAGTTTTTTCTGTACAAACGTAGCGTGCGGTTCGACCTGTCTCTCTGCCCTGTAAACTGTCGACATGCGTGTGCGGTGTGTGTGTGCGTGTGTGTGTCCTGCAGCACCCAGACCAGACATGGAGGAAGGAAGTGAGCCGTTAGTGGACGAGTGATAGAGTGATAGAGGGAGGAGGATGGATGTGTTTAGTCGTGTGTTTGCTGTAACGGGGATCTCAGCGTGTAATACCCCCACTCTGACCACAGGGGGCGCTGCTCTACTTAGAAAGTTTACTAATGACTCGGATCAGAGCGCCGTTCTCGTCCTTTAGTCTCTGGTTGTCTGCCTTCAAGTCGGGTAGCGTCTGAAACAGAGAGAGAGAGAGAGAGAGAGAGGAGGGGTTAGAGACGCGTGTGTGACCTTTGACCCGGTTATGACCTGTAGAACACGCTCCTCATCCGCACATCCCTTCATCCTGTCCTCCATCTCTACACTGATCATCACCACTTTCCTCTCTCTCTCTCCATTACTCTTTTAATTTCTTTATTAATCCCTCTCTCATCTTCTCCTTCCTTCCAATCCTTACATCGCTTCCTTTTTCCTTCATTTCCTCTCTATCTCTTCTTCTTTCCACTTCATCCCTCCATTTCCGTTTCTCTCCTAAAATTCTCCACTCCTTTTCCCTAATCCTTCTCTTCTCCCCCTTCTTTCTTTCCTCTCTTCCTTCACAATCACCCCCTCCTCCCTACATCCTTTTCCCTTCCACCCTTCTCCCATTTCTCTCTTTATTCCTCTTTCCTGTCCTGCATTCCCTTCTTCCCTTCGCTCTTCCATACATTTCATTTTCCCCTCCTTCTTTATTCTTTTCCCTTCAACTCTCAACTCTTTTCTTCTTGTTTTCTCACTCTTTCCTTTTATACCTCCTCAACTCTCTCTTTTACTCACCCTTCCATTGTTCTTTCCACTTCCTCTCTTCCGTATTCAGCTTCCCATCTCTTATTACTCCCTCCATCCTCCCCCTCACTCCTCCTCGTTTCCCTCTTTCTTCCCACCATCGTCTGTCCCTCACTTCCTCCTTCTCTTTCATCCTATTCCCTCTCGTCCATCACCTACTTATTTTTGTCCCTCTGTCCTTTCCTCTTGTTCGTTTTTTTCTTAAACCTCTCTTTTATCGTTGTCTTCTCTTTTTTTTTTAAATCTGCATTTGTTTAGAGAGTGGGAGGAGTCAGAGGCGCAGACTGATGACATCAGAGCGCAGTGATTGGTTACATAATGTAGGATGTTGCTCCAGGAACGTGTTCTACGTAGCATGCGTATCGAGGACACGCCCTTGTCGACCCAATTCAACTAGCTAACTAAAAAAAAAAAAAAAAAAAGAACCTGACCAGGAAGTGAAATCATTGTTCTAGAGGAAGTCGACAAGGGCAGGTTGGTCATGTGATCCTGAACACCTGCACTACAGAATCATCTCACAGCAGGCTGAAACCCAAACACGAGCCATGCGCTGGAGAATTAGCAAACAGATGCTAAAATCCTTCACACACACACACACACACACACACACACACGCGCGCGCACACACGCGCGCACACACGCGCGCACACACACACACAAGCATTACTCTATTTAATTACGGCCGTATTTAGTTAGCTAAAGCCGTTAAAATGAAACAAAGTTGATGACATCACTCCTCTAAGTCAAGTCTGTGAGGATGCAGCTTGTAATGCAATTCACATGTGATTGCCAGAGCTTAAGCTCCGCCCCTTGTTGACCCAAGGACACGAGCACTTAATTAACACTCATTAACCAGCTGTGATCATTAACACGTGATGTTCAGGAGGTTCTACACTCCTCAGCTCAGAGGACAGTTTGGGATTTATCCATCATGCTCTGTCCTGGTCTCTCTCACACACACACACACACACACACACACACACACACGCACGAGTGTAACTAAAAACCAAGAGATGAAATAAAGAGGAATAGCATTTTTCAACATGGATAAAAATATATAGAATATTTTAGATATATAGAGAATAATATAAGAGTATAATAAAACTATAATACACAAAGTATCTGTAAGTCTAATGTAAAGCTAATCTTTAAGATAAAATAAATATATATTTCAAAGATATTCATACCTTTCTACATATTCCCGGCTCTTAATTTCTTTTCTTTTTTTTTTTTTTTTTAATAAGCAAAACTAGGAAAAATCTAAAATTACAAATAGTATTTTTTTTATTTTTAATGCATAAATTGTCCAATAAGTAAATAAATCTGTTTAAAAAAAAAGTTCATGAATAAATAAATAATGTGTTGTTAAGAATGGCTTGTAATATGATTTAAGTATGTGTGTGTGCGTGTGTATTACGATGCTTGAGTGCCATATGCAGTAGCCATGCAGTCCAGTAAAACCTCAGGCAACAGAACCAGATTATAAGGTAAACGAGATGTAATAAAGTAATAAAACTGTCGGTGTGTGTGAAGCACTGCTGAGTGAGAGACAGATTCAGTTCATGCAGGAAGCCAGTCCGGTCCAAACAGAGCCACACACTCCAAACCCAAACCTGATCACCAGCACAGTTATTACTGAGAAACCGGCAGGTTAAACACCACTCCGATACCCATCTCATAGACACCACACACACACACACACACACACACAAACACACACTAATAACACGACTGTGACTTAAACTCTAATTAATTATTTAACTTTGAATTTATTTATTTAAGAAAATAGAAATAGTTATATTGATAGTCCTATTACAATTTTATAATAATTTTATTTTTAAATATTTGTATTTATTAAAAGCAATTTTAATAATGTAAAAATTTACAAACATTTTTGGTATTAGTTATTTTATTATTCACATTGTATTATTATTAAAAAATAAGATCTCGCATTATTCTGTAAAATAATATAATTCTGTAGAAGATGTAATTTATCATGTTATTGATAGTGTTCGTCCTTACAGTTGGTAAAATCATATATTTTTTAAAAATATAATATAATACAATGTATAATATATAATTTTATATGATATAAATGTATATAAATATAGCATAATATAATAGAATAATTTTATAGCATTTAAACTAATAAAATGTTATATAAATGAACTATTTAATATAGTATAAATATGTATAATTTAACATTAATTTATATATAGTATAATGAAGTAATGATAGTATAATATAGTATAATTTAATATAAAATAATGTACAACAATTTTATATAAATTAACATAATATAATGTTATATAATTTAAAATAAGGTTATATAATTAAACTCGATATAGTATAATTTGACAGAATCTAATAAATGTGATACATCGCGAGTGCTTTAGCGCGCTGCGGCGTCACGTTACTGCGACGTGCGAGAGGTTTCTCAGTAATAACGTCACCACTCACTTCAAAAAATGCAGGGAAACTCTGAAAAAGAGGCGGAGCAACAGCAGGCAGCACCTGCCTGTCTACAGGAGAGGGCAGGGCCAAAATAGAACATGTAAATAGACTGGGCGGGGCTTAAAGGTCAGCAGCGGGCAGTTTGTAGAGAACGCGGGCCAAAGCTCTGTTCTCCGCCTGCAATCGCTCATTATACCGCCTCAGAGCCTGAACCTGCTTTATCTCTGGGAGGTTCTACACACACACACACACACACACACACACACACACACACACACACACACACACACACACACACACAGGGAACAAAGAAAGAGAGAGACAGGTAGAGAAAGGAGATATGTGGAACAGATGGAAAAGAGATTTAAGAAAACAGTAGTGGGGTGAAAACAAAAGGAAAGAGGGATGAG
>CM059224.1:26782475-26827475 GCA_030347435.1 Clarias fuscus | reverse complement strand
ACGGGACTCCGGTAGAGCGCCGTTTCTCTCGAGGGCGTCTGCGATCACGTATAGAACGAGGTTGAGTTTTATCCTCTCCCTCCTTCTCCTCTTCTTTCTTATCTGAACACACACACACACACACACACACACACACCATCTAACACCGATAACACACAAGCTGCATCACACGTCTGTATGGAGGTGCAAACAGGTTTTCAGGCCATGTGTCAAAACAAATCGGTGTGTATTCCAGGAGTAATTAGTAATTATAATTAGTCTTTTTAAAAAAAGGGCTTGACTTGAGGATGTTTGTTTCAGGGACGTGTATTCAAGATGACAGATTACGGTGTAATTTTCGAGGCGTGTTTTTAACGCGTTACCCTTTTCAGTGTCCCGGGCGGAGCTCCTGTAGCTGGGCGTGATTCCACTCAGACTGTCGGGACGGTTCAGCGAGGATGAGGAGGAGGAAGTGTAGAGGGATGAAGAAGTGATGGAGGCTGACGGCGCAGTAGTAGAAGTGGACGAGCTCAAGGAGGGAGTACGGTAACGCTACACACACACACACACACACACACACACACACACACAAGTTAGACTTCTGTCCTAGAACTACTAAAGTTTTTCAGTCACATGATAAATTACTGAAAATTAACTTGAATAATGAATAATAATAAGACTCTCACAGGTTGTATGAGGTCATAACATTTAACAGCCAATCAGATTCCGGTGTATAAAATATGCAAATGATGTTAAAAACAGGATGAAGTGTAACAGGTTCAAGGTTTAAGGTGTTTTGCATTTGCACATTCTTTGAAGATAAAAGGTACTGGCATTAAACACCGCTCCTGACGACGGATCTCTCCCTCACCTCCTCGAAGCGATAGCGCGATCGATAGTCGTCCTCCTTCGCCTCCACCTCCTTCTTCTCCTCCTGCTTTTCCTTGTCCTGTTTTTCCTTCTCTTCTTTTTCCTTCTCCTCCTCTCGGGACCGGGTTGGTCGACTGCGTCCGATGGTCTTCTCCGCCTCCTGGAGATCAGTTAAGGTCACGCCCTAAAAAAAAAAAAACAGGTGTTAGGGATCAAATGTATAAATATAGGCTACAGTTCGTATATGACGAGTTACTGAAAGTGTTGCCGGTACCTGTGTGGACCTCCTGGACTGTCGAGCCTGTCGAGATCGAGCTTTCCTCTGAGACTCTGACTCCTCATCCCGTACAGGAGTGAGGTATGATCTACACACACACACACACACACACACACACAATGAGAGGTAATCAATTTAACAATTATACAGAGATACGTTATGCAAGCAACAGATTTAGAGCCAAAATTTGAAAAACGGAGGTGTCTTACTGAGCGTACCTGCGTCTCTCTCGGCCGTCTCCTGCAGTAGTGTGTGTGGTGGTGGTGGTGGTGGTTGTGGTGGCTGCAGTGTTAATTGTAGGGATTACGGCCGCCGACTCCTTCTCTTTCTCAGCACCATCCTCGGACCAAAACCTAAACGATATTCTTCTTACTTCAGAATATATGTACATATTTTTAATGAAGGTAAAAATGAGGGCTTGGTCATGAATCATATTGGTCATGACCAAGTTTGACTCTAATGGCTTCCCATAATTGCAGTGCGGTTACCCGTTATCACGTGCTGTGTGATAACGGCACGTTTAATGCGGATACTAAGAATTCTGAGGAACCATCACCAGGTGTGCTGAATGGCAAGTTTCATTATTAAAAGCTTCTAGATGGAAGTTTGGATAAAACCAAAGTTGTGTACTCGAGCTACCTTCAAGGGGAACTATTTTTACAAGAATACATTAAATGTGAGACAAATGTGAGAATCTGTATGCAGTGTAGGTCCCATTCAAGAGATTTTAATTTAACATCTACTGAATGTTAAATTAGTTTGAGATATTCTAAAACCATATAACTTGTTTCCTCTATCCAGATTGTCATTCACTTCTTTATTTTGTAAATCTGAGTATTTTTAAATGATTCATTGTCCATCAGCTGTTGTGTGGTCCAGTGGATGAGCTTGCCTCGTGCCTCGTGCTACACACACATTGTGGAGGAGATCGATGGCAACAATGACAACAATGACATCTTGTCTAATCTACTTCCATGTTCAGGTGTTCACGAGTTGATTTCCAAAGCTGATTTGATCCATGCCTGAGTACGCTGCATCATTCTTGAGATCATCTCTTCAAGCAGTCTCCTACGCACGGTTCCTAAGCATGGAATGATTGCGTTCACACTAATAAATATGAAACGGACTTTCTGGTTAAGTATTAGAAACGATCCTGAGGACCCCAATGTGACAACGTTCTAACATCCCTAAAAACAATGTAAAGGATTTTACCATCACCTATGCTTGTTTTAATGTCTGTATTTTATAACTAGTGTTTTCTGAGCATTATTTGGTTATTTAATATGCCTATTATTTTGTTTACCAGGTTGACTCTTCGCCAGATAAGTTGGGGTAAAACACAGAATGATACACACACACACCAAAGATGACTCACTTACATCAGAGTTCATCAAACAAAAAAACTGAAATCTACAAAAAATACTGGGTAAAGACCAGGACAAAAAAATAAATCAGTGGATGTATGCATTTGTGTGTACCTGGACACACTGCGGTGACCTGTAGGTGAGGTAATAGTGGTAGAGGAGGTGGAGCTTGTCGTCGTGGTAACAGTGGAGGAAGTCGAGCTCGCAGGGTCTTCTTGCCTCCTTCCAAATGATCCGCTACAAACACACAATTAACTTAAATGCAACTCAGACACATTACTTACCCCACCTCCTTTTATAAAATAAATAAATAAATAAATAGAGACAAAACCCTGAAAACGGTAAACAAAACACATGATAATGATTTTTAATGTTCTATCACAGACAAAAATGCAACACATAGCGATCTCCAACTTTTAGCCTTCTGCAGATCATGCAGAGCAGGAACTGCATGATGCAAAGTGTGTGTGTGCGTGTGTGTGTGTGTGTGACAGCAGTTCTATGTGTATTTCCATGCATCTGTTGTCGACTGTAACATTTTATTCTCAATAAATCCCTGTGTATGATTGGGCCATGCAAATAATCACAGACAGTTTTGGCTAAGAGAGATTTGCTCACATTTGAACTTGATCATTAACACCTTACTGAAACGTACAACATGAAATGAGACACCCTCCAGCCCATCTGGGAGCAGTCTTTCCGCTAACTGACTAGAGATCCTCATCCCTGTCCAGCAATTCTACAGTTTAATTTATTCTTTTCTAACCCTAACTCCAGTAGTTCCTGCTGTGCTTCTACTAACCCCAATTTCCACCCTATTTCTGCTGTCCAACTAGTTACGACTAGTCCCAGAATTGGTTCCTTCCAAAATCCCCCTAGTTCCTGCCAGTCCCAGTCCCTTCCAATGCCCCCCCCCCAGTCCGCGTTGTTCTGTCAGTATCCCCCTCTAGTCTGCGTTGTTCTGTCAGTACCCCCCAGTCCCCTAGTCTGCGTTGTTGTCAGTATCCCCCCCTAGTCTGCGTTGTTGTCAGTATCCCCCCCTAGTCTGCGTTGTTGTCAGTATCCCCCCCTAGTCTGCGTTGTTGTCAGTATCCCCCCCTAGTCTGCGTTGTTGTCAGTATCCCCCCCTAGTCTGCGTTGTTGTCAGTATCCCCCCCTAGTCTGCGTTGTTGTCAGTATCCCCCCCTAGTCTGCGTTGTTGTCAGTATCCCCCCCCTAGTCTGCGTTGTTGTCAGTATCCCCCCCCTAGTCTGCGTTGTTGTCAGTATCCCCCCCCTAGTCTGCGTTGTTGTCAGTATCCCCCCCCTAGTCTGCGTTGTTGTCAGTATCCCCCCCCTAGTCTGCGTTGTTGTCAGTATCCCCCCCCTAGTCTGCGTTGTTGTCAGTATCCCCCCCCTAGTCTGCGTTGTTGTCAGTATCCCCCCCCTAGTCTGCGTTGTTGTCAGTATCCCCCCCTAGTCTGCGTTGTTGTCAGTATCCCCCCCCTAGTCTGCGTTGTTGTCAGTATCCCCCCCTAGTCTGCGTTGTTGTCAGTATCCCCCCCTAGTCTGCGTTGTTGTCAGTATCCCCCCCCTAGTCTGCGTTGTTGTCAGTATCCCCCCCTAGTCTGCGTTGATGTCAGTATCCCCCCCTAGTCTGCGTTGTTGTCAGTATCCCCCCCCTAGTCTGCGTTGTTGTCAGTATCCCCCCACTAGTCTGCGTTGTTGTCAGTATCCCCCCACTAGTCTGCATTGCCCTATCAGTATCCCCCCCCCAGTACCCTAGTCTGTGTTCTACCCCCCCCCCCCCCACCACATCCACATAGTCTGCGTTGTTCTGGCAGTATCACCCCCAGTCCCCTAGTCTGCGTTGTTGTCAGTATCCCTCCTAGTCTGCATTTTTCTGTCAGTATCCCCCCCAGTCCCCTAGTCTGCGCTGTTATTTCAGTATCCCCCCAGTCTGCATTGTTCTTTCAGTATCCGCCCCAAGCCCCTGGTCTGCGTTGTTCTGTCAGTATCCCCACCTAGTCTGCATTGTTCTATCAGTACCCCCACCTAGTCTGCGTTGTTCATTCAGTATCCCCCTCAGTACCCTAGTCTGCGTTGTTCTTCCAGTACCCCCTCCCACCTAGTCTGCATTTTTCTGTCAGTATCCCCCCCAGTCCCCTAGTCTGAGTTGTTCTTTCAGTATCCTCCCCAAGTCCCCTAGTCTGAGTTGTTCTTTCAGTATCCCCCCAGTCCCCTAGTCTGAGTTGTTCTTTCAGTATCTCCCCCCCCCCCCGCCTAGTCTGCGTTGTTCTGTCAGTATCCTCTCCCCCAATCTGCATTGTTCTTTCAGTATCCCCCCCAGTCCCCTAGTCTGCATTGTTCATTCAGTACCCCACCCCCCAGTACCCTAGTCTGCATTGTTCTTTCAGTACCCCCCCACCTAGTCTACGTTGTTCTGTCAGTATCCCCCCCCCCCCCCAGTCCCCTAGTCTGCGTTGTTCTTTCAGTATCCCCACCTAGTCTGCGTTGTTCTTTCAGTATCCCCACCTAGTCTGCGTTGTTCTTTCAGTATCCCCCCCCAGGCCCCTAGTCTGCGTTGTTCTTTCAGTATGCCCCCAAGTCCCCTAGGCTGCGTTGTTCTATCAGTATCCACCCCCCCCCCCCTGCCTGCGTTGTTCTTTCAGTATCCCCACCTAGTCTGCGTTGTTCTTTCAGTATCCCCCCCCAGGCCCCTAGTCTGTGTTGATCTGTCAGTATCCCCGCCAGAACCCCCCCCTCCCAGCGTGTGCGTTGTTCTTCCAGAATCCCCCCCCCCAGTACGCGTTGCTCTTCCAGTAATTGCACCCCTCCCCACAGCATGTTGTTCTTCCAGTAATTGCCCCCTCCCCACAGCGCGTTTTTCTTCCAGTAAGTATCCCCACCTAGTCTGCATTGTTCTGTCAGTACCCCCCAGCCAGGTCTGCATTGTTCATTCAGTATCCCCCCAGTACCCTAGTCTGCGTTGTTCTTTCAGTACCCCCCACCTAGTCTGCGTTGTTCTGTCAGTGTACCCACCTAGTCTGCGTTGTTCTTTCAGTATCTCCCCTAGGCTGCGTTGTTCTGTCAGTATCCCCCCCCCAATCCCCTAGTCTGCGTTGTTCTTTCAGTATCCCCACCTAGTCTGTGTTGTTCTTTCAGTATCCCCACCTAGTCTGTGTTGTTCTTTCAGTATCCCCACCTAGTCTGTGTTGTTCTTTCAGTATCCCCACCTAGTCTGTGTTGTTCTTTCAGTATCCCCACCTAGTCTGTGTTGTTCTTTCAGTATCCCCACCTAGTCTGCGTTGTTCTTTCAGTATCCCCACCTAGTCTGCGTTGTTCTTTCAGTATCCCCCCCAGGCCCCTAGTCTTCGTTGTTCTGTCAGTTTCCCCCCTCAAGTCCCATAGGCTGCGTTGTTCTGTCAGTATCCCCGCCAGAACCCCCCCCCAGCGTGTGCGTTGTTCTTCCAGAATCTCCCCCCCCCCCCAGGTACGTATTGTTCTTCCAGTAATTGCACCCCTCCCAACAGCATGTTGTTCTTCCAGTAATTGCCCCCTCCCCACAGCGCGTTTTTCTTCCAGTAAGTATCCTCCTCCTAGGATACGTTGTTCTTCCAGCATCTCCCTAGTCCCCGTTGTTCTTCCAAGTTTCCCCCTATTCCCCATTGTTCTTCCAGTATCCCCATAGTCAATGTTATTCCTCCGGTATCCCCATAGTCCACGTTGTTGATTCAGTAGCCCCCTAGACCCCATTGTCCTTGCAATATCCCCCTAATTCCTGCTTTTCCTTCTGTATCTCCCCCTTCCACCATTATCCCATAGTTTTTGCTGCTCCTTATATCTGTCCCCCTTGTCCTGGCAGTACCTCCCAGTCCCCGCTTTCCTGGCAGTATCCCCTTGTCCCCGCTTTCCTAGCAGAATACCCAGTCACTGGACACACACTGTGATCAGGCCACATAATTGCAGGGGCTTTGGGGAAGAAAGTCTGCTTAAATTCACACTTTAACAAATGGGGCATCAAGGGCACATAGAGCAACTCTCAAGCACCCTCTAAAAACCTACAAACTGGAGACTCTACAGCCTTGCAATGGTACATTTGAACAGCTGCCTTTTTAAAGTGGTTTTAAGCTATTACTAGTGAGGTCCCTCATATTACAGTATAATAACAGGCATGTAAATCCTGATATAACCTTTTTTAACTATGCAAAAGATTTAGTGAACCAATTGCATGGAAACACATCTAAAGAAATAAAAAGTAAAAAAAGAGTGTGCTTGAGAGGGTGCGTGTGTACCTGCGGTGTATGCTGTAAGACTGGTAGTAGGACGGTGAGGCTTTAGTGCTGTTAGGATCCAAACTGGAAGCCGAAGATGATTTTGCAGGAAGATCGCGAGAGCTGCTGCTTCGGCCGAGTGTTAAAGTGTGTGACGTGCTGCAGAGTGCGTTAGCAAGACGTGAAGACACACATATGCACACACACACCTACATCATAGTGGGCATTTATTAACTAATATCTACACATCTTGGGGGTTTATAGAAACAAAACTACCCACACACCTGCACCGACATATTTATCAAAGTATTGGGACAATTGTAAATAAATTATCAGAGTTTTGGCTCCTAATAGCCAATTTAAAATAAGGATCAAAAACTCCATCCCAAATCACAGACTACAGACCTAAAAAACATGTACAAATAGTAGCCCAGTTTCCATAAGATGACCAGACAACATTGTACTAAAATGCAGAAAAATATTTTACTGTCCATCCAGTATTCCCCTAGTTTCTACCTTCTGGTATAATTCAAAGCTCTAGCTGGCCTTGTATTTCCACTCCCCTTCTGTTACTTCAGTCTTTCCAGTATCCTTACAATCACCCCCAAGTTCCTTATAATCTTTTAATATCCCAATAGTTCCCTCTGTCCACGCAATACCCACCCCCCGGTTCCTTCCGTCCCCGCAGGATCCCCCCCCCCCCCGGTTCCTTCCGTCCCCGCAGGATCCCCCTCCCCCCCCCCCCCCCCCCCCGGTTCTTTCAGGTTTCTTCCTTCCCCGCAAGGGTTCCTTCCGTCCCCTCTCACAATACCCCCCTAGTACCCTAATGTCCTTGCAGTACCCCAGTTCCTTCTGACCATGCTGTATCCTCACAGAATGCCCCCAAACTCCAAACATACTGCCAGTATTCCGCTCAAATTTTACTTCCGGGATCCTCTTAGTTCTTCCTGTTCGACAGTATCTTTCTAGTTTCTGGTGACCATACCATATACTTCTACGTCCCGCTGTCCTTGCATCATCCTGTGCTTCCAGTGTCCCCTTAGCTCAAACTGTATGTTCAACAAACATCATGTATATTTATGCTAAAATTCTAGTAAAAGACTGAATACAGAAACAAGGTGTCAGAGGTACAGCTGATGGAGAGGCAGACATGTTGATTAGCAACACATCCTCAGAGCAACACATTTAAAAACATAAGCACATGCAAAGCACTGTTAAAATATTACAACGTAACTGCATAAGCAACGAGTGGTGACCAATACGCTAGGTTTAAAATGCTATTAAAAGATTAAATAATAGCATTTAACGTTAGCACAGCCTAAGATGTGTTTATTTAGGACTATTACCTATGCAGCACATTATTAATGGTTTCATTTTTATGACAGATGAATGGAATTAAATGGCTTTGTTAGTGGATATTTGGAATTAAATGGAATAAATAAAGGAGTATCTGATATTCAGATAAAGGCTCATTTATATCCATCTCCAGACAATTAATCAGACGAACACCTCAGTCTGATAAAAGTACTGGAACCTTGATTAAGGCTAACAAGCTCATTTCCAGATACCTAACACCTAATCTACTTAAAAGGCCAGGCTGAGCCCTGTTCTAGATAAAAGATGTGTTGAGCCCCGTTCTAGATTTAGGCCAGTCTGAATTTAGTTTTAGATAAAGACATAACTAAGCTCTGTTTTAGATAAAGGCCAACCTGCGCTGGTAGCTAGATGTTCGGTTCAAGGAGGTTGTGTCGTTGTTCCTTAGATCTTCATCCCAGCGTCTCCGAGTGTAGGAACCGCTGCGCACCAGACTAGCCGCTGAGTCCCTGAGAACCAGAGACTAGAGTAGAACCATGGCATGTACACACATACACACAACCACAGTGCTGCAGTGTGTGTGAGAGGTATCTTAGATTATCTTAGTTATTGTAATGTAACTACTTTACTATTAAAACTCATATGTATCTGTTTATAAATGCGACACACGTTTGTTTATTTAACCGATTATTTTGCTCCTCCAAAACATATTAGTCTATGGAATCAGGCGGGAACTAACTAACCGCAACTGGTGGAGCCGGTGACCGAGCGACAGTTCGAGGTGAGAGTAACGTTAAACTCTTAGCGGTACTCTGTAGCCAAAAGGTGAGGAGAATAAACCATGGAGGTGGTGGACAGTCCTGGGAAACTCACCAGATTTACTTTATATTTACACTTATTACACTTTAGAATATCAGCTCTGTTAACTTCGGGGTTCCAGGGTCGAATCCCAAATAGATTTAAACGGAATGCTAGAGCACTATGTAGGGTGCGCAATCCCTTGTTCCACATAACGAGTAGTGCCTTTGATCAGGGGTTAGAGAAGGATTCGGGATTCAGCCTCGTGTTGGGAGCAAATGAGCTTTATAAATAAAACGTTTTAGAAGTGATTACTGCAGAGACAGCGTGTTTAAGACGACATAACGTTATCAGATGTGTGTTGTTGCTGAAAGTGCTTCTGTGACTGGGTGTGAATGTGGGCGTGGTCAGGCAGCTGCTCTCTCCTCAGTGCCGCGGACCGTACAGACCGACTCTCACCCACGCTGAGACACACAGTTAGTGGCATTAACCACTGTACAACACCTGGGACACGCCCAGGTGCGGTTACTGTCTTATTAGCACTTGTGGAATAACACCTCTCGCCCAATCAGAACTGACATTTTTATGTGAATAGACTGCGATGGAGATAAATAAGTTTTTTTTTTTTTTGTGTAAAACTATTAATGTTTATATTTTTCATGATAAAACTCTTAAATTGACTTTGTTAAACTGTTAGAGGATACAATATAATTTTTTTTCCCCAAAACCATACCCTTTGAGTTGTACGAGTTGCAATAAGCGCAAACACGCTGCATGCTGAGCTTCATTTACATCTCACACTACAACACACACCAGTGAACAGCAGTAGAGCGTGTGCTCAGCGACACAAACACTCCTGTACGACACGTCCTCGTCTACGCACCTGTTTTCCTTCTCGTCGATGTCTGATGCACTCGGGTGTCTCCTGGGGAAAGTGGGAGCCACGTATGCCAGAGACTTCTCCTTCTCCTGAACGACAATACAAACATTTTCATTATTATGAGACGCTGTGTCTGTGTGTGTGTGTGTCAATGTCAGTGAAGGAGGCGTGGCCTGTGTCGGACACCAAAATAAATCTAAAGAATCTTAAACTGGTATTTTGTAATCTGTACCAGATGGAAATGGGCGGAGTTAGACACTGTACTACAGCCAGCCACTAGGGGGCCTCAATGACCTGCTGGTGTCTCTTCTGATGTCCACCCGTATCTCAGCGAGTGTAATTAGCCTGTGTGTCTCAGTAGAGGAGGGCGTGGCCTCTGTGTGTCTCTTTCTCACACACACACACACACACACACACACACACCTTCTCCTTGTTGTCCAGTGAGGAGGTGAGGCGAGGCGAGGAAGCCGAACGCATCACCCCGCTCAGGTCCTTCTCCTTCTGAGCCTCTTTAGCAGTGCTGATCTCCGCCAGCGCTCCGTAGCTTCCTGTCTTCCTCAGGCCCAGTCTCCACGATGCCGGGGACTCGTCCTTCCTCTCCTCCTCCTTAGGAGACACCTTACCTGCAGGTAAACTCACCTGAGTGACGAGAGAGAGACGAGGGGAGAAGGAAGTGAAAAAATCAAATCATGAGCTCATGGTAAGTAAACACACACACGCGCACACGATTAGTGTGTAAGAATCATAGCTTTTTGTGAAGTATTCTGAGGCTTCCGTAAAGCTCAGTGCACATAAATATATAGAATAAATAATAATAACTGTTAAAATCGGATCATTAACGAGTGAATGACGACAGCAGTGTTAAACAGATCCACAGGAACCCGTTTTAGTGACATCACACATCGCCATGCAGAGAGGTTACGGGCTCGGATTAGCCAGCGCGTCTTCTCATCGGTTAGGAATACGGGAGTGGGAGGAGCTTATTAATTTTTGCGGGGAGGGGTACACTCAAAGCCTCACCATCATTTTACTGGGCACAAGAGAAATGCCCGTTTTTCTCAAACCCTGACGCCACAATGCAGGACAGGCCTCGCCCGGCGCAGACACAAACTCACACTACAGCACAAACACACACCGGGGGGGGAAGGGAAACAGGAAGAGAGAAAGTGAGAGGGGAAGAATGAGATGAAGAGAGAGGGATGGAGAGAGAGGGATGGAGGGAGAGGGATGGAGAGAGAACGCAGGGGAGAAAAAAAGGAAATGAAAACAAAACAGGAGTAGAAAAGAGTGTGAACAGTGTGTCTGTCTTATTATATAATAAAGCAGCAGATTCAGTTCATCTGAAGGTACATAAGAGGGCAACACACACACACACACACACACACACACACACACACACACACACACAACATAGACTCACACACGGTTTCAGAGTTCCAGAATATTGACCGAACAAACAATACAAGACCGTGTGTGTGATTTCAGCCCCACACACACACACATACACACATACACACACTGCGGCGGTGTATCAGAGAGCAGTGCGGATGCTAAGCGCTAAATTAGCTAAGTGCTAGCGCGGTGCTGCAGTGTTATTTAACTCCATATGCACTAGACCTGCGGTGTGGGCGGAGTCTGTACCTTTTTGACAGGCGACGTGGGCGTGGCCGGGGTGTTGCTTGAGGCGGAGACGGGGGTAGTGGTGGGGGCGGGGACAGCGCTGATGGAGTTGCTGACGGGAGCGGATGATTTGGTCTTATCTGGAACAGAGGAAAAGATCACGCTGATCAGGTACAAGATTTATAAATATAATAACATTAATAAACCACAATAATAATAATAATAATAAAATCATTACTGCCAGATAAGACAAAAGATTTGTACTAAATAAAAAATGAAGCAAAGCACAACAATCATAATGAAATCAATAAGCATAACAAAAACTGATAAAAAAAATATAAATAAAAAAAATCTGTAATGTTTAAAATAACAGTAATAAATACATGAACACACGACTCTTTACACAGATGATAAAATAATTACAGAAAATAAATACATCCAACAGATACATTAAATATAATCACAATAATAAATGAAACCAGACAAGTCCTGTAGAGACTGTGCAGCAGGGGGCGCCATGGTGCAGAAAAACACTGAACACAACTCTTCTAGTCCTTAAGGTTCCAAAGGTACGAGTGTGTATATATGTGGTGCCTGTGATACGCAGGTGTGAGTGGAGAGGGCGTGGCCTGGCCCCTCCCCCTGCATGCGAAACTCACAGACACACAGAGAATGTAAGTTCACTTCAAAGTCGCTTCACACCTGAGGAACTTCAAAGCTTTTCAAATTCAGCTGGCAAAATTCAGGACGATACGCATTTTTCTCTCAAGTGTTCATGCTAAGAAAAACAACAATAATAATACTAATAATATAGGCGCCCTGAGGCTTACAGACAAAAAGTGTGTGTGTGTGTGTGTGTGTGTGCGTGTGTGCGCGAGTCCGTCCGTCAGTCCGTCCCCCACCTGCTTCGTTCTCCGACTCCGAGTCGTCCTCCTCGTCTTCTTCACTCGAGCAGCTGGACTCGTCCTTCTTCCCATCGTCCTCCTCATCGGTCTTCTCTGACTCCAGGTTCTCGATGTGAGGAGCGTTCTTCTCCACCTCCAGTAACAGCGTCTCCTTACTGCAGAGGGCACAGGACACACACTACAGATAAATACGCCTTAATAACATGGAGGGAGAGAGTGTGTGTGTGTGTGTGTGTGTGTGTGTGTGTGTACAGTTCCTGACCTCTTCACGGTTGTGGGTTTAGTGGACTGGTTGTTATCGGCTGTAGTGGTGGTCTCGATCAGAGGGGATTTCTTAGGGCCTTTCTTCTCGATCAGCTGCAGGACGAAATCATCATCAGTCTGACACTACACAACTCATGAACATGCTCACACTCACTGGCCACTTTATTAGAAACACTCCACTCTGCATGATGAACTCGATCACAAAGGAGCGTTTCTGTGTTCCTAATAAAGTGTCTCGGTGTTCTCTAGAGAGACTGAAATCCTCACCAGGTTCTGTTTCTTCTGGAGCTCTTCTAAATATCCCATAACATCTTCATCTGCCACGTCGAACGCCGTCTGACCCTGAACACACACATTTATCACTAAACACTGTAAACGTTCCTTTATGTAAAACGTTACATTAATGTCCTTTATTTGCATTAAAACACTGATAATAAAAATAACAAATAACACACTGCTCATTAAACCATCCATCTCCTCACCCCTCATCCATGAATCCATCTCCCAAACCATGCATCTATCTTGTCATTCATCTACTCACCCATTCTTCCATCTAACCATCTCACCCATCCATCCATCTTCTCACCCAGCCCTTTATCCACTCATCAATTCACCTCCTCACGCATCCCCTCCTCTCCTCACGCATCCCCTCATCTCCTCACCCATCCCCTCACCCATTTACCTCTCCATCCACCTGCTCGTCCATGTATCTCATCTAATCATCTACTCACTCATATTCTTCCTCCCAATCCGCCCATCCAACGCATGACCCTTCACCCATTCACCTCCTACTCATCCACCCATCTACAGCCTCATCCCTTTATCTACTCACTCATACATGCAGACATTACTCCCCTACATCCACCCACTCATCAGTCCATCCATTCATCCTTGCACCCATTTATCTCCTCATTCTTCCATCCATCCACCCATCCAACCATTTGATTAAACATCATATCCTCCATCCACACATGTATACACCTCTCGGCAGACGTAATCATTCCCTGGTCTCTTTACTGCATCACTAACGACACAGAGTGTTAATGAGGATTAATTACCACTTTATTAACGAGGTCCATGTCACACAGGTTCTCCACCAGGATCCTGCAGGCTTCATCCTTCCCCCAGTGAGCAGCAGCGTGAAGAGGAGTCCAGCCGTCATAATCTTTAATATTTACATCATAACCTGCCTGGATTAAAAGCCTGAAAAACACACACACACACACAATTATATATTAAATACAACAGTGCTGGAGGATCGTCAGGGTCCTAAAGCCCACCTGTCACAGGTCCCGATCCCTCATATACATCATCGCTCTCTGCAGAAGTAAAACTGAAAGAAATTTTTAGACTCAGAAGTCTAGACCCATCACTCACTTTAAAACCTCAGCGTAGCCTTTAGCAGCGGCGACGTGTAGCGCGGTTCCTCCTGACTTGGCGTGCCGAACGTCGTTTATTTGCCCGCTGTTTAACCACTGGCGTGCATCACGGAGCATGATTCTCTCTTCCTCCTTCCTCGCCACCTCTATATCCACACCTTCAGGAGGAAATAAACACCGAGATATCTCACCTCTGAGCACGTCAAGTGTGTGTGTATTAATACTGTCTCACACTACTGTCTCATATTCAGTCATAAATTATAAATCAGAAATAATTACATATTGGCAATATTCACAAAGAGGGAAAAAATAAATCCCAGAGTGCTGAAAATTAAAAAACTAAGATAAAAAAAAGCATCTTTAAGATAAAATGTTACAACATTAAATTAACGCTACACCTTATTCAATGTAAATAAATAAAGGTGCATTAATAAAGTGATTTGTTTGAGACATTCAAATGTTTGGTATACAGAAAAAAAATCATCTAAACTTATAAAATAATCCATAAAAAAGTGACTCAAAAACAAAAACATAAAAAGAAGCACCTAAAGAAGCAACAAAAACAAAGACAAAAAAAATGAAATTAAACAAACAGAAAAGGCAGCAAAAAATAAAACAGAAAACATTTAAAAAAACAAAAACAAACTATCCTCTTAAACAAAGCAAAAATTAATCAAGACCTTTATATATAAAATATATTCACTCTTTATTTTTCTTCTGGCTTTTTGAAACTTAATTTCACTCTCTTTTCCTGTCCTCGTGTCTTTCTTTTTTGTTGATTATCATTTCCCGCGCTTCATTTCTTTCATTTGTCTGTCTCATATTGTCTCCTCTACCTGTCTGAGTTTTTCCTGATATTTTTTATCTAAATTATTATTTTTTTAAATAAATCCTCTGATTGTTTTAAAAAGCTACCCTTCTCAACACTCCTCGTTTACTCGTGTGTCCTTTACATATTGTCCCCCTCTCTTCCTTCGTTGCTGCTTCTATCATTTCCTTTAAAAGAATAGGATTTTGGTTGTTTTCACGTGTTCACATTGTTATTTGTTACACGTTACTCCTGGACCACAGACTCAATCACAAACAAAAACAATACAGAAATCTGATTAGCTGGAATCTTCACGACGGTGACGAATAAAATTAATACAATGAAGCACCTTGTCGGTTGATTTCGTTTTTCAGAAGCTCCTCCATGGCTTCTTCCTCTGCGATGTCCAGCGGCGTCTCTCCCTCACTGTTAACCACGCCCACATTCGCACCCTGACTGATCAAATATCTGCAAACACACACACACACACACACACTATTATTAATATTATTAGTGTATAATGTGAAGAAAGTGATGAGGACAAAAGATAAAGGACTACATCCTGTCCACAATATGTCAGGCAGACAGAGACAGGACAGATGGGTAGAGACAGGCACAAAGAGACAGGACAGGCAGACAGAGACAAGTAGACAGAGACAGGACAGACTGGTAAGAAACAGGCAGACAGAGACAGGACAGACGGGCAGACAGAGACAGGACAGACGGGTAGAGACGGGCAGACAGAGACAGGACAGACGGGTAGAGACGGGCAGACAGAGACAGGACAGACGGGTAGTGACGGGCAGACAGAGACAGGACAGACGGGTAGAGACGGGCAGACAGAGACAGGACAGACGGGTAGAGACGGGCAGACAGAGACAGGACAGACGGGTAGAGACGGGCAGACAGAGACAGGACAGACGGGTAGAGACGGGCAGACAGAGACAGGACAGACGGGTAGAGACGGGCAGACAGAGACAGGACAGACGGGTAGAGACGGGCAGACAGAGACAGGACAGACGGGTAGAGACGGGCAGACAGAGACAGGACAGACGGGTAGAGACGGGCAGACAGAGACAGGACAGACGGGTAGAGACGGGCAGACAGAGACAGGACAGACGGGTAGAGACGGGCAGACAGAGACAGGACAGACGGGTAGAGACGGGCAGACAGAGACAGGACAGACGGGTAGTGACGGGCAGACAGAGACAGGACAGACGGGTAGTGACGGGCAGACAGAGACAGGACAGACGGGTAGTGACGGGCAGACAGAGACAGGACAGACGGGTAGTGACGGGCAGACAGAGACAGGACAGACGGGTAGTGACGGGCAGACAGAGACAGGACAGACGGGTAGTGACGGGCAGACAGAGACAGGACAGACGGGTAGTGACGGGCAGACAGAGACAGGACAGACGGGTAGTGACGGGCAGAAAGAGACAGGACAGACGGGTAGAGACGGACAGACAGAGACAGGCAAGAAAGAGACGGGACAGACAGAGACATGACAGACAGAGACAGGACAGACGGGTAAGAAACAGGTAGACAGATACAGGACAGACGGGTAAGAGACGGGCAGACAGGACAGACGGGTAAGAGACGGGCAGACAGGACAGACGGGTAAGAGACGGGCAGACAGGACAGACGGGTAAGAGACAGGCAGACAGGACAGACGGGTAAGAGACGGGCAGACAGGACAGACGGGTAAGAGACGGGCAGACAGGACAGACGGGTAGAGACGGGCAGACAGGACAGACGGGCAGAGACGGGCAGACAGGACAGACGGGCAGAGACGGGTAGAGACGGGCAGACAGGACAGACGGGGAAGAGACGGGCAGACAGAGACAGGACAGACGGGTAGAGACGGGCAGACAGAGACAGGACAGACGGGTAGAGACGGGCAGACAGAGACAGGACAGACGGGTAGAGACGGGCAGACGGGTAGAGACGGGCAGACGGGTAGAGACGGGCAGACGGGTAGAGACGGGCAGACAGAGACAGGACAGACGGGTAGAGACAGGTGGACAGAGACAGGACAGACGGGTAATTAACAGGCAGACAGAGACAGACAGACAGGACAGACGGGTAGAGACAGGTAGACAGAGACAGGACAGACGAGTAAGAGACAAACAGACAGACAGGACAGACGGGTAAGAGACAGGCAGGCAGACAGAGACAGGACAGACGGGTGGGTCTTTCTTTCTGTCCTGTGTACAAACATTTGCACCTGACTATATTGTTTACAGCTACTGAGTGCAACATGTTGGAGCAAAAGTATTGACACCCTGCCCGTGTGCTCATGTGGAGATAAAGTTTTGGCACCACAGGCTGTGTGCTCATATACAGTAAAAATATTGGCACCCCAGGCTTTGAGAACGGGCAGACTATTCATGTGGAGTAATAAATTATGGGGACCCAAAAGTACTGGCACCCCAGGCTGTGAGTGTGTCAGCAGAGTAAAAGTATACTCATGTACAGTGAAAGTATTGGCACCCCAGGCTGCTGCGGTGCCCATTTACTCACTCTGCGATATCCATGTATCCACAGGACGCAGCAGCGTGCAGGGGGATCCATCCCTCGTTATCCGGCTGGTTGATGCAGGCGCCGTGCTCAACCAGGAACGTCACCATGTCCACGTTATCGTCTATACACGCCTGGAGAAAACACACAAGACAACAAAGGGACGTGAGCAGACCAGAGACATTCACACATTCACATTTTAAATACAGTGTGGGTTTCATTATGACGACACGGAGAGAGATGAGTGAAGAGTGGAACATCGTGTGTGTGTGTGAAAGAGAGATGGTGTTAGACAGAAAAATAAGAAGTTTTAAAGAAAAGGAAAGAATGAAAGGAAAGAAGCAAATAAAATAAGTAGTGAGACAGACTGGTGTAATATCTGCCTCTCTCTGGACATCTGCACAAACTCATATCTACATCTTGGGTTCCTATAACAACGGCATCAACAAAACCATGAAACACACACAGACACACACACACGGGTGCTTGGCTGGAATTGGTGCCCAAATTTGGCTGCAATGTGGGAGACTACAGACTGAGTGTGTGTGTGTGGTAGCAGGTGGAGATGATGAGCTGTGTGTGAACTCTGCACGCACTGTACAGGAATGTGCGATATGTACAGAGTGAACTTCAAAACGAAACACACACATCTTCTTACTTCTCCTAGTGCTGTGCATGCATGAGTGTGTGTGTGTGTGTGTGTGTGTGTGTGCGCGTGTATCATTTCTCTATCAGTGCTGCTACAAAGGTTACTAAAAATACACACATCTGAAAATCACATGAACACTCTGCGGCAGCCTTATCTCTCTCACACACACACAGATGTGAACACAGGTTTAATGTGTATTCTGTGCTGATCCCAGAGTGTGTGTGTGTGTGTATGCTTTTAGCTCACAAAGCTTGTAGACAAATATAGAGCAACTCCCAGCTGCAACAACACACACACATCTGGATTCCACACCGCTGCATTATTATAAATAACAGATTATAAAGTGTGTGAGAGAGTAATGAAGTGTGTAATGACGCTCTCCACCACCAGAGGGCACTGATTAGTGAGACACAGTACAGTACAATCAGTGTAGAGTATTTCTACATCTCCTTAAAGAGTCTTATAAACTACAGAGTAAACACACACACACACACACACACACACGCCTCCTCAGCCAATCGTCACTCAGTATTACATCACACTCCAATATCAATCACGAGTCATTTAAATACATTTGATGTCGAGGGAAACCAGCGGTCCATCCTCAGACTGATAAACTCTCTGTGTGTCTCTGTGTGTCTATAGATCTCATGAGGAGGAAGTTGAGCAAGGTCACTTATCTGACACACACACACACTTATTTTTCTCGACAAGCACATCCTCCAATCTTTCTTTCTCTCTCACTCTCTGTCTCTGGGGGGGGGGGGGGGGGGGCTCCAGCCCCTCTTATAACAGGACATCAGTGTAGTGTGTGTGTGTGACTCCATCAGAGTGTTAAACTCTAAACAAACTCTAACACATCAGCTGTGGAGCTGTCACTCAGCCATAACAAACACACACACACACTAAAACCGTCCTGAGGCAATTTACACACACTGTACACTTTATTATTCTGAACAATCAGAACAGAGAGAAAGAGAGACAAATGGAGAGAGACTGAGAGAGACAAACAAATGGAGCAAGAGAGAGACAGAGAGACAGACGGAGACAGAAAAACAAACAAATGGAGAGACAGACAGAGAGACCGAGACAGACAAACAAATGGAGAGAGAGACTGCCAGAGACAGATGGACAGACAGAGACACATGGAGAGACAGACAGAAAGACAAACAAATGAAGAGAAACAGACGGAGAGGCAGACAGAAAGACAAACAAATGGAGAGAGACAGAAAAACAAATGGAGAGAGAGACAGAGAGAGACAGACGGAGAGACAGACAGAAAGACAAACAAATGGAGAGAGACAGAAAAACAAATGGAGAGAGAGACAGACAGAGACAGACGGAGAGACAGACAGAAAAACAAACAAATGGAGAGAGAGAGAGAGACAAACAAATGGGGAGAGACAGACAGAAAGACAGACAGAGACAGACAAACAAATGGAGAGCGAGACAGACAGAAAGACAAAAATGGAGAGACAGAATAACAAATGGAGAGAGACTCACACAGAGACAGACAGACGGAGAGACAGACAGAAAGACAAACAAATGGAGATACAGACAGACAGGTCGAGCGTGAGTAGTTTATCACTGTGGTTGTAACTGATTAAAGGTGTAATAGTCCTGTAGTAATGTTTGTCCTGCGCGGTGTCTCTCCGTAGCTCACACGTCCACCGTCTCCTCCACCACCAGAGGGCGCTCACTCTCAGTCAGTTTATTTCGACACTGGCAGTGTTTTTAAACGATAAGGTTTATATTTCCTCTGCACTCTCTAACAGAGACTCGGTGAGAACGCTCTGCACGGGTACGAGGTGCGATGGCGTGAGGTATAAATATTGGCACTCGTCAGGGGCGAGACGCCGCGTGAGAGGAATAAAACCCCGTGGGACGGAGAGAGAAGTTTCAGGAAACCGCGCGCTCGTTTCTGTAATGATTCAGCAGAGCTCAGAGTCAGACTGATAAAGTGCACACTTCCTTATAAAGGAAGAGCGGTGTGTGTGTGTGTGTGTGTGTGTGGCTGTGACCCGATCCCTCTGTTCTGCTCCATGTAGGCCACCTAGAGAGGCGCTAGGCGGCTAACAGGAGCATTCCGGAGAGAAAATTCCCAGATAAGTAAGTGTGTGAAGCTAACCCACACCCCCGCCCCCACTCCCACCCCTCCCCCCTCCCCTTCCTCCGAGGCGAGGGGGTAGGGGGGGAGAGCACCACTACATCCACAAAAGGAATTCCTCCGTGCTCGTGTGTGTGTGTGAGACACAGAATAGGATGAGGGAGAATGTAAAAGTCTCCACTGACGACCATATATGGGCGTGGGGTTCCCGTGGAGGAAAAAAAAAAAACAACATGAACAAGAGCACGAGCGAGAGAGAAATGAAATGGGTAGAAAGAGAGCGGAGACGAGTGTACAGCCTGGTCCATAAGTATTGGGACAGCGAGCCGGTGGGTTTTCCTGTCTTTAAAGGCTCAAACGTAAACGGACGAACTGACCTCATCATAAATACTATTATTATTATTGTTTAAACACTTGAACACACATGATTTGTTAGCGAGTGTCTGAAGATCTCAATGGAAAATCCTCCTCCTCCTGTTGCGTCTCCTTCACTTTGTGTGTGTGAAAATCAGCTCAGCTGGGTCGAGGTCAGGTGACCGACTCCGCCCCTTTAAGGACATTCCTGGTCTCTGTCGCGGATTGCATTCGCTCTACGAGCAGAAACCAGACACGGTGTAGACACTGCAGAGTTCCTCCTGACAGCCCTCATCAGGAAACACCAGACACACAGACAGACAAGTCCACCTCACACCAGCCCTACCCTTCCTTTCCTCCTCCGACGTCTTCTCTTACAATTGTCCTGGTCCCCTGACTTAACACTACACGTCTCTCGTGTCCTCATCTCTCCGCCTGCGCTGAGGGGTGCAATACCGACACTGTTCCAATACCTATGGACCCGACCGGCAGTGAATCCGATCAGCAGTAATCAGACATATTTCAGCTTCATCAGACCTCTGCTTCTTAAACATTAAACGGTCATTTAACTGTAACTCCACCCACTGCACCCGAGAACCTCGTCCTGTGTGAGACTCTACCTGTGGACTCTTGAGCTCCGCCCCTCAGTGAGTGGAGGTGGAGGAGATCAAGACCACATGGTCAGGAAGATCTACGGCACCATCTACAACAACATCTGAAGTACGAACTGCGGCACCATCATCAGAACCATCTACGGCATCATCTGAAGCTACATCTAAAGAACCATCTACAGAACCGCCTACAACAACATCTGAAGTACGAACTCCAGCAACCTCTACAGAACCATCTGAAGCAACATCTGAAAACCTTCTACAATATCTACAACTACAGCAGCATGTATCCCAGCACAGCAGCAACACCATCTAGAGAGTCTACAGCACCTCTGGACTGAACAGGACTGACGTCTCTACTACACTCATTTACAGATGAACAAGTGAAAGAGGGAGAAGAAAAACATAAGAAGGAAGAAGAAAAAGGAAACGGAGAGATGGACAATAAAGACACAGCGAAAAGAGAAAAGGCAAAGAGTAAAAAAAAACATGCAAATGTAAAGAAGAACAGAAAGAAAAATAAGATGCGAACAATTACAGTAATGTTCCAGAGATACACACCTCATAATAATAATAATAATAATAATAATAATAATAATAATAAAAGATGGGGGGAAAAAACAAATAAGAGAAAAAATGCCAAAAAAATTTTTAAAGAGTGTAAAAAAGGAAAAGGACAACCTGAGAGAAATTGTGTGAAAGAGAGAAGAAGAAGAAAAATAAAAAAATAAGACGTGAAAGAAAATCTATAAAATACAAAATATAAAATAAAGTGTTAAGAGTGAGAGAGTGAATAATAGAGTGAAGTGCAGGCGAGTGAATTCTGCTCTGATATCATTTATTATGATTTATAAATTAAACTGGTGTGTGTCTTACACCCACTCTCTCACACACACACACACACACACAGCTGCAGCTTGTTGAGATGTTTGAGATGTTTTCTCCTTGATCCTGCTCCAGCGCTCAGTGGAGCCGTGATGTAAACACACTCAGAGCGCAGGGGAAGGCTCGTATGCATGCGCAAGTATTCACCCCCCCCCCCCATTCTTTCTCGGATGTGTGCGTAAGTATTCGCTCCCTTCCCCATGCCGTTTCACGCTCGCCCTTTCGAATCAGAAGTGACATGAGTCGACCTGCGTCTGATTCACACGTCACGTGACCTCAGGATAAACAAATCTGCATCAGGGAACCATCAAACACCAGTGTGTGTGTGTGTGTGTGTGTGTGTGTGTGTGTGTGTGTGTGTGTGGTGGGGATATAACAGGAGTGAGTGTTTAGAAGCAACCAATAGGAACATGGTGATGAGGTACGGACCAAAGTGAAGCAACATGGTGTGGAGGTGAACACGTGAGGAGGAGACGTTGTCCTCGCTGGTCCTCTCCGTACTCACTCACGTGGAGTCTCCTGGTGGACTCCAGACTCGGCTGTGATGGAGCGATCACCTTTAGAGTAACGTGTGTGTGTGTGTGTGTGTGTGTGTGTGTTTCACATGGTGAGGTCCACTCCAGGTCCGGGCTGCAGGTCTCAGAGCGCAGAGTGTTCCGTACACAGAGCGGAGGAGAGCGCGTACACAAACTCAGGAGGAAATGTAAACACACCGGCGTGAAGTCATCCAGTAAACATCTCACACACACACACACACACACACACACACACACACACACACACCACAGTGTCCACTCCAATGTCCACTCCGATCTCCACTGCATCGGAACACAGAGAGGAGCACGGGGAGACACACGACGATGAGACACGGACAGGAGAACAGGAGAAACGGCATGGTACACAGGGGACACGGAGAACGGGCGGAGAGGGGTGAGGCAGAGAGGGCACGGGGAGGGGACACAGAGAGGAGACTCAGCAAGAGAACATGGGGAGGGGACATAGGGAAAGGACACAGCAAAGAATGCCACAAGAAACACCATGAGGAACCATCATGAGAACCAGTGTGAGGAACCCTTGAGCCTCTGGGAGACAGACCACGTCCACTCCTCAGTCTTCTCTCTCCATCCTTTGACTCACACACACACACACACACACACACACAAAACTATCAACTGTACATCATTACACACAAGGTCACACACAACTCAGAGCTGTAGAAGGCCAGGCTAACCATTAGCCGCTAACCACATGCCTAGTGTTATTTACTGTAGCAATGTACACAGACAGGAGCGGGGCGGGGCATGGAGGAGGGGCGGGGTCTGAGTGGATGAGGCCACATTGGTTTGTAAAACTGCAGAGTAAAAGGATGGAGCTCAGGTGTGTGTGTGTGTGTGTGTGTGTGTGTATATACAGTGTATATGATCAGCTCCTCCATCAGAGATAGAAACTAACGACGAGCTTAAAATAAACTTAATGTTCAAAACTATATTAATATTTTTGATATATTAAAACTACATTAATAACTATATTATATTTCATTCCAGAGTTCATGTTAAAATGATAAATTTACATCAAAATATTAGACAAAAGCAGAATGTTTAAATGTTAATATAATATAGTATCAGTCTAAAAGCTCGGACCATCTTCAACAGTATTTAATTTATTTATTTATAACTTAGTTTAATATTTAATCTGAGTGATGTAATGAGATGAAACACATTCAGGAAACTTTTACATGCAGTGTGAAGACCTCGGGCGGGGTCACTCCAGGGCGGAGTCGGGAGGAAATGATTAGTTTATCTGTTTAAATTTGGTTGATGTGGTTAACTCGTCTGTGTTTCTCTCACACACACACACACGCACAAACACACACACACAAAACATGGTGAGTTTTTTTCATTAAAGACAGTAAACACATTTTTCACAAAGTTATGATTATTATTATTGTTACTGTTAATAATAATGATGATGATATTTGTTCTGTAATCACGGGTTCGATTCGCACTCAACGCCACAAACCCCGCCCACGGCATGCAGAGCCGGTCCCACGCCCAGATTAAATTAACCTCACAACTATCATCATTAAGTATTATTTATTATTATCAATGAAACTACTGTTGCTATCTATATTGTAATTGGAATTATAATAATTATTATTACTGCAAATGTTATTACTACTATTATTTACTACATTATTATTATTACTATTATTAGTCATCATAATAAATTGTCACCATTAGTAGTAGTATTGTTATTCTCATAATTATTACTATTACTACTACTGTGATAATTATTGTAAAAAATATTTTAATTACTAATTGTACAATTGTTTTAATAATCAATCATTTATTATTAATTATATATTATTAATTGTACTATTATAATGACTAATTGTTATCATTATACTGTATTTGTTATTATAACTACCAATTATTTATTATTACTATTATTATTGTTGTAATCATTGTTGCCAATTATGTTATGTTAATTATTATTAATTATTACTGTAATTGTATGATGATGATGATGATGATTATTATTTAACTAAACAATTAATTCATCACTGTGAGCAGATGTTGTAATTATTAGGTAAAAAAAGCAAACAGTAATAAATAAACAGTATTTATTTAATAAGTAAAGTCACTATGAGCAGCTGTTAATAATAATAATAGTAATAATAACACACGAAACTGAATCTAAAACTCACCGTGTTTCCTGCTCAGGGTTTAACAAACAAACAAATTAACAAACACAAACAATAATAACTAGGTTCTGGTTGGAGTGATGTTTCTGTACACTCCTTGACACACACACACACACACACACACCCTCTTTCGCGAGCAGGGTGCCAATTACACACAGCATGCTCGGCGAGTGTCTAATATTAGCGCGTCACTCAGCTAGCAGTCGGCGGGGAGCCGAGGTGATGACATCACACCGCCGAGTATTCACTCGCCAAGTCACTGCTGATGGTTTCCACAGTAACAGCACTGACGTTAAAACCCTTAAGGACGCTGGGAGACACATAAGAGAACCATGAGGAGAAGAAGAAGTAAAGACTGAACACCTCCGTCTCCTCCACTAAACACCTATCCCTCAGTGTCCTCCCCCCCAATAAACACCTGTCCCTCAGTGTGTCCTCCCCCCATCAAACACCTTTCCCTCAGTGTGTCCTCCCCCCATCAAACACCTTTCCCTCAGTGTGTCCTCCCCCCATCAAACACCTGTCCCTCAGTGTGTCCTCCCCCCATCAAACACCTGTCCCTCAGTGTGTCCTCCCCCCATCAAACACCTGTCCCTCAGTGTGTCCTCCCCCCATCAAACACCTGTCCCTCAGTGTGTCCTCCCCCCATCAAACATCTGTCTCCCCTGTCCTCCCCCCATCAAACATCTGTCTCCCGTGTCCTCCCCCCATCAAACATCTGTCTCCCGTGTCCTCCCCCCATCAAACATCTGTCTCCCGTGTCCTCCCCCCCATCAAACATCTGTCTCCCGTGTCCTCCCCCCCATCAAACATCTGTCTCCCGTGTCCTCCCCCCCATCAAACATCTGTCTCCCGTGTCCTCCCCCCCATCAAACATCTGTCTCCCGTGTCCTCCCCCCCATCAAACATCTGTCTCCCGTGTCCTCCCCCCCATCAAACATCTGTCTCCCGTGTCCTCCCCCCCATCAAACATCTGTCTCCCGTGTCCTCCCCCCCATCAAACATCTGTCTCCCGTGTCCTCCCCCCCATCAAACATCTGTCTCCCGTGTCCTCCCCCCCATCAAACATCTGTCTCCCGTGTCCTCCCCCCCATCAAACACCTGTCCCTTCAGTGTCCTCCCCCCAGTAAACACCTGTCCCCTCAGTGTCCTCCCCCAATAATCACCTGTCCCCTCAGTGTCCTCCCCCAATAATCACCTGTCCCCTCAGTGTCCTCCCCCCAGTAAACACCTGTCCCCTCAGTATCCTCCCCCAATAATCACCTGTCCCCTCAGTGTCCTCCCCCCAGTAAACACCTGTCTCCCGTGTCCTCCCCCCAGTAAACACCTGTCTCCCGTGTCCTCCCCCCATTAAACACCTGCCCCCTCAGTGTCCTCCCCCCATTAAACACCTGCCCCCTCAGTGTCCTCCCCCCATTAAACACCTGCCCCCTCAGTGTCCTCCCCCCATTAAACACCTGCCCCCTCAGTGTCCTCCCCCCATTAAACACCTGCCCCCTCAGTGTCCTCCCCCCATTAAACACCTGCCCCCTCAGTGTCCTCCCCCCAATAACCACCTGCCCCCTCAGTGTCCTCCCCCAATAACCACCTGTCCCTCAGTGTCCTCCACAGTAAACACCTGCTCTCCAAATTAAACACCTTTTATCCGATCAGCACACTGTGTGACGAGACGTTACTTTGGAAACAAGGTATCAGAGTGAGTAACACCTCACGTCCAATCAGAGCGCAGGACTCGGCAGTGGTGTGGTGTGGACGTCCACAAACACCACACACACCCAGATTAATCTCCTGCAAAGTGTGTGTGTGTGTGTGTGTGTGTGTGTGTGTGTGTGTGTGTGTGTGTGTGTGTGTGTGTGAGAGAGAGAGAGAGAGAGAGAGTCAGGTGTGTAGAGTACAGGAAACACACCTCGGTCATATTGTACACTCTTTACACAGGACAAAAAGCACACAAGGCATAGAAAGAGGATCGTTACACAGGTATGTGTGAGTCACAGAGAGGTGCGCACGTGTGTGTGTGTGTGTGTCTGTGTCAGCTGATGAAACTAATCCCTTTACAACAGACACTTTAACTGTTGCTTAAGTAGGGGAAGTCACTGGTGTGTGTGTGTGTGTGTGTGTGTGTGCGCGCGTGTGTGTGTGTGTGCGATTTACTGGCTGGCGCTTTTTGATGATGTCACTGCAAAGATTTCTTTACTGTAGACTAAACAGACGTGTGTGTGTGTGCGCTTGCAGAGGAAGTGTAACACTTTAAACGCCACATCAGTCACATCTTCACACCACGACCGGACTGGTGAAGGGGGGAGGGGTGTGTGTGTGTTTGTGTGTGTGTGTTCACTGTGTTCACACTCATGTGCAACATACAAGCGTTTATTTCTCACACATTTCGCCGCGAGAAATAGAACTAAGCTGATAACGAGAGTAAGCTGTAAGAGAGTAAGCTAATCTAACGCGAGTACGTAGCTAACCGTACGATGTGTAATGTTCCCAATTCTGCATAAAATATATACGCCAACGTTTTTAAACTAACACTATTCACTCCAAAAGAAGTTCTCGCATCAAGACGTGAGCTGAAACAAATAAAAATCTAAACTTAAATCGTGTTCTAGTTATTTACAATAATTACAATAAATCTGTCCTGATGATGCTAGCTGAAGAGACATCTAGCGCTAAGCGAGTCGGACGACGTAATGTGTTAAGGCATTTTAATTTGTTGTTTTGTGACTCAAAAAAAGAGAGGACGTCGCATCCTTTCAAACGTTAACATTGTTACTAATACGTGACTAGATTAGACGGGGGCGGAGCTTCCCGAGTGTAACATCAGACAGTTAAACGCAGGGGCCAATGTCGTGTCTGAGCTGTGAAGGTAGAACACGCGGAAGTGTTTTGTCCTGATATTCTGAGCGGGAAAAAAAACACAAGGTATTTTTTAGGTAAAGGTACAGCGTAAAACACCACGCCCACAGCTGTCAATCAAACAATCACATGTCTGGAAGTCCACAGAATTCTTTCCTGACTCGTTCCTGAAAGCCGCTCCAAAAAAAGGCAAGAGCGCCTCTCCTCCTCCTCCAAACACACACACGGAACAGGACCTGCTCTGTCCACCACCCGCTGTTAAATAAAGTTTATTCTAAATCTCTCATCAGCTTCAGAAGGGTAAAGAAGAACAAAAGGATTTAATCCAGAGTGAGTGATAGGAGGAGAGCGACCATGAGAATACTCCAGTCTTGGCTGTCAGATTGGCTGTCAGAGAGTTACATCATAAAGAGCTTTAGACTAGAGAATTAGACTGGGTTTAAACCTGAACGCTCCACACACACACACGTCCTCGGGGTGTGTTTAGTCCCAGCACTGATTTGTTTGTCTGAGAAACACAACGGTCATGGGAAAAAAAATCAGAAATAAAGCAGTGATGAGGGCAAAAAAACACACAGCGCGGGTAACACAGGCAGAGTGCAGCAAAACACACAGACACACAGACCGAGACACAGACAGACAGACCGAGACACACAGACAGACAGACAGACAGACCATGGAGCGGCCGTTACGATATTATGGGCGTACCTCAGAGTCGATCGTATCTGTATCACCGTTTTATAAAGATCACAACTGTTGTAAAATTTCATTATAATTCTAAACAAACTTAGCAAATAATTCACTCCTACCACAGGGGGCGCTGTGGTGCCGGCGAATGTCCGAATAATTTAGAGCTCCACCTGTAGGATCACAGGATCAGAGCGGAGTGGGAGGGATCGCTACACAAAGGTACACAAGACGTCACTGAATCGATGTTTTCCTCCATCTCTAGTGTGTGTGTGTGTGTGTACTATTACTGAGAGGAACGTTTAATTAGAATTAAATACAATCATTCAGAAGGAATCGTTTATATATCAGAATAAATGTAAACTACCTCAGAAAAAAAAGAAATGTGTGCATTGAGTTTTCTTTTTATATATATTTAAAAATACTTTTTTATATAATTTAAAATGAAAATAATTTAGAAATATAAAATACCTTACTTATTAAAAACATTTATTTAAAAATTCTAAAATAAATTATATAAATAACTATAAAATATTTTTACTTATAAGTGCAACCAATTTGTGCACAATTCTACAAACATTTGTTGTTGTTTGTTTGTTAGTTATTTTATACTTACTTTTTTCCAATTAAATATTTCAAAACTTTTTATATATATTTTTGCCAATTCTAGTTTATGTTAAAAAAAGACAAATACTATTTTTGATTAAGATTTTTTTTGTATTATTAAAAACATGCTAAATCAAAGTAAATGTTTCATAAATGTTCCAAAATATTCTACAGAAAAAGCATTCCTTATGAAGATCATTAATAAAAAGACTTTCACAATAAAAAAAATTAACAAACTAGAAACATTCAACAGCAAATAAAATACAAATGCAGAGTTTTGTGTAAATGCCAAAAAATAAATCAATTATAATAATTTAAACCTTTTATTAAACGATGAAACGCTAGCATAATGTTAGTGATGTTAAAGCACTGAATTATCAGGTGAATTATCAGGGATTCAGGTCGTGTTACATCATTACAGTAATAACTGTAATGATGAGAGAATGTCCTGATGAGGAGACGACTCTGAGGAAACATGCTGTAAAGACACTTCAGTCTCTAAATTCTTTAAAAAGAAAAAGCAGAAGCGCCCGGTGTGTGTAACGCTCGATAACCGTATCTAACACACAGGAAGCTTCGCGCACGCGTGTGTCTACAGCGTGTATACGGGGTGTGTGTGTGTATATGGTATGGAGGAGCCAGAGTGAAGTCCAGACACCTACACGCTGTTGAGCTCAGAGAGCGACGCATTCTTTACATTCCTGTGCATCTGTAGACATTTACACACACACACTGAGTGAGACAGTAAGAGCACGAGTCAGGGAGTTAGACCGGCCGAGAGTCAGCGAATCAGCAAATTAACCAGTCGGCGAGTCAGCAGGTCAGTAAATACAGACTCATCAGGGAGAAACAGATAAAAGTGTGAACCATGTCACCCTGGAGTCAGTTGAAGCTTACTGACACTAAGGTAAAAGGGTAAGTCAGTGCAGAGTCAAGCCCAAAACTGCATCCACAACACTAAAGTTCAGCAAAGTGTCAGCTGAGTGAGTCAGTCAGTCACTGAGTGAATCAATGAATCAGTCAGTCAGCGAGTGACTGATTCATTTATTCATGCAGTGACTCAATGAATCAGTCAGTCAGCGAGTGAATCAATGAATCAGTCAGTCAGTCATTCAGCAAGTCAGTCAGCGAGTGAATCGATGAATCAATCAGTCAGCGAGTCAGTCAGCGAGTGAATCAATGAATCAGTCAGTCAGCGAGTGAATCAATGAATCAGTCAGTCAGTCATTCTGCAAGTCAGTCAGCGAGTGAATCGCTGACTGACTTGCAGAATGACTGACTCGCTGACTGACTTGCAGACTGACTGACTGACTGATTCATTCAGTCAGTCAGTCAGCAAGTCAGTCAGCGAGTCAGTCATTCTGCAAGTCAGTCAGCGAGTCAGTCATTCTGCAAGTCAGTCAGCGATTCACTCGCTGACTGACTTGCAGAATGACTGACTGACTGCAAGTCCAGTCAGCGAGTGAATGACTCGCTGACTGACTTCTGCAGAATGACTGCAGTCAGTCATTCTGCAAGTCAGTCAGCGAGTGAATCGATGAATCAGTCAGTCAACAAGTCAGTCAGCGAGTGAATCGATGAATCAATCAGTCAGCGAGTCAGTCAGTCGGCGAGTCAGTCAGTCGGCGAGTGAACAATGAATCAGTCAGTGAAGCGAGTCAGTGGGTGAAGCAGCAAGTGCTAAGCGAGTCAGTGGGTCATAAGCGAGTCAGCAACCCAGTCAGTGAGTCAGTTAAAAAGTCATAAGAAACGCTGAAACAGACGAGAAACACATGCAGAATAATTTCACTCACTGAACCGATAATAAACAGGATGGATGATATGATGGTCATTAAACAGTAAATTATCATATGTACACACACACACACACACACACACACACACACACACACACACACACACACACACACACACTCTCAAAAATCTACACCCACAACCATAAGGACACAAACAGCACACAGAGCACCGCAGGGGGAGACAGGGACTAAGTCAGTGTGTTAAGGGGATGGGGTACTGATCAGAAGGTTGTTGGGTCAGGCCCCAGCACACAACACGGTCACTGCTGGTCTGGTGACCTTCTCTGCTTCGGGGCACATTAGCACAGCGGCAGTACACAAAGGTCATGTGTATACAGTACATCAGCATGACCTCGAGTGTGTTACTGAGTAATTATACAGAATGTATAGTGTATTAACACAGTATAACACACTGGCACACACAGAGTGTATAACGCACTGGCACACACAGAGTGTATAACGCACTGGCACACACAGAGTGTATAACGCACTGGCACACACAGAGTGTATAACGCCCTGACACACACACTCTCCACGCAGAGTGTATAACGCCCTGACACACACACTCTCCACGCAGAGTGTATAACGCCCTGACACACACACTCTCCACGCAGAGTGTATAACGCCCTGACACACACACTCTCCACGCAGAGTGTATAACGCCCTGACACACACACTCTCCACGCAGAGTGTATAACGCCCTGACACACACACTCTCCACGCAGAGTGTATAACGCCCTGACACACACACTCTCCACGCAGAGTGTATAACGCCCTGACACACACACACTCTCCACGCAGAGTGTATAACGCACTGACACACACACACTCTCCACGCAGAGTGTATAACGCACTGACACACACACACTCTCCACGCAGAGTGTATAACGCACTGACTGACACACACACTCCACGCAGAGTGTATAACGCACTGACTGACACACACACTCCACGCAGAGTGTATAACGCACTGACACACAAACACACTCCACGCAGAGTGTATAACGCACTGACACACACACTCTCCACGCAGAGTGTATAACACACTGACACACACACTCTCCACGCAGAGTGTATAACGAACTGACTGACACACACACTCTCCACGCAGAGTGTATAACGAACTGACTGACACACACACTCTCCACGCAGGGTGTATAACGCACTGACTGACACACACTCTCCACGCAATGTATAACACACTGACACACACACTCCATGCAATGTATAACACACTGACACACACACTCCATGCAATGTATAACACACTGACACACACTCTCCACGCAGGGTGTATAACGCACTGACACACACACACTCTCCACGCAGAGTGTATAACGAACTGACTGACACACACTTTCCGTATAGAGAGTATAACACACTGACACACACACACACACTTTCCGTATAGAGAGTATAACACACTGACACACACACACACACACTCTCCACGCAGGGTGTATAACGCACTGACACACACACTCTCCACGCAATGTATAACACACTGACACACACACTCCATGCAATGTATAACACACTGACACACACTCTCCACGCAGGGTGTATAACGAACTGACTGACACACACTTTCCGTATAGAGAGTATAACACACTGACACACACACACACACACTCTCCACACAGAGTGTATAACACACTGACACACACACACACACACTTTCCGTATAGAGAGTATAACACACTGACACACACACACACACACACACACTCTCCACACAGAGTGTATACCGCACTGACACACACACACTCTCCACACAGAGTGTATACCGCACTGACACACACACACTCTCCACACAGAGTGTATAACGCACTGACACACACACTCTCTCCACACAGAGTGTATAACGCACTGACACACACACTCTCTCCACACAGAGTGTATAACGCACTGACACACACACACTCTCTCCACACAGAGTGTATAACGCACTGACACACACACACTCTCTCCACACAGAGTGTATAACGCACTGACACACACACACTCTCTCCACACAGAGTGTATAACGCACTGACACACACACTCTCTCCACACAGAGTGTATAACGCACTGACACACACACTCTCTCCACACAGAGTGTATAACGCACTGACACACACACTCTCTCCACACAGAGTGTATAACGCACTGACACACACACTCTCTCCACACAGAGTGTATAACGCACTGACACACACACTCTCTCCACACAGAGTGTATAACGCACTGACACACACACTCTCTCCACACAGAGTGTATAACGCACTGACACACACACTCTCCACGCAGAGTGTATAACGCACTGACACACACACTCTCCACGCAGAGTGTATAACGAACTGACTGACACACACACTCTCCACGCAGAGTGTATAACGAACTGACTGACACACACACTCTCCACGCAGGGTGTATAACGCACTGACTGACACACACTCTCCACGCAATGTATAACACACTGACACACACACTCCATGCAATGTATAACACACTGACACACACACTCCATGCAATGTATAACACACTGACACACACACTCCATGCAATGTATAACACACTGACACACACTCTCCACGCAGGGTGTATAACGCACTGACACACACACACTCTCCACGCAGAGTGTATAACGAACTGACTGACACACACTTTCCGTATAGAGAGTATAACACACTGACACACACACACACACTTTCCGTATAGAGAGTATAACACACTGACACACACACACACACACTTTCCGTATAGAGAGTATAACACACTGACACACACACACACACACACTCTCCACACAGAGTGTATACCGCACTGACACACACACTCTCCACGCAGAGTGTATAACGAACTGACTGACACACACACTCTCCACGCAGGGTGTATAACGCACTGACTGACACACACTCTCCACGCAATGTATAACACACTGACACACACACTCCATGCAATGTATAACACACTGACACACACACTCCATGCAATGTATAACACACTGACACACACACTCCATGCAATGTATAACACACTGACACACACTCTCCACGCAGGGTGTATAACGCACTGACACACACACACTCTCCACGCAGAGTGTATAACGAACTGACTGACACACACACTCTCCACGCAGAGTGTATAACGAACTGACTGACACACACTTTCCGTATAGAGAGTATAACACACTGACACACACACACACACTTTCCGTATAGAGAGTATAACACACTGACACACACACACACACACTTTCCGTATAGAGAGTATAACACACTGACACACACACACACACACACTCTCCACACAGAGTGTATACCGCACTGACACACACACTCTCTCTCCACACAGAGTGTATAACGCACTGACACACACTCTCTCTCCACACAGAGTGTATAACGCACTGACACACACACTCTCTCCACACAGAGTGTATAACGCACTGACACACACACACTCTCTCCACACAGAGTGTATAACGCACTGACACACACACTCTCTCCACACAGAGTGTATAACGCACTGACACACACACTCTCTCCACACAGAGTGTATAACGCACTGACACACACACTCTCTCCACACAGAGTGTATAACGCACTGACACACACACTCTCTCCACACAGAGTGTATAACGCACTGACACACACACTCTCTCCACACAGAGTGTATAACGCACTGACACACACACTCTCTCCACACAGAGTGTATAACGCACTGACACACACACTCTCTCCACACAGAGTGTATAACGCACTGACACACACACTCTCTCCACACAGAGTGTATAACGCACTGACACACACACTCTCTCCACACAGAGTGTATAACGCACTGACTGACACACACTCTCTCCACACAGAGTGTATAACGCACTGACTGACACACACTCTCTCCACACAGAGTGTATAACGCACTGACACACACACACTCTCCACACAGAGTGTATAACGCACTGACACACACACACTCTCCACACAGAGTGTATAACGCACTGACACACACACACTCTCCACACAGAGTGTATAACGCACTGACTGACACACACACTCTCCACACAGAGTGTATAACGCACTGACACACACACTCTCCACACAGAGTGTATAACGCACTGACACACACACACTCTCCACACAGAGTGTATAACGCACTGACACACACACTCTCCACACAGAGTGTATAACGCACTGACACACACACTCTCTCCACACAGAGTGTATAACGCACTGACACACACACACTCTCCACACAGAGTGTATAACGCACTGACACACACACACTCTCCACACAGAGTGTATAACGCACTGACTGACACACACACTCTCCACACAGAGTGTATAACGCACTGACTGACACACACACTCTCCACACAGAGTGTATAACGCACTGACTGACACACACACTCTCCACACAGAGTGTATAACGCACTGACTGACACACACACTCTCCACACAGAGTGTATAACGCACTGACACACACACTCTCCACACAGAGTGTATAACGCACTGACACACACACACTCTCCACACAGAGTGTATAACGCACTGACACACACACACTCTCCACACAGAGTGTATAACGCACTGACACACACACACTCTCCACACAGAGTGTATAACGCACTGACACACACACACTCTCCACACAGAGTGTATAACGCACTGACACACACACACTCTCCACACAGAGTGTATAACGCACTGACACACACACACTCTCCACACAGAGTGTATAACGCACTGACACACACACACTCTCCACACAGAGTGTATAACGCACTGACACACACACACTCTCCACACAGAGTGTATAACGCACTGACACACACACACTCTCCACACAGAGTGTATAACGCACTGACACACACACACTCTCCACACAGAGTGTATAACGCACTGACACACACACACTCTCCACACAGAGTGTATAACGCACTGACACACACACACTCTCCACACAGAGTGTATAACGCACTGACACACACACTCTCTCCACACAGAGTGTATAACGCACTGACACACACACTCTCTCCACACAGAGTGTATAACGCACTGACACACACACTCTCCACACAGAGTGTATAACGCACTGACACACACACTCTCCACACAGAGTGTATAACGCACTGACACACACACACTCCACGCAATGTATAACGCACTGACACACACACTCCACGCAATGTATAACGCACTGACACACACACTCCACGCAGAGTGTATAACGCACTGACACACACACTCTCCACGCAGAGTGTATAACACACTGACACACACACACTGTCTACACACACATTAATGACAACCCATACACAACCTTTAACACAAGCCATCACACAGTTTAAAGCACAACAACACACACACGTAATCCTCCTGATGTGTGTGTGTGTGTGTGTGTTTACAGAATCAGGATTAAACATCTTATTAAATAAACTATGTTGTGTGTAAGCAGGACCTCTCTTTCACACACTCTCTCTCTCTCTTTTTTACATACACAGAGTCCCTGAGTGAGTGAGTGAGTGTGTGTGTGTTGCGGTGGCTAATATTAGCAGTGTAGCTGTAGAACTGGGCCAGGTGCTGATGGAGAGAGAGAGAGAGAGAGAGAGAGAGCTCAGCTCATCACAAATCAGTGTTTAGCTCCAAACCCGGGCCTGTGTGTGTGTGTGTGTGTGTGTGTGTGTGTTTACAGCAGGCTCCAGGCTAGGCTAGGCTAACAGAGGGAGCTAACACCGGACAGAGCTGAGAGATGATGATAAGGTGTGGTGCAGGAACACACACACACACACACACAGAGAGGAAGTGATGAGTGTGTGTGTGTGTGTGAGTGTGTGTATAAATAGAGATATAGATGTGTGTGTGTGTGTGAAGGCGGTAGGCGGTACCTGGTGCAGCGCGGTCAGCCCGTCCACATTCGCGTAGTTGATGTCGGCTCCGCGCTCGAGCAGTCTCAGCACCTCCTCGGTGTCTCCGCTCGCGCACGCGGCCAGGAACACGGCGCCCTCGTCGAACTTCACCTTGGTTTTCTTCTTCTTCAGCACCGGCGGCTCCAGGTCCGTCTCCGAGCCCAGCCAGCGCTTCAGCTGCTCGTTCCGCTTCTGCTTGGCGTCCGCCATGTCTTCATTCCCCCCCGAGGAGTTCTCCCTGGCCTGCTTTATAACCTCTCTCTCTCTCTCTCTCTCTCTCAGCGCTCCGCTCCGCCACTACAGCGCTGCTGATCCTCTTCTCTAACCCCGCCTCCTCCTCTACTCGACTCTCGCGAGACCTCACACCGACACCGTCATTCACCCGCCTTATCCGACATCTCGCGGGATTTCAATTATCAAACCTCTATGACGTACCCTACGTCATCGCCGTCATCTCTCACGCTCCCATCCCCTCCCCGTCTCCCCACGCATACGCGATCTCGCGAGAGTATATTGCGGGGTTCTTATATGTGATCTCGCGAGATTACAGTAGCAAACACCAAAACGGTAATCCTGCCCCGGTCCGGATCTGCAGTATGACGTAACCACGGACAACAACTGAGCTTAGGGAAGGGAGGGAAAGATGGAAACGTAAATAAAAATAGAATAGAATATAAAAATGTAAACATAAATAAAAATGTTATTACAAAAAGTGATAAAATACAAATATGTCTATATACATTACCTCATAAAATATTAAAATGTAAATAAAACTAAAATATAATAAAATATAAATATGTAAATGTAAACTATATATATATATATGTGTGTGTGTAGAAATTTGAATAACAATATAATAAAATATGAAGATATGAATAGATAATATGAGAATTTATACATATACCAATATAGATTTAAAATATATATAAAATATTTATATAAAAAAAATACAATAAAACATAACTGTTATTTTTTAATAAAAAATAATTAAAAAAATTAAAATATAAATAAAACAAAATCTGAAAATATAAAATATACATATTTAAATATGAATAACTGTAAATATATATATATATATATATATATGAACATGTGAATAAGAACAAAAATATAATAAAATGTAAACATGTCAATATAAATAGAAATATAAACATGTTAATATAAATGAAAATAAAATAAAATTTTAATCTGTAAGTATGAAAATATGATTATATTTAAACATTAAAATATAAATGAAATATGAACATGTAAATATAAATACAATTATTATATGTAAATCTATTTAGAGATTTTGAATACAAGTTCATTTCATGTTTACGTAAGGTGTGATATTGTTGGATGGTGAATGAAATCTTGTCATTTTCAGATATTTTTACACTTTGCACCAAATTATCCAATGTCATAAAAATAGATTTAAAATGAAATACAGAATGTTTAAGGAATAAACTTTTACATTAAATATATATATATCATATATGCTGATGTCATTTATATTTACTACAACATGTTTAATATAATTTTATTTAACTTATTTAATTAATTGCTTATTGGTTTTATAAATAATCATTATTTTATATATTTAAATAATAATTATTTTATATATTTAAAAATATATCAACATTCAATTGTTAATGTTGATGTTTAAATTAATATTTTTGTTTTAAAGAAACATGTAAAATATAAACAAAAGTATGTATTATTATTGTGCATGCCAAATTAAATATTATATAAATGTAAAAATATGTAGGTTAAAATATTTATTTAGTTTATGTTTGCAATATAAAGAATTTTTATGTTCAGACGCAGTTAATAGCAGGTATATTAATCATAATATTTGTTGTTTATCAGTTGTTGACAATCGTTATTATAATAGTAATTATAATATAATAGTAATAATCATAATAGTTTATTGTCAACAATTAATAAACAACAAAGTGCTGCGATTATATTACACATACATTACCATCTATTCTAAGATTTATAACTATATGATCAATGTTACATCACACATTTAATATATTATTATTAATATACCTGCTATTAACTGCATCCTTTTTTACAGCACTGTATATAATTTTGAGTATTACAGTTTATTGATGCTGTAAAAAAGGATTAGCATCTTTCTGGGGTGGGGGGGTGGGGGGGGGGGTGTTGTTTTTTTTATTGCATTTTTTGCATCTGTGTCACATTAAAATGACACTGTGGTGAACCTTCCCATTTGTGAAAAAAAATAATAAATACAAATCAGATAGGGACAAATACTTTTTCACAGCACTGTAAATTAAAAGTTTACATTTTTGTTAGATTCTATTATATTTCATATAAACATATAAACTGACTCCTTGTTATGTGTGTGTCTGTGTGTGTGTGTGTATGTGTGTGCATAATCCAATAGCTTGTAAAAAGTAATGGAAGTATTTATAACAATAAGTCCTGCAATTACATTTTACAAACATATATGGTCAACTAATAAAATCTTTAGATCGTAGGAATTATTAAATAAATATGAGATATGTCGGACGTATTGTTCTCAGAGTAAAGTCACTCTTACAGCGCTGTAAGGAAGTACGAGTCTCGCTCCCAGTTTAATTTCTGCTCTACTCATTTACGTCACCACTGATCAGCTCATCTCTATTCATCAGGTCATGTAATTACCTGTTGTAAGCCCGCCCATACACTGGAGCAGGATGGGACAGGTGTCCATTGATCCCCTAATCACGTCCCTACAAGATGCTAAAGTATCTACTTCAGCGAAACACACTGCATGAGATTTGTCTCTCAGGACACAATGTAGATTTTCTTGCCTTGTGTTAAAGCTCCTGTTTGTGACTCTGCACAGCTGGGTGGTCTTTTGTCCTGGTGTGTTGTTCTTGGCTCCAGCTGTGTTCAACTGTGTGTGTGTGTGTGTGTGTGTGTGTGTGTGTGTGCGCGTGTGTGTGTGTGTGTGTGTGTGTGTGTGTGTGCGTGTGCGTGCGTGCGTGTGTGTGTGTGTGTAAGAGAGGGCTTAGTGTTCCCATCAGCTCTCTGTCACAGCTCGTACAATGTACAGAAATCAGAGGGTTTGGTTTCTATCAGCATTGATTATATTGATCATTAAAGGGATGAAGACCTGACCAGCTACGGATCATAAAGTTAAATATACAGCTCTCTGTAAAATGTAAAGAAGTAAACCTGTGCAATAGAGTAGCTAGAAGACATGTTCCAGAAGTTAGCAAAAGCTAGCATGAATGTGTAGCTAATCTAATGTTTAGATAAATAAACATGTACAGCCACCTCAGGGGTGCATTAACTTCATTGTAAGTGGGCAGGGCTAAACAGTCCAAAGTTAAACTCTCAGTTATCTCATTATGTTATTAGCTAACTGGGCTGATTTAGACTATATAAAGTGCTAAATCAAATACTCATTGCTAATTAGCCCAGTAGCTAACACCTCACACACACCTCCTGAGAGTTAGCATGCCAGATATTTTGGGAGATAAACTACAGCTATCTGGCTTGATTAACATTAAGGTTCAATTTTAAGGTTCCAATCTTTGAACTTGTAAGTTAGCACTACCTGCTCTAAAACCTTCACATTTAATGCTAGCATTTGGAAGAAATGAACCCTGCATTTTTTTTTTTCAATAATAAAAATGGGTTCACATTAACACAGGGATTAAGAATTAGCATACTAGTTATTATTCAAAGTGTCTTGCTTACATGAATTCTCCTCATATTAAATTTAAACCATTATGCTAATCCTAACAGAGTGCTAACAAATGCAAAACATTTGTGTTCGCTAAGCTCAAATGTAAGTGTTTCTATCACTGATATCACAATCTAAGGTCACTGATAAGCCCCACCCTAATGTTAGTTTTTATACAGAAAGGTTTGTTTTAAAATGTAATCAAAAATACAATCATGTTAAGGTTCATAATGCGGGTTTGTATGTGAATATTATTTTCATGTGTCAATTTCTTTCTACATTTATTTTCATTTGTACAATTTGGACAGAGATGTAAACAAACTCATTACATAGGTCGTTATATATGCATTGTCTGTTGTTCCGCCTGTCTGACAGTGTACAGTCAATGCACATCTGGCACAAATAACAGCTCACAGCTTGCTAACGCTAATGTTTTCTGTGATTACAGGCTTTTGAGCAAACCCTGACAGGAAGATGTGTGTGTGTGTGTGTGTGTGTGTGTGTGTGTGTGTGTGTTCGGGGGAATCACAATAAAGCACAGATGTAAACCATAACACATGATTAACAACCTGACGTCAAGGTGGCTGAGAATGAACGAGAAGTAATTTTTTTCTCTTTATTTTGTAAAGTAGTCTGGAGTGTGAAAAGGGGATGTTAAATAAATAAAGTGAAGGATCTTCCTCATCCCCGTGCTGGTCGTTTTCATTGCAGATGGATTTGCACTGAACTCCATCCATCACGCAGAGTTAGAGAGCTTACGCTAATGGATTTCAGCAAACTCAGCACATGAATCAGCTCCTGGCAACTGTGTGCGTGTATGTGTTTGTGTGTGTGTGTGTGTTAGTAGGTGTATGATGGTAAATGATTGTTTTCTGGGTCAGCCAAAATCAAAATCCACACCAGAGCCAGATTAGTCAGATTTCTCAGATCTGAGGCGTTTCAACTGACGTTATAAAGAACATTATACTCAGACCCAACATTCCACTAGTGTTCCAGTACACATTTCCTGAAAGTCATCTATCAAGCTAATACGCTAGCTTATCTAACATGCTAGTAGAGTCATTTTAGCATGTCAATCAACTATCATGTACACATGAGTTAGAAAAAGAAAACTTAATCACATATAATATTGTTAAGTTATAATTAATTATTCACTACATCACAATTTTAAACACAAATAATCAAATCACAATGGTACAAGTAATAGCAAAAAAAACATTTTGGCTGAAAACAGAAAGGTTCATGTAGGGTTTTGTGCCATTTAAATGTTCTCAGACGTTGTAAAACATGTTAAATGCACTACAGGTCAACGGTAGCTTTATGTCAGCTTGTCTAATTGGGATTTCCTTAATAGTTGCAAAAACTTTTTAGGATTAAAATGTACAACAATTAGGATTTCTGTCATTAAAAGCTATTTTAAACTTAGTAGTTATTGTTGAAAGTTGCTCAAAACTAAAATGTTTGATGTATAAAGTTACAATAAGTGTTAAGTGTTAATAAGTGTTAAGTGGTTTATTATAGAAAGTTAAACAAAAAAGAGATTTCATTGTTGTAATTTACACAAACAGTTATTTTTAATATTGAAAGTTGTAAGATAGAAAGTAACTACTATTTTATTATAGAAAGTTAAACAATGTTTTTCTTATTGCTGAAAGTGACACTACCTAGTATTGTTATTGTTGAAAGTTAAATAAAATAGGATCTTTTCTGTTGAAACTATTATTTTAGTGTAAAAAAAATACTCTTTTTATTATTAACAGTAATATAGTATAGGATTTACTATTGTTGATTTATGTGTTATTTGCATTATGGTTTTATTGTTGAGTTACACTAATTAGGATTTTTCATTGTTGAGCTCTAACTAGGATTTACTGTGAATTGTTGTATGTCTGGCTATAAATAACTGTCTATGGTTTAAATGATTGCATATTATGTGTATTGTGAGTATATAATGTATTGTGTAAATTGTGTTTACTGTTGACTCTAACACAAACACAAATTACTTATACGCATAACAAATAAAAGCATTGGAATTCTGGTTTTCACTGTCAAAATTTATACAAACTAAAATTTTATATTTTCAAAATTCACATGATCTAGGATTTTATTAATTGAAGTGACACTAACTAAGGTGTTAGGCTATGTTTGCGGACTACCTAGGACATTTTTGTTGTACTTTTGCAATGACAATAAAGATATTATATTATATTTGTTTTGTTAAAATCTGCACTCATTACAACTTTATATGTTATCATAAGATTAAACCAGTTGTAACAAATTAAATGTTCAAGATCGTTGCTGTTTCCATGTAATTGTTGTTTAATATTGTATGTATGTGAGTTCCTTCTCCGTCACTATGATTACTACTCCTTGTATGAAGTTTTTCACAAAGTTGTTTTACACATTGAGTTCCTTTTTTATTAATTATTATAGTGCCTATTTCTATTTTATTAATAGCATAACAGTTGATTGATACATTTGATGTCAAATTATTGGGCTGCATCAAACAAAGACAACAACTAAGGAGATTTTAGAAGACTTTACATTGGGTTAAAAGCCCTTCAACACATTATTAAAACCTGGAAAGATGGAGCTGAACCGAATTATGAATGGAGATCACTTAAACACTTTGTAAAGCTGCATGGTAAAAAATCAACATCCACACACGCATGCACACACACACACACACACACACACACACACACACACACACACACACACACACACACACACACACAATGTGATGAGAACTCACAGGATTGGGGCTAAACAGTAACCCACTTGTTAGTGACACTTAACAAAAAAAAAAGGCTTTTTGAGGGGGGGGGGGGGGCATAAAGACTGGACTTGGAGGGATGGAAAAAGGTCATGTGACCTGATGAGTCCAGATTGAGTCTATTCCAGAAGAGTCTATTTTGTGCCCATTATTAAAATCGTATATTCAGCCAGATAAGGATTGACAGGTGCTGTAAAAAATAAAGAATTGTTTTAATGTATAACATGTAGATAAAAATGCAAAGGCAAAAACGATTGCTAGTGAAATGTTTTCTAAGCACTGGGGAATACACATTTATTGGATGGAAAACACATATAAGTATACAACAAAACACAAAGTGGTAGAGAAAAATAATTTAATTAAATCATATTTCAAAAAATCAGTAAACAAAAAGGGTTAAGTAAAAGAAAACATTGACACCACCAACAGCAATCTGCTTGCTTCTATTCTGATTATTATTAAATACCAAGGTGAGAGGTTTCTTTTCATCCCAGTGTGGCCTCTTCTCTCAAACTGGGAGATAATTCCTTCGTTTCCTCAACAACCACTTCGCCACTGTTTGTCGAGCAGCGTCTCTCTTTCTCTCTCTCACACACATTTTCTCCTTTTGACTGTACCTTTACTGTAAATGTTTGGCCAGATCTCCTTACAAATTTGTCGACAGGATCTATAATATTGTGAGTGTAGTATAGTGTTTTCAGAGTAGGTTTGATCTTTATCTAATGGCACAGCAATAAAAACATCAAGTAAATTTCACTCATTACTTTTCCAAAAAAGTCAATGGAAACTTACTTGTGTGTTAAAATCGCATCGTTTAGTACTTTGTTAATTTACTAGATAAACTGAGTGCAATTTTACCCCAAAATACACTTAATATACATATTTAAAAAATCTCACTAGTATTTTTACAATTACAAATTCTAAGTAAAATGTACAGTAAATTTTATTAAATGCAAGATGAGTCAATTTATCAACCCGTGTTTTTCCAACTAAGCCAGTATTTTCCATGTAACTTGCCAGTGTTTTCATTAGCTTGTTTGTTCACACACTGACAGCTTGAATAATGAATAATGTACTTGAATAGAGAAAGAAGACATATCTGTATATAATTCATATTTCACAGTCACCAATAAATGTATATTCTTGTTGAAAATAAATAATAAGAAATGTAAAAAATATATATGACTTTCAATAATTATAAAGAAAGTCTAAATAATTTCCAGTTTAGATTGATTCAATTTAAGATTCCATTTTAGATTGAATTTCTATGTATAGTTTTACTGAAAGATCATTATAAACTTTAATGATCAAATCTGTTTAATATAAATTTCAATAATTAATGTAAATTGCATATTCTAATGAAAAAAGCTTAGTGAGAAGTTTTTAAAAATGTTACCTGTGTATAGTTTTATTCATTTTCAAGGAATAAAATTCATCTTGAGGGGTTTTAAGCAATAAATGATATAATGAAAATCTTTCTAAAGGCAGCTGTAAATAAATGACCTAACTACAAATAATAAAATTAATAGCTTAAAAACTAATAGCCTATTGTATTTTGCGGTTACATATTTTATTTGATGTTACAATTCAAATCTAATCTAAAAGTATTATGTTCAACTGCAAAAACAAGTTATGTTTCATATATTTTAAATGTTACTTTAAATAATAGATACATTTAGCTTGTTGGAATTACAAGGACAGAAAAAAAAAGAGTCTAATTCTAAATGATTATAAAACCCAGTTAGTGTAATGTTCAATTTAAAGAAATTACTTAGTTCAACACTAATGACTGAAAAGATTGAAAAAGAACAAACTATTGTTAATGATACATTTTTCAAGGTATTCATTTCAACCCACTACATAAGTAGTTATAATAAACTATAAATTATTTGCCAGCAATTTTAATGCTTTAACATGCCTTTGTCGTAATTATACCTCCACTGATTATGCATCCTCATTTGCTTACATTTCGCAAAAATTCACCTCATACAATAGAAATGTAGTTGCAAAGGCAGAATTGTCAAATCATGATTCAAATGAAATGACTTAATTGTATCTCCAAATATGTCATTTCCATACAAAACTTTGTTTAGTTTTAGTCATTTCAGTTGAATCATGGTTTGACAATCGTGCCTGTGCAACTACATTTCTTTTGTATTACTATCCTTCT
>CM059224.1:26689975-26779975 GCA_030347435.1 Clarias fuscus | reverse complement strand
TACACGCTATGTCGAGTTAAGCATTATTCATCTCCAGAGTGGACTGTACCATAATGGCTATTATATGGTGGTTAATGTGATGTTTCAGAAGTCATGAAGGTATGTTGTCTTGTTAAGTTTTATTAGTTGTCATTTGATCTGTGGATGTATAATAAATGCTTATTAATGTCGTTATTATGCATTATTTTCATTATTTCAGATTGGATTATACCATGACTACTCTTGCAGAGTATATTACCATATATTATTATTATTATTATTATTATTATTATTATTATATGTTTGCTGTTTTAAAGTAAATTCTAAATCTTTGTTGCTCAAAAATCAAAAGAGGTTAGGTATAGCGCATGATCCAGAAGATCCAGATCCAGACATGCTAATGTGTGTCTAGCCACGTCAAGCCTCAACTGCTAACACGTTATTTTACACCCGGAGCCAAAAGCAGAATAAATCCCCCAGAGCGAAGGGAACGAGGGGACGAGTGAACAAGTCCTGATCCGCTCTCAGACAACAGCTGGGCCACGATTGAGGCCAGAATTAGTACTACAGTTTTCACTATTTATATACCAGACTGAAGGTCCTGTCGGGGCAAAGGACCTCATTTAGGACGTTTTTTTTTTTTTTTTAAACATTTAATCCCCACACTGTCGTCTCTTCACCTCGCTGATGATCAATATAAAGAGTCTTTATGGAGACACAGCCCTGAACTCTTGATGGCAGGTGAGAGTGGAAATGAGAGACAGGCAATGAGACAACATCATTGAATTAGTAGCTCATGTTTACAAACAGTCTGCAGCAAACACACGGCAGCTCACGAACACACCGTTACGTGTAATCTGAAATCTTTGTGTTCTGGACATGATAATGTGTTATACTCCTAGAGTAGTATAGGTCTCAGTTAGTGTGTGTCTTGGTTAATATGGGTTTCATTTATTATGGGTTTGGAATTGTATGGGTGTTGGATATGTTTGGATCCTTTATAATATAGTATGGGGCCTGGTTAGTGTGGGTCTAAGTTAGTAGGTGGCTTAGTTTTCATGGGTTTTGGTTAGCATGGACTTTACAGTTTCATCCATCCCGAGGAATATCAAGAGCTCTTCACAGGTCCACCAGGAAAGTCACACTTAATGACTCTCACTGGATGTTACATCTTAATGACTCTCCATAATCTCTCTGTATTATTGTCCTTACAACATTCCCGTTCCCACCCCCAATAACCAACTCTCTAATAATCCTACCTCCTATTCTCAACTTCCCATTTATTCATGTAACGAGCCTTTTCAGACAGGGAAGGATCCTTTGACCCTGGAGGACTTACATACGAGAAACTTTCTAACTTACCGTCCTTGGATGAGTAGTGAAACATATTTACTGAACAAGAAAGAAATCCACTTGACATGACTCAATGCCCAGATAACCTCACCCGGACGACTGAGAATCTTCACAAGACACATTAGTATGGACTTGGAATAGTATGGGTTGTGTAGAGTCTTGATTAGTATGGGTCTTTTGTGAGTCTTGGTTGGTATAGGTTGTGTATCGTGTGTCTTTGTTACCATGGATTTTGGTTAGTATGGGTCTCAGATAGTATGGGTTGTGTATAGTATGTATGGATCTTGGAAAGTGTGGCTCCTAATCAGTATGGGTGCTGGAGCTATATGTCTTGGTTATCAATCTAAGTTAGAATGGGTGGTGGATAGAATAGGCCTATGAGTCTTGTGTGGTTCGATTCCCAGCCATTGCCCAAACCCCAGCCACTAGACCCCAGTGCCGGTTGCGTCAGAAAGAGCATCCGGTGTAAAAACCTGTGCCAAATTGTTGTCCACTGTGGCAACCCCTCCGTGGGAGCAGCCAAAAGACCAACAACATGAGTCTTGCGTGGGTCTTCATTGGTATGAGTCTTGGATAGTATGGATCTATGTTAGTATGAGCCTTAATTAGTATGGGTTTTGGTGGGTTTGAGTCTGGGTTATTTTGTTCTTGATTGGGTCTTGGATAGTATGGGTTGTGGTTTGTATATGCTTTGTTTACCATGAGGTCTAGGTTGCGGTGGACGGTATAGACCAGGGGTAGACAGGATCGGTCCGAAAGAGCCACAATCCTGTAGCTCCACCTCTAATAAACACACCTGAACAAGCTATTCAAGGTCTTCATAATTACTAAGGCAACAAGCAGGTGACCACGACCCCAAAGTTCAGTATGTCTGTGCTTATGTTTAATGCATGCCGTGCTTGAGTCCACTTGAAAAGAGTGTCTCGAGCACTGTATGGCATACTCAGGCATGGTGTGAATCAAATACGAAACCCAGTCATACATGAATATGGCAGTGGAGCGCTGTTTGGGACATGATGCAGTCAATGCGTCTCACCAGTCTCACACAGTAGGACTTTTATTCCAAATAATCAATGATATTAGGTTTATCATGAAGGTTGGCTTCCTTGTTCTCTTATTTTCTTTGTTATTATTAGCAGCTCTCAAGTTGAAAAGGGCCATCTAACGGAGTATCAGAGAGTATAGATACGTAAGTGTACTCAAGTTTGAATCAACTATAAAAATGTGGATGCTGGCCAGTGGAGGGGAAGGAGAGGAATAGTACCCAAGCACACATCAGACTTGCTAATCAGTACGAATCAGTCGTGTCTAGTGTGAAAGCAGGTTTATTCAGTACAGTCCTGGTTTTGGTTAATATGTTAAATGTATCTTAGCCTTTTATGGTCTTGGTTAGGATGGGTCATGGGTCTTGGTCTGCAGTCTTACTTTAGTTAGTTATTGCATGAGACCGGATAGTATCTTGGTTTTGGTTTGTATGGATCTTGGCCTTGGTATTGGTTAGTATTATTTTAGACCATGTGTTCCTGGTGCCTAAAAGTAGCTCCGCCCCTGACCTAGAACTGAGCTGCTCAGCTTTATCCTTAGTTTTTTTTGGCTTCAGATCTGAATATTTAAAGGTCATATATACTTTCTATTGTTGTGAATTTGACGTTGGCATAAGAGCAGGACTGAACCAGGAACTACAGACCTTCTGTTTCAGTTCCAGCTGTTTCTGAGCTTATTTTCACTTCCTTTATTCTTTGCCTCCTAACACTGTGAACCCAAAATGAAGCCACACGCAATGTTGATCTTTGAGGTGTGTGTGTGTGTGTGTGTGTGTCACTGTACACTGGTGATGGTGTTTAGTAACAGAGCAACTCAAAAACTTCAACAAGAGTAAACCGATTCTCCTTTTTGACCAGCATGAAACATTAACACACACACACACACACCCACACGGGGAGAGAGAGAGAGAGAGAGAGAGAGAGAGAAGAGTGTGTAAAAGCAGATTCTGAGTGTGTAGGAGGATAATAGTTTATTTTTTGACACATTTCGGATGCAAGTTCCCACTCGTTACCATGGCAACTACTGAGATCCAGACAGTGCGGTGGGTTATGTGAGCTGTCTTGACCTTCTCCATTATAACCCACTTTAGAGTAAGCACTTGCTAAAGCTAATGCATTGTAAATTTACCAATCAGCAAGTCTGACAACTTTTAAAGAACATGCATTAGCCTGTTACGTTACTGTAAATGTGTATTATATGGTGGAGGATGGGGATGTGACGAGAGAGACATAGAGAAAGAAGAAAAGAGAGAAGGAAGGAGGAAGAGCAAGAGAAAGATGGATGGATCGATAGAAAGAAAGAAGCCGAAAAGAAAGCTCTTTCCCACTTGGATCAATCTGAATAAAGTGCTTTCTCCAGCACACACACACACACACACACACACACACACACACACACACACACACACACAGACACACACACACACTGACAGACACAGAGAGAGAAATAGATCAGAATAGAATGAAAGACAGACAGATTTCTTTTTATTTTACTCCTCTCTGTTTAGTTCTGACATCTAACTATCCAAAGCAAATCCAGGTCATGCGTCACCAACATGTAAACTGTGTATGTACTATGTGCTTGATGTGTTTAATCACTAACACCTTGTAATACCATACTGTAATAACATGTGCATTCATTCACACACAACAAACTCGCTCCAGCAGGAAGATAAAAGTCATGTAAGACTGAGAGGACAAGAATTAACAGGCTGTAAAGTGCATCACTACAATAATAATAAACAATAGGAGTCACGTGTGGACAGTGTTACAGCCGGGCAGCAGCAGGAGGACAGGCAGGAGGGAGCAGTGAGGAAAAACAGATAGAACTTCAACATTTCAGGAGGGAAATAGGATTACTGTAGGGAACGGGATTACTGTAGGGAACGGGATTACTGTAGGGAACGGGATTACAGAGGGGAACAAGATTACTGTAGGGAACGGGATTACTGTAGGGAACGGGATTACTGTAGGGAACGGGATTACAGAGGGGAACAAGATTACTGTAGGGAACGGGATTACTGCAGGGAACGAGATTACTGTAGGGAACGGGATTACTGCAGGGAACGAGATTACTGTAGGGAACAGGATTACTGTAGGGAACAGGATTACTGTAGGGAACGGGATTACTGTAAAGAGCGGGATTACAGAGGGGAACAAGATTACTGTAGGGAACGGGATTACTGTGAGGCACTGGGTTACAGAGGGGAACGGGATTACTGTGAAGAACGGGATTATTGTGGGGAACAGAATTACTGTGAGGGACTACTAGGGAAAGGGATTACTGTAAGGAACACAATTACAGTGCTGAATGGGATTACATTGGGGAACAGGATTACTGTAGGAAACGTGATTACAAGCGGGACTGGGTTACAGCGGGGAACAAAATTACATCGGGGAACTGGATTACAGTGGGGAACGGGGTTACTATAAAGAACGAGATTACTGTACTGGGTTACAGAGGGGAACGGGATTACTGTGGGGAATGGGATTACAAAGGGGATCAAGATTACTGTAGGGAATGGGATTACTGTGAGGGACTGGGTTACATTAGGGAACGGGATTACTGTAGGGAACTGGATTACTGTGAGGCACTGAGTTACAGAGGGGAACGGGATTACTGTGGGGAACGGGATTACAAAGGGGAACTGGATTACAGTGGGGAACGGGGTTACTATAAGGAACGAGATTACTGTGAGGGACTGGGTTACAGAGGGGAACGGGAGTACAAAGTGGATCAAGATTACTGTAGGGAATGGGATTACTGTGAGGGACTGGGTTACATTAGGTAATGGGATTACTGTAGGGAACTGTATTACTGTGAGGGACTGGGTTACAGAGGGGAACAGGATTACTGTGGGGAACGGGATTACTGTAGGGAACGGGATTACTGTGAGGGACTGGGTTACAGAGGGGAACAGGATTACTGTTGGGAACGGGATTACTGTGGGGAACGGGATTACTGTGAGGGACTGGGTAACAGAGGGAAACGGGATTACTGTGAGGCACTGGGTTACAGAGGGGAACGGGATTACTGTGAAGAACGGGATTATTGTGGGGAACAGAATTACTGTGAGGGACTACTAGGGAAAGGGATTACTGTAGGGAATGCAATTACAGTGATGAATGGGATTACATTGGGGAACAGGATTACTGTAGGAAACAGGATTACAAGCGGGACTGGGTACAGCGGGGAACAAGATTACATCGGGGAACTGGGTTACAGAGGGGAACGGGATTACAAAGGGGATCAAGATTACTGTAGGGAATGGGATTACTGTGAGGGACTGGGTTACATTAGGGAACAGGACTACTGTAGGGAACGGGATTACTGTGAGGGACTGGGTTACAGAGGGGAACAGGATTACTGTGGGGAACGGGATTACTGTAGGGAACGGGATTACTGTGAGGGACTGGGTTACAGAGGGGAACAGGATTACTGTGGGGAACGGGATTACTGTGGGGAATGGGATTACTGTGAGGAACTGGGTAACAGAGGGAAACGGGATTACTGTGAGGCACTGGGTTACAGAGGGGAACGGGATTACTGTGAAGAACCGGATTATTGTGGGGAACAGAATTACTGTGAGGGACTACTAGGGAAAGGGATTACTGTAGGGAATGCAATTACAGTGATGAATGGGATTACATTGGGGAACAGGATTACTGTAGGAAACAGGATTACAAGCGGGACTGGGTTACAGCGGGGAACAAGATTACATCGGGGAACTGGATTACAGTGGGGAATGGGATTACTATAAGGAACGAGATTACTGTGAGGGAACGGGATTACAAAGGGGATCAAGATTACTGTAGTGAACTGGATTACTGTGAGGCACTGGGTTACAGAGGGGAATGGTATTACTGGAAGGAATGGGCTTACTGCGGTGGGACTAGGTTACAGAGGGAAACAGGTTTAGTGTGGGCAACAGGATTACATGGGGACTGGCTTACATCTGGGGAACAGGATTACAGTAGGGAACGGGATTACTGTAAGGAATGAGATAACTGTGAGTTACAGAGGGGAACGGGATTATTGTGTGGAACTGGACTATAGTGGGATGGCATTATGGCATAAAACAGGATTATAGAGATGAACCAGATTATAATTGGAAATGGGATTATGGGGGGAATGGGTTTATAGTGGGGAACATTATATGATGAGGAACAGCAATGCAGGCTGGTAGGAGTGTCATGGTGTGGAATAGAATTACACATAATTTTTCTTCAGTGCCTTCTCACGATCTTCCGGCACCATATGGTCATAGCTCCTTCAGTCTATAAACCTGTTCCTTCTGTAGTGAGTGTAAGTGTGTGATATGTGTTCTAACCTGGAGAACACAATCTAACCTTCGGTAGTTTAACTTCAGAGGAATTTCAACTGCACCGTCCTGTCATTCTGAGTGATACCTGCCTCATGAAACTCCCTCAGGCTACAAACGCAAAGCTTTTTATAGACACTTCTTCATCCATATGTCTAGAAGGTTTCTACAGAGGAGTGGACTGAGGAGCTTCAGCGTCCAACTCGACACCGTGGAATTCTGTAACGCAATACATCACACGATCTGCAGGTAAAGTCAGAGGAGTGCAGAAGAACCACATCTGGTGCTGTGATGAAAGGTTGTGTGTGTGTGTGTGTGTGTGTGTGTGTGTGTGTGTGTGTGTGTGTGTGTGTGTGTGTGTGTGTGTGTGTGCAGTCCAAGATATAACCTGAGATGACTGACAGTGCTCATCTTCTATGGAATCTATTAGCAACCTGTGACATGTCCTGATTCGTGTGTGTGTGTGTGTGTACACGTGTGTGTGTGCACACGTGTACAGCCAGTTGCAGTGTTACTCTTCATCACCCTCAGGCACTTCCGCTGTCAACACACTGTAAATCAGATATGCAAACTAAATACACATACACACAAACACAAACACACACACACACACACACACACACACACACACACACACATTACATTACCATGGCCTATGTGTTAGTCATTCATCACACACTTTCCATTACAAATAGACAGACACTTTACACACACATACACGTACATCTCATACACACTTTAACACACAGGCTCATAATGTCTTTAAAGGGATTTTAAAATGGGAAAGTTCCTCAGCTCTTCACTGATTCATTCACACTCCGAACTGGTCTTGGCCACGCCCCCTTTTTCCTTATTCTGTCAGGTATTCAGGATGAATGTTGTGGTTTGATAACGAATGTTGGTGTTTGATGGTGAATTTGTTGTTTGACGGCGTTTGTTGGTGTCTGTCATGCCTTTTTCACTGGACAGATAAAGTAATTTCTCTTAACTACTGTGATCGTCTTAGTTTGTGTTATTTAAGTTTTTTTGTTGTTGTTGTTAAACACTTTTTTTTTTGCATAAAAATTTTTGTACTTAGTTTTTTGTGTTGTTAGTAAGGGGACTGAGAGTAACGTTATTTCAATTCTCTATATGTCGCAGAATCAACAATAAAGTTTAGTTTGACTTGAATGTTGGTGTTTGATGAAAAATGTCGGTATTTATTGGAGAATTTCAGTGTTGAATAGAGAATGTTGGTTTTTGATTGGGATTGTTGGTGTGTGATTCAGAATTTCTGTTGTTGATAGAGGACGTTGCTGTTTGATGATAAACGTTGGTGTTTGATGGAGAATGTTGGTATTTGATTAATGTGGGTGTTTGATGATAAATGTTGGTGTTTTATGGAGAATTGGGTTTAAATAAAAGATTCTGCGTTTGTTACAATGTGCTGAAATGAACACTCCACTGGTTCTCATGGCTTGCCTTGGAGATCTGGCCAAGTTTTCTAAAACGTGATGAGGTGATACGTTGATGAGAAAAGAATCTTCAGCAGCCTCAACAAATCATCTTCTGGGTTTAAAAAAAAAAAGCAGAAAAGCCATAAACAAAGGTGAGCCCATACATGGACATTTCCTCTGCCTTTCTCAGCACTATGGAAACACACCACCTGATGATGCTGTTGACCTCTTGACCCTGGTTGTCACGACGATCTGAGCGGATTTATTCCCGCCCGCTCCATATCACCTTGTTTTACCATAATAGGCTCTGAGAGCTGAGAAAAAGAGCGTCCTGGTACTGAGGTTTCCCTGCATGTCCACATGGCCTGCCAAGTGTGTGTGTGTGTCCCTTCTGTGATGGATATATTAATATGGTTGGCATGGTAACAGCTTTAGGGCTTTGCTTAGTTAGCAGGATAATGCAGTGTAGGATTAGCACATTACAGAATGAACCTGACTCATAAAGTGTTGAACTAACATCAGCACTGCTGGACAAATGAACCTAATTAACTCCTACACTGTTTATTTGTGACCATTTGAAATTTTATGAAGAGCACAGTGCTGCGTCATCAACTATTCCGCATTACTACACTCAGTCACGGAGCCACGGATAAACCTGCATAGTTACACACTGAATATCCTGCTCCATAATCATCACCTGTTCTAGATTACAGAGTGGACATCACGTCTTCCAGACCCAGGACACTCAGATCAATGAAGATCAGTGACGATCACTAGGGGAAGACTGAGGATCACTGCGGGAACATGGAGGATCACTGGGGGAAGATTGAGGGTCACTGAAGGAAGACTGAGGATCACTGAAACTCAGATCACACTGAATGCGCAGCCGGCACCTCTGATCTGAAGCTAGGACTGTTAAATATTAGATCTCTCGCATCTAAAGCAGTTATTGTTAATGAAATTATCACAGATCAGGAGTTTGATATATTATGTTTAACAGAAACCTGGATTAAACAGGACGAGTATGTAGCTCTAAATGCAGCTAGCCCTCCTGGATACAGCTACATACACCAGCCTCGGCTAACTGGTAGAGGAGGAGGAGTCGCAGTTATTTATAACCATAATCTGTCTCTCGTACAAAAACACAGTTTTAAATCTAATGCATTTGAAGTTCTCTATAGTAACATAAAGTCAGCTCAGTCGATCCTGCTAATCATCATTTACAGACCCCCAGGGCCGTACTCGGAGTTTCTCTGTGAATTTGCCGTTATCCTCTCAAACCTTGTTGTTTCTGTAGACAAAGCGTTAATTGCTGGAGACTTTAATATTCATTTTGAGAATCCAGAAGACCCTCTGAGAACAGCATTTATGTCCTTACTGGACTCAGTAGGAGTAAATCAGTGTGTAGTAGGACCCACTCATAAAGCAGGTCACACTGTAGATTTAATATTATCCTTCGGATTAAGTATAGGAAATATAACCACAATTCCACAGTCTGAAGTTATCTCAGATCACTACCTTGTCTCGATTAAAGCGTGTTATAGTAATAATGTATGCACAGCACCGCGCTTCCACCTTAAACGTACATTTACATCAAATACCGCACAGAGCTTTATCAATAATCTTCCAGAATTATCAACTTTGATTGGATCGCCATCTGACTTCACAGAACTCGAACAGGCGAATGAATATCTAGAGTCAGCACTTCGTTATAGCTTAGATAATGTAGCTCCAGTTAAAAGGAAAATGATTAGAGATAAGAAACTCGCTCCTTGGTATAATGACCACACACGTGCTTTAAAACAAACCGCACGAAAATTTGAACGTAAATGGCGCCAAACTAAATTGTTAGTATTCAAAATAGCTTGGAAGGAGAGCGTCCTGAACTATAAAAAAGCTCTCAGTGATGCTAGATCAACGTATCTCTCCACTCTTATAGAAAATAACAAAAACAACCCGAGATTTTTATTTAATACCGTAGCTAACTTAACTAAAAACAAGACCACTGCAGAAATCTCCACAACAACATCATGCAGTAGTGAGGATTTCATGAACTTTTTCAAGAACAAAATCATAAATATTAGGCAAAAAATTCAGGCTTTGAAACCAGACAATTTAAATAATTCAGATGAACTAACCACATCACATCAGAACTTAGAACACTTTACTCCCCTTGAAGCGAGGGAACTAATTTCACTCATCTCTTCTTCAAAATCGTCAACCTGTATATTAGATCCTATACCGACACATTTTCTCAAACAGATAGTACCAGCAATAATAGAACCCCTGTTGAAAGTAATTAACTGTTCACTCAGTAGTGGGTATGTCCCCAAATCCTTTAAATTAGCCGTTATTAAACCGCTAATCAAGAAACCTGACCTTGACCCCTGTCTGCTTTCTAATTACAGGCCGATATCAAACCTTCCCTTTATCTCCAAGATTCTGGAAAAGGTAGTATCACAGCAGCTATGTTCACATCTACACAGAAATAGCATAAATGAACTGTATCAGTCAGGATTTAGGCCTCATCACAGCACAGATACAGCACTTGTTAAAGTAGTAAACGACCTCCTATGGGCCTCTGATCAGGGTTGCGTCACTATACTTGTGTTACTGGACCTCAGTGCAGCTTTTGACACCATTGATCATAGTATTCTCCTTCACAGATTAGAAAAGGTAGTAGGAATTAAGGGAACTGCCCTCTTGTGGCTCAGATCCTATTTGACTGATCGTTATCAGTTTGTAGATTTAGATGGTGACCATTCCTCATGTTCTCAAGTGGAGTTTGGTGTTCCACAGGGCTCAGTTTTAGGCCCACGGCTTTTTTCCCTTTACATGCTTCCTCTGGGCAACATAATTCGTAAACATGGTATTAGTTTTCATTGTTATGCTAATTATATGTCTCAGCAAAACCAGATGAGAAAAACCAGTTTGCTAAAATTGAGCAGTGTGTGCAGGACATAAGAGATTGGATGTTAATTAATTTTCTTCTGCTTAATCCTGATAAGACAGAAGTTCTGGTCATAGGACCACAAGTAGCTAGAAGTAAGCTTTCTGATCACACTGTAACTTTAGATGGCCTCTCTGTTCCATCAAGTGCAACAGTAAAAGACCTTGGTGTGATTATAGATTCCAGCCTTTCGTTTGAAGCACATGTAGATAATATCACCAGGATAGCTTTCTTTCACCTTAGAAATATTGCCAAGATTAGAAACATATTGTCACTAAATGATGCAGAAAAACTAGTTAATGCCTTTATCACCTCTAGGTTGGACTATTGTAACGCCTTACTGTCTGGTTGTTCAACTAGGTGTATAAACAAGCTTCAGTTAGTACAGAATGCAGCAGCGAGAGTCCTCACTAAAACCAGAAGATACGAGCACATCACCCCTATCTTATCTACACTGCATTGGCTCCCTGTGAAATTTCGCATCGATTTTAAGATACTACTTTTGACATTTAAAGCATTAAATGGTCTCGCGCCACAGTATCTGAGTGAACTGTTAGTGTCTTACGATCCGCCACGCCTACTTCGATCAAAGAATGCAGGCTGCCTGTCAGTACCACGTATTATTAAAACTACAGCAGGGGGCAGAGCTTTTTCTTACAAAGCCCCAAAGTTATGGAATAGTCTTCCTATTAATGTTCGGGACTCAGACACAGTCTCAGTGTTTAAGTTTAGGCTAAAAACCCATTTATTTAGCGCAGCATTTTTGTAAATAGATTAACCTTAGGTAAAGGAGCAGATCTGGGGGACTCATGGACGTAGAGTATTCTGGTGAACTGGTATGTTTAGATGCTGTCCTCCCCACTCTCATTGATCACTCAGGTTTGTTGACGGTGAGGTGATTGGTTGCTTTACATCTCAGTTCCATCTCATGTCTGTGTTTCCTTCTGGCTCTCCCTTTTAGTTATGCTGTTATAGTTAGTCCTGCCGGAGTCCCTGCTTGCACTTTGCACTAAATATACATTCACCTTATACATGTTGACTGTGACCATACCTAACTGCCATCTCTCCTTATTTTCTGTTCTCTCCTTTTCTGCTCTCTCCTCTCTCTCTCTCCCTCTCTCCTTTCCCTCTCTCTGTCTCTCTGTCAAGCTATACATGTTCGCTTCTGAGTTGCCAGTGATCCAGACCCCTCTGCCCTCTGGTTGGAGATCTCGTCGCATGGATGCCCCGTGTGGTCTACCTGGATTCGTGTGGTGGCTGGGGATGGTTTCCATGAAGACTGTCCTGTCATCGATTGATGCTCTGGGGACCTGTGACTTCAGTTGTTCAATAGCTCAGGACTGGAATCTCCTACAGTCTACCTGAGCCTCCAGGAACAAACTGGACTCCTTTTAATTTTAATTTTAAACACATCTCCTGTTATACTGAACTTCCAGTACACATTATTATGCTGATCAATCCCTGCTATCCGTTAACACCCAGATGAGGATGGGTTCCCTGTTGAGTCTGGTTTCTCTCAAGGTTTCTTCCTATTACCATCTCAGGGAGTTTTTCCTTGCCACCATCGCCCTCGGCTTGCTCATCAGGGACAATCTTATCATTTTGATTCATACACATTGCATACAAACTTACTTCTTTTATTGTGTAAAGCTGCTTTGCGACAATGTCAGTTGTTAAAAGCGCTATATAAATAAAATTGACTTGACTTGACTTGACACTGAAGGAAGACTGAGGATCACTGGGGGAAGACTGAGTATTACTGCGGGAAGACTGAGGATCACTGGGGGAAGACTGAGTATTACTGCGGGAAGACTGAGGGTCACTGAAGGAAGACTGAGTATCACTGGGGGAAGACTGAGGATTACTGGGAAACACTGAGGATCACTGGGAAACACCAAGTATTATTGGGCAACACTGAGGATCACTGAGGGAAGACTGAGGATCACTGGGGGAAGACTGAGGATCACTGTGGGAAGACTGAGGATCACTGGGGGAAAACTGAGGATCACTGGGGGAAGACTGAGGATCACTGGTAAAACCTGAGGATCACTGGGAAACACTGAGGATCACTTTGGGTCACTGTGGACGACTGAGGATCACTGGGAAACACTGAGGATCACTGGGAAACACCAAGTATTATTGGGCAACACTGAGGATCACTGGGAAACACTGAGGATCACTGGGGGAAGACTGAGGATCACTGGGGGAACACTGAGTATCACTGGGGGAACACTGAGTATCACTGGGGGAAGACTGAGGATCACTGGGGGAAGACTGAGTATCACTGGGGGAACACTGAGTATCACTGGGGGAACACTGAGTATCACTGGGGGAAGACTGAGGATCACTGGGGGAAGACTGAGTATCACTGGGGAAGACTGAGGATCACTGGGGGAAGACTGAGTATCACTGGTAAACACTGAGGATCACTGGGAAACACTGAGGATCACTGGGGAAGACTGAGGATCACTGGGGGAAGACTGAGGATCACTGTGAGAAGACTGAGGATCACTGGGGGAAGACTGAGGATCACTGGAGAACCCTGAGGATCACTGTGGGAAGACTGAGGATCACTGGGGGAAGACTGAGTATCACTGGGGGAAGACTGAGCATCACTGGGGGAAGACTGAGGATCACTGGTAAACACTGAGGATCACTGGGAAACACTGAGGATCACTTAGGGTCACTGTGGGAAGACTGAGGATCACTGGAGAACCCTGAGGATCACTGTGGGAAGACTGAGGATCACTGGGAAACACTGAGGATCACTGGGAAACACTGAGGATCACTGAGGGTCACTGTGGGAACACTGAGTATCACTGGGAAACACTGAGGATCACTGAGGGTCACTGTGGGAAGACTGAGGATCACTGGGGGAAGACTGAGGATCACTGTGAGAAGACTGAGGATCACTGGGGAAGACTGAGCATCACTGGGGGAAGACTGAGCATCACTGGGGGAAGACTGAGGATCACTGGTAAACACTGAGGATCACTGGGAAACACTGAGGATCACTTAGGGTCACTGTGGGAAGACTGAGGATCACTGGAGAACCCTGAGGATCACTGTGGGAAGACTGAGGATCACTGTGGGAAGACTGAGGATCACTGTGGGAAGACTGAGGATCACTGTGGGAAGACTGAGCATCACTGGGGGAACACTGAGTATCACTGGGGGAAGACTGAGGATCACTGGGGGAAGACTGAGGATCACTGGGAAACACTGAGGATCACTGGGAAACACTGAGGATCACTGGGAAACACTGAGGATCACTGAGGGTCACTGTGGGAACACTGAGTATCACTGGGAAACACTGAGGATCACTGAGGGTCACTGTGGGAAGACTGAGGATCACTGGGGGAAGACTGAGGATCACTGTGAGAAGACTGAGGATCACTGGGGGAAGACTGAGGATCACTGGAGAACCCTGAGGATCACTGTGGGAAGACTGAGGATCACTGGGGGAAGAGTGAGGATCACTGGGGGAAGACTGAGGATCACTGGAAAACCCTGAGGATCACTGGATGAAGACTGAGGATCACTCGGGGAAGACTGAGCATCACTGTGGGAAGACTGAGCATCACTGGGGGAAGACTGAGGATCACTGGTAAACACTGAGGATCACTGGGAAACACTGAGGATCACTTAGGGTCACTGTGGGAAGACTGAGGATCACTGGAGAACCCTGAGGATCACTGTGGGAAGACTGAGGATCACTGTGGGAAGACTGAGGATCACTGTGGGAAGACTGAGCATCACTGGAGGAACACTGAGTATCACTGGGGGAAGACTGAGGATCACTGGGGGAAGACTGAGGATCACTGGGAAACACTGAGGATCACTGGGAAATACTGAGGATCACTGGGAAACACTGAGGATCACTGAGAATCACTGTGGGAAGACTGAGGATCACTGGGGGAAGAGTGAGGATCACTGGCGGAAGACTGAGGATCACTGTGAGAAGACTGAGGATCACTGGGGGAAGACTGAGGATCACTGGAGAACCCTGAGGATCACTGTGGGAAGACTGAGGATCACTGGGGGAAGAGTGAGGATCACTGGGGGAAGACTGAGGATCACTGGAAAACCCTGAGGATCACTGGATGAAGACTGAGGATCACTCGGGGAAGACTGAGCATCACTGTGGGAAGACTGAGCATCACTGGGGGAAGACTGAGGATCACTGGTAAACACTGAGGATCACTGGGAAACACTGAGGATCACTTAGGGTCACTGTGGGAAGACTGAGGATCACTGGAGAACCCTGAGGATCACTGTGGGAAGACTGAGGATCACTGTGGGAAGACTGAGGATCACTGTGGGAAGACTGAGCATCACTGGAGGAACACTGAGTATCACTGGGGGAAGACTGAGGATCACTGGGGGAAGACTGAGGATCACTGGGAAACACTGAGGATCACTGGGAAATACTGAGGATCACTGGGAAACACTGAGGATCACTGAGAATCACTGTGGGAAGACTGAGGATCACTGGGGGAAGAGTGAGGATCACTGGCGGAAGACTGAGGATCACTGGTAAACACTGAGGATCACTGGAGAGCCCTGAGGATCACTGGTAAACACTGAGCATCACTGGGGGAAGACTGATGATCACTGGTAAACACTTAGGATCACTGGTAAAACCTGAGGATCACTGGGAAACACTGAGGATCACTGGAAAACACTGAGGATCACTGTGGGAAGACTGAGGATCACTGGGAAACACTGAGGATCACTGGGGGAAGACTGAGGATCACTGGAGAACCCTGAGGATCACTGTGGGAAGACTGAGGATCACTGGGGGAAGACTGAGTATCACTGGGGGAAGACTGAGGATCACTGGGGAACACTGAGGATCACTGGGGGAAGACTGAGGATCACTGGGGGAAGACTGAATATCACTGGGGGAACACTGAGGATCACTGGGGAACACTGAGGATCACTGTGGGAAGACTGAGGATCACTGTGGGAAGACTGACGATCACTGGGAAACACTGAGGATCACTGGGAAACACTGAGGATCACTGAGGGAAGACTGAGGATCACTGTGGGAAGACTGAGGATCACTGGGGGAAGACTGAGGATCACTGGGAAACACTGAGGATCACTGGGGGAAGACTGAGGATCACTGGGAAACACTGAGGATCACTGAGGGAAGACTGAGGATCACTGTGGGAAGACTGAGGATCACTGGGGGAACACTTAGTATCACTGGAGAACCCTGAGGATCACTGGAAAACTTTGGGGATCAGTGTGGTAAGGTTTTTAAGATGACGAGAGAAACTAAATACTAGATGAACACACTACCTCAAAAACTTAGAACCTTCATCACACCTTCTGTGTCTCCTCACTGAACTCTCTCTGAGATGAGAAAGACTGTGCCGTGGGGGTTTAAACTTCTGTTTTCCAGACTTCTATATTTTTCTATTTCTTTCTTCTTCTTCTTTTTACAGCTCTGTGCCCCTCTCTCATGCTCTCATCATTCTCTCTCCGTGTCTCTCTGCCTTTGTCTCTCTGTCTCTCTCTCTCATTTAATCATTTTTGTCATTCGTTCTCACTCTCTCTTTCCCCAGTGCTTCACTCTCTCTTTATGGTTTCTCTCTCCCTCTCTTTCTTCGTCTCCCTTTCTTATTCTTTTTCTCATCACTCTTTTTTTCTCTCTCTCTCTCTTTTTTGGTCAGTTTTACCGTCTCTCTTTTTTCTGACTCTCTCTCTCTTTCTCTCTTTAGTCCTCGCTTGCTGTTTCTCCGCCCTTCTTCTTCTGTATCTCTGTCTTTTGATCTGTTTCTCATGCTTTCAGTCTCTCTGTTCTTTATCTGATGTGCAGCGGAACACTGAGGTTCTTGTGATTCATGTCGTTCCGCCACCTCAGAGTGATGTTCTGTAAATGAATCCTTCAGGAGAGCTGTAAAGAGCACAATGAGTGTGATGGAGGGTTCGGGGCGCGCATCCAGCGCCTCAGCTCCTGCAGGAGATCTTCCTTTTCATTTGGTCTCATAGTTAAACCACAAAGCTAATCTCTGCTAGCGTATCTATGTTAGCACCCAGCTGATCTAGATTCTAGAATCTTGTTAGCAGTGAGCTAGGTGTGAGAGTCCTGAGCATGATCACATGACCACATTGGCTGTAGCGAAGAGTTTACTGTAAATACTGTACACGCTCAATCAAAAAGCACAAAACTCACATCACTGGGTTATAGTAAGGAAAAAAGAGAACACGATGAAGTGTGTGTGTGTGTGTGTGTGTGTGTGTGTGTGTGTGTGTGTGTGTGTGTGTGTGAAACTAGGCCAGCTCCTTAGGAGAGAGCCTTAAAAGGGCAGGATGGATGATGTCGTGGAGGCGTCCTCTTTTTTCACTCCCCTCTCTCTCTCTGTTCTTCCCTCACTGAGCTGAGGCTTCACACACATCAGACGCACCAGATAGAAAAGAGAGATATTAAATTAGATTCAAATACAAATTGTTTTGAATTATAATTGTTATTATTAGGACAATAATCCTCTTTATGGATATAAATCCATATTTATGGATTATGAATAATAAATAAATAATAAATCTCAAAGTGATCAGCATAGATGAATAAATAAATATGTAAAATATAATAATAATAATAATAATAATAATAATAATAATAATAATAGATATTGCCCAATCTGTCTCAATACTCCACCCAAAGCCACTCATGCACTCCTCATCTATACCACTGTATCCTGTATTCAGGGTCGCGGGGGCCTGGAGCCTCTCCCAGAAGACTTGGGGCACGAGACAGTGTGCCACACTCATTCACACACTACAGGCAATTTGTGAACACAATTTTGGACTGTGGGAGGAAACCGGAGTACACTGAGGAAACCCACCCAGCACGGGGAGGACATGCAAACTCCATGCACACAGAGACGCAGTGGAAATCAAACCCTCTACCCTGGAGGTGTGAGGCCACAGTGCTACTCCTCAGGTCACTCTGCTGCCAGTCCCAAAAACAAACAACAAACAACATCACCTACAGACCTCACAAAGGTGACCACAAAATGTCACATTTTACAAACACAATGTTACTGAGTGTTAAAGTGTTACAGTGTTACCGAGGGTTACAGTGTTACAGTGTTACAGTGTGAGTGTTACAGTGTTACTGAGTGTTACAGTGTTACAATGTTACAGTCAGTGTTGGGGAAGTTACTCAAGCAAAGTAATCTACAACAAACTACTAATTAGCACTTTAACATTGTAATTTGATTACATTGCGGATTATTACATGTAAAAAGTCATGAGATTGACTAATTACGTTACTTTCAAGTTACTTTAAAAACATCTCTCACTGCGCGCGCCTGTGATGGGCTGCGCCTTGACCCATTGTCCCATAGTCGTTCCTCGCTCACTCCGTACGCGTCCTACGTAGGCATCCCCGCTTCTGCAGGTGCGTGAAGGGGCGGGGCCACCAGGTCGGGCCGGCTGGCGATAACTAATGTAACCGGATCTCGCGCTTTCTTCACGTTAAAATCCCCCTCTTTCCCTCCCTCCCTCCTTTAACTCGCTCCTTCCCCGTTTTTTCTTTCTAAATAAAATCCCCCCTTTCCCCGTGAGACCTCGCCTCGTGTCCGCGTGTCTGTGGTGCCGCACGCGCACAAAGAGTCAACCGTTACAACATCAAACGTAAAACTACAAAGCGCTTTATCGACTGGCTAAAGCGCATGCGCGTTAACTGACGCTTCCGCGCAAAACGTGATTTTTAAATGCGTTTGATACATTTTTCATCACTACATTTGTAACACTAGTAACGTAACGTTATTGACATCTGTAACTGTAGTCAAATTACAAGCATTTAAAATGTAACGTGTTATATTAGTGGCGGCACGGTGGTGTAGTGGTTGGCACCGTCGCCTTGCACCGCCAGGGTCCGGGTTCGATCCCCGTCTCTGTGTGCATGGAGTTTGCATGTTCTCCCTGTGCTTGGTGGGTTTCCTCCAGGTTCTCCGGTTTCCTCCCACATTCCAAAGACATGCAGATTAGGCTGATTGGCGTCCCCAAATTACCCGTAGTGTGTGAATGAGTGAGTGTATGTGTGTGTGTGTCTGTGCCCTGTGATGGATCCAGGGTGTACCCTGCCATGTGCCCTAAGTCTCCTGGGATAGGCTCCGCCCCCGTGACCCTGAATACAGGATTAAGCGGTATAGATGATGAGTGAGTGAGTGTTATATTAGTGCGTCATCAGGAAAAGTAATTAGATCACAGTAACGCGATACACAGTAACACATTATACACACGTCTGGTTACAGTGTTACAGTCTTACTGTGTTACAGTTACTTTACAGGATGTTACAAAAACTGAACTGAGAGAGAGAGAGAGAGAGAGAGATGAGTCAGCTGGAGGATGCACATGCACTCTCTCACTCACACACACACACACACACACACACACACCGCTATACTTTCACTTTCAGTGTGAAAGACCATTTCCGTCATGATCTTTATGAATCTCAGTCAGAACTGTATTAACTGTATGTGTGTGTGTGTGTGTGTGTGTGTGTGTGTGTGTATATAAATTAAATTTTATTTTACTGCCTTCACAAAACATGTCATTACGTCTGTGTATTCAAATGTATTTACGTGTTTGTGCTGTGTGTCCTACATGTATGGTGTGTGTGTGTGTGTGTGTGTGTGTGTGTGTGTGTGTGTGTGTGTGTGTGTGTGTGTGTGTGTGTGTGTGTGTGTGTGTGCTGAATGCCGCTGCCCTCTTATGGACATATATGTCGAGTGTGTTGACATTGTGTTGCTATTTTTACTCTCAGCTCATAGCTGGAGCGTTTCATCATGATGTCATCACACCTCGGAAAACAAAACAGCGTGTTTATCTTCAACAGAGTTTTCTGTGTGTGTGTGTGTGTGTGTGTGTGTGTGTGTGTTCTCAAACTGTCTGCTACTTATCACTCTTTTTCTGTTAACAAAGATAGAAAGATAAAGTTACAGGCATGCTGAGTGTTCGATAGATAAACGCGTTACTATGGCAACAATAACATCTGAGCGCGAGCGCATTAATATCAACCTGCGCTGCTCTCTGAGCTGCTGTTATAGAGAACTAATCAACACCTGCTGACCAAACAGAGTCACCGAATCCTTCATAGATGCTCCTTCCTGTGTGTGTGTGTGTGTTTGGTGGAAATGTGTTACTGCAGCTCACACAGGTGCAGATCTTCACCAGCTGTATGACATCATCATTATAATAAATTAGTGATGTCATGATGTTCATGAGCATGAGACTGATGTTCAAAAGATGTATTTTATATTCACTGCCATGTTATTATACCAAAACAAATGTAAAAGAAAACAATAATAAATCAAGTTTATTAGCAAAGAGTAAAAGATGGTCTGGTCTGCGATGATGAAAAGGACAAGCGGGGACCTGGTGTCAGGGTGAAGGGTTCAGGGTCGGGGCTCACGGATGCACTGAGGAGTGAAGGGGCGCGTTTGGTCCGATCCAATAGAAGAGCTACTGGAGTGTCGGAAAGGAACAGGCGCGAGCTTCAGAACTGGACCACAGAGCGATAGAAGAAGCCGCTGGATGGCCGGACGTGTGTGTGTGTGTGTGTGTGTGTGTGTGTGTGTGTGTGTGTGTGTGTGTGTTGGAAGAGATGACACTCAGAGATGATTACGTCAGTAGATTCACCTATAAATGAACTCTGCAATGAGTAGAGGTGCCGCTTCATCCCCCCCCAAAATAAAACTACTAGGTTTGTACAAACTCTAATTAAAACGTCCTCCACTGCGAAACTGATTCTCCTGGAGATCAAGATTCAAAGGTGTTTTATTAAAAATATTTACATTTGTATCTCCAAAGATCACAAGAACAGAACAGGAGGAGATGTATTTAATAATAATAATAATAAACAGAGAAATAATAAATAAATGTATATAAAATAAAAGAGTACAGTCAGTAAGTTCTGTGTGTGTGTGTGTGTGTGTGTGTGTGTGTGTGTGTGTGTGTATGGAGTTTGCATGTTCTCCCCGTGCTTGGTGGGTTTCCTCCGGGTTCTCCGGTTTCCTCCCACAGTCCAAAGACGTGTAGGTTAGGCTAATTGGCGTTCCCAAATTGCCCGTAGTGTGTGTGTGTGTGTGTGTGTGTGTGTGTGAATAACAGATGGATGGAAATTGATGAACTCATTAAAAAACAAAATCATCAATAAGTGAGAGAAGTTTATTAAAGGAAACGTTGGAAAAACATCTGTAATGAATCATTTATTTAGTGAATGGTTATATTTATTTTGGCAGATCTGCTCCTTCTCTCTCTCTCACACACACACACACACACACACACACACACACATACAGTGGTCAGTGTGTTTCCTGTAGTTCTGAGGTTTGACTGAGCGCAGGTTCTGACCCGAGATCAGTTCTGACCCGCGGAGCAGCAGAACCACAGAGACGTGGGAACTCGGATGGGTTCACATGGGAGAGAGGACACACACACACACACACACACACACACACATTAGATCAGAGGAGAATAACAAAAAACAAAGAAGATGAAAGAACACAAGTTAATCAGATCCAGGAAACGTCATGACAGTCCTGCAGTGATGTGAGCTCCTTGTGAAAATAAAGATCTTACAATCATTTAATAATAAACTGTACTTATTTATAATTTAAGTATTTAGGATTTTAAATAAATGGTAAAACACTGACTACTCCAAGCTGAAACCTTAAACTTTTCCCAAAGATAATTATTGATTTATTTGTAGCTTATGTGTGTAGTGTGTATTCTTTATGTTTATGAACTAATTTATTCTTATGTTTAACTTTTTATTATGCTTCCTAAACTTATTTCTTTTATTTTTTTGCATTTACTTGAATTAGTTTGTATCCAGGAAATGCATTTATTCTTTGTTTTCCTCCATAGTGTTTTAATGTAATTGTAGCGCACACACACACTTCCATTGATAAAGATCTTGTATGTTTATTTCCTGGCATTAAGAACAAAAAGCATTTGTTGTTTAAATGAAGTTACAGCTATATTTATTTATCCCTGTGACATTAATGCTTGAACATCCAGTATTTCAGGTTATATTGTGAGAGCAGAGGCTCTCTGTCGCCCTCTGCTGCCGACTCACACATATTGCAGAATTATATAGGAATGTAGTTTAACCTGCGACCAGCAGGGGGCACACGCTCTCTTACACACACGCAGCTTCACCAAACACCCTGTAGAACTTTATTTACGTATATCTAGGAGTTTTCATTTTACATATACTGTACATTTAGTTGAACTACTGATTATATTTACTCTATTTTCATGGTTATATAACCTCACTTAATTTCCTCTTTAACTCATCAGCCTTGACAATTTAAAGTCTAAATTTTATCCAACACTACCAAATGCACTTTTAATATTTACACGTCCTGCCCACTGATTCAATTCCCTGTAGTATAGAATGCTTATAAATTTAGCTTTTACATTTAATATATTAATTATATTTAATAAGTGTACTTGTATATAAAACACCCACAGCGAGTTGACCTGACATTTTATAACTTCTTAAACCTAAAAATCTTAATGGCTAAAGAAACGGACCAATCAGACACCGAGCTGTTGTCAATAGCCACACCCACTCGGCCCCACATCAGGACAGAAATAAAGCACGAGAGCGGAGTTGTTTTTCGCCTCAGGTTTATTTTGATAAAGTGTGTGTGAGTGCGCGTCGAGGTTAACGGTAGGACTTCTGGTAGCGGGCGCGAGCTCCTGGACCTCCGAACTTCTTGGACTCGCAGCGGCGTGGATCAGCGACCAGCAGAGTTCTGTCATACTGGATCAGGATGTCCTTTATCTCCTTCTTGGACGCCTCGTCCACATCTGAGGAGCGCACATACACAATCTCAACATCGTCATGACCAGTGACATGACTGCAGACATGCAGACTCTCTCTCTCTCACACACACTTCCTGCATTAAACATTTAATGTCTATACTCACACTTCTGGTAGTACGCCACCAGAGCTTTGGAGATGGCCTGACGGATCGCTGTGAGGAAACACATTCATTAAGAACACAAATACGTACAGAACAAATTTTTTCCTTCCTGCAGTGAGAATCAGACAGCTGTCAATTAGGCGCTCATTAAAGTATCAGGCCACGCCCACTACAGCAGCAGATTTGTAATAAGTGTGTATTCTGTAGAAACGCCACAGTTCCTGCGACTGTGTGTGTGTGCGCTCGTACCATAGACTTGTGCAACATGTCCTCCTCCCTTCACACGCACTCTGATATCTACACCAGCAAAGCGTTCCTTTCCCAACAGCAGGACCGGCTCCAGCAGCTGGAACACACATTTACACGATACATCACATGCGCATACACAATGAGGTGGGAAGATGTCGCAGTTCCTCTACATATTCACTTGATTTTTATAAAATGGTGTAACGTACAGAATGGCAGTACAGAGCCAATCACCACCTGGGCATCGTGATACTGTATCAGTAGATCCCTGGTGTTTTCCTTCCCTACATGTAAACCCTTTCCATAACACAAACCAACATCCTTCTAGGGTTAGAACTAATTTGAGTATTTATGTACTCTTCTCAAACATGTAGAAAAATATAAACAGACTAAAAATGACCTTTTATAGCATGGGCTACAGAACCGGTTTACACCTGGTTTGCTGTAGATCAACACACAATTTCATTAGAAGTGTTGAGACGACCCAAGAGGAGTTTCTCACACACATTTGGCTGAAGTTTCATTTTGACTTTTGGGACACTGTGTAACTTGGTGTTTAGTAAAGTTATGACACCACAACTTAATCAAGAAAATTAGACCGTGATTAAAACTGTATGCAAGTATTAAATGTATTTAATCGTATTTATCAAAGTGAACACCAAATAACAGATCAGATCCAATTGTGCCACTATTTATTCATCACCTCAAAATTATTGACAAACTCTACACATGCTCCCAACTCTGTCATCAGATTGCACCCGTTCTTTAAACAGTTCAGTCCACTGGTGCAGACGGTCCGACAGCGCAGTCAGATATCACAACATCCTGAACACCTCTCAGGTGACCAGCAGCACACATATCACAAGATACTAACAGTCATTCAGGCTGTAAATATTTATAAATTCATTATACTACAAAGAGAACCATAACAGATTGAATAGGCACCAAGGTATCATTGTATCAGGTCGTCTCTGGTGATTCCCGTCTGCGTGCAAGACAATTTATGATCAGCAAACATATTACACTGGATCTGTTTTCATTCAAACCATTTGGGAAACCACAGATAAAGTCTAGATAAAGCATTCCGGTCTAGACATGCATTTAAAAACCCTGACGCCGTTATAGAGGACGCAACACACCGTGTGAGATGTACTGTATTGTAGACGATAGTTTCTTAACAGGTTTTATATCAATTTGTTCAGGAAACTATAAGTATAAAATATGAGAAGATATTAAATCATTAAATATGAAATCAAACTTTGATGAACAGAAGACAAGCTGATTAATATTAGCTAGCTCACTAGAGCTGATCTCTCAGGTGCACGGACAGTCACATGACCGCACTGGGAGGTTCGTTAGACGGCACCGAGCTAGATAATCAACAGAAAGCGGAATAAAGAACTTTCCAGAACATTTAATGCGCCTGTGACACTGGTGTCAGGATGGGGTCTATTGTCTAAATATTTAGACACCCATTGCATTCAATTTCTGATTTTTTTTTTTTTTAAACAATTTGGTTATGAATCAAGATTATTTTGTGTGGTGATTCACACCGAACCCGAAAAACGCTTTTTATATTCCAAATCTATTTTTACATTTATAATAAAGATGAACCGATCGATCGGACAGTGACCAGAATTGTCTGTTTTTCAGTGTGATTGGCCGTGACCGGTGATCGAGCGATCAGACTCCGATATAAACGAGTCTGTACCAAGCGCAGAAGCTTCCGAATGACACACACAAAAAATTGTTTATGGTGTAATCCTATGATCTGCCTTTTCCTCCCAATTCTAAGCAAATTCATCTCAGTTACTCAGTGTGTTATAAGAAATCTCACTCATTACACACACCAGTCTCCCAAATCCATGAGCGCTATCCGATCAAACATCGCATGTTAAAATATTACGCTCTGTCAAAGTGAGTTGTGACCTATTCTCACACGGGCATCCCGTCTATTGGCAGGAGTGAATTATTCTCCAAGTTTGTTTACAAATAATTACGGCAGATGACAGATACGCGCTGCTCAGTAACAGTAAGCTTCGTCTACGGGAAACTTTGTATTTAATAAAATTTGAAGTTAAATGTTAAACTCTTGTATCTGAAGTTAGTTTATTTCTTAAACGCTGCACTTGGTTTTTAAACAAGGAAAATAATTTTATAAGGAAGACTACATTTAACTACTCAAACTTTTTTTTTTTTAGATTAAAAATTGAAAACTTGGGGGGGGGGGGGGGGGGGGGGGGGGTAATTCAATACCGAATCAGTATATTTATAAATAAGACAGAATCACAATTTTCATAAAATCGGCACGAATGCCTATGGACGGAAAACATTAACACACATTACATGTTTCAGCACTGATCTGATCCCGGAGCTGGATGACGGTTTGACGCTCTTATCCCTGGTGTATTTATTATTATTATGATTTTTAAACACACACACCTTGTACTGCAGAGTGGCCGGCTCGATGGTCTCCAGCGGTCTGCCGTTGACTTTAATCAGTCCATTCCCTCGCTTGCAGTGCGCTACAGCCGTGGCTGTTTTCTGAAACACACACACATCTCTATATTACACCTGGCTTCATTGCACACCCATCAGAAGCAGAACACACACTAACATCTCAGTTTAATTAACTACAGCTCCAGTTAAACATTTAGATGTTTATCATCAACAGCTTTAAAACAATTAGATCAAAAGCAGACACTAAAACTGAATAAAACATAGAAAGGTTAATTATAAGAAAACTTAAATCCCAACAGCAGTTAATCTCTAGATTTAAACACCTACATGAAATATAATCTCTAACATCCCTACATAAAGGTCGATATTTACTAATATTCATATTTCAGAAATCATTAGATTAAAAAATATGAAGGTATTCATCAAGTTGCTAGCATGTCGGCTAAGACAGAGCACGCGCCTTACAATAATCTAAAACACAAACTCCCGAACTGCCATAAACACTTTCCGTAAATATATACTTATTCATAATATCTTTATTATTTGCTACATATTAAATATAAACCGCTGATTGGAATCAGAAACCCGCACGTGCGCACTACATGACTGATTAGCAACCGGCTAGCTAGTTTCTCTCTTCACCCCCCCCGTCATGTGAAGATAAATTGCGAGATTTTCTGGACTCACTTTGCGCCCGAACACCTGGACAGACTGCAGAGGTCCTTTAGCCGGCATGTTTCTACGGTAAAACACAGAGAACTGCGGGTTAATTAAGTGTTTAAACACGATTAAGGACAGAAATGTGAGAGAGCGCGAGACACGAACGCACCGCGTTCAGCACAGCACCGGAAGAAGAGGCCGGACACGGGGTCGCTCACGCCGAAATGCAGGGGCTGAGATTCTTCTTCTACGGTGTGACTGAGGGCTCGGGGCGACGCTGGCACCTAGCGGTGTGGGCAGGGTGCGGCAGGGAAATAAATCACGATTATTATTACGTGTAAATGTGTGTGTGTGAATAATAAGTGCTAAGTAGAATATATAGTGTTTAATTTCCGCAAGATTAATTCACTCTGTGAGGTCTGAGCTGGCTGATTACAGGACATATAACAAGAATTAATGTGTGTTACAGATTTGCAAAACCAGCAGGGGGCAGTGTATACACAGGTTTACCTCCACACCAGTACTGTACTGTTCAGTGTGTGTGTGTGTGTGTGTGTGTGTGTGTGAGAGAGAGAGAGAGAGAGATCCACTCCTAAGTCTGTCTAACCATCTATTTATTTATCTGTCTCGCTGCTGTTTATTTAACTCTCCTCCTCTTTATCTGTTTTGTATGTCTGTCTGTCTTTCTGTTTGTCTCTATATGTCTCTCTGTCTCTGTGTATATCTGTGATCTGCAGCAGCGGAGCTCCCCAGGGGACTGCACTGTCTCCATTTCTTTTCACCCTCTATACATCAGACTTCAGATATAACTCAGAGTCGTGCCATCTGCAGAAGTTCTCTGACGACTCTGTGGTTGTTGGATGTATAAAGGACGGCGACATCTCTGAGGACCTGTCTGTGGTGGACGACTTCATTTTCTGGTGTGAGCGTGATCACCTACGACTCAGCATCAGGAAAACATAGGAGATGGTGGTCGACTTCAGGAGAAGTAAGACCCCTGTGACTCCTGTATCTGTCCAGGGGGAGACAGTGGACATGGTCTCAGAATACAGATATCTGGGAGTTCATCTGGACAACAAACTCCACGGCGCTCTATAAGAGAGGACAGAGCCGGTTGTATTTTCTCAGGTCTTTTAGCGTCTGCAACACCATTCTACTGATGTTTTCTGAAACCGCTGTGGCGAGTGCTGTTTTTTTTTTACGCTGTGGTCTGTTGGGGCTGCAACATGAAGGTGTTGGACAGGAACAGACTGGACAAGGAGATTAAAAGGGCCGTGTTTGTGCTGGGCGTGGAGCTGGACTCTGTGGATGTAGGAGTGAAGAGGAGGATTCTGTCCAAAGTACAAGCCATCTTGGACAATCCTTCTCACAGAGTTCTCTCTCCGACCAGAGGAGCAAATTCAGCCAGAGAGTGATCACCACCGAGTGTCCCACAGAGCCGAGAGCGTCTCCCCCAACGGCCTTAACGATATACAGCTCGCCTCTGTAACTCGTACACTATGTGCATATTCACTGGCAGTAACAAGAACACGATATTACATACAGATATTAGATTCCTGTATGAATTGTGCAGTATTCACCAGTGGCTCGTATTTAATGTGCTTCAAAAAGTTTACTGACTCTTTTTATTTAATTAAATTTTATTGTATTTACTTTTATTTATTACTTTATACACTTTCCTTTCTACTGGATAACAACCGAGAGAAAAAGCTATTTCCCTCTGGGATTAATAAAGTTCTCTGGATCTTGAATCTTGTCTCTCTGCTCTGTCTGTCTCCGTGTCAGCAGTGTGAGACAGCAGTGTCTCCCTCATCCACTCCACCTGCGTCGTCCCGCAGCAGCCCTTTACCGTAGAAAGTTAAACGTTTGTGCCCCCCGAAGAAGGCAAGAGAGTGTGTGTGTGTGTGTGTGAATGCAGCAGGTCAGTGTGTGTCCAGACACTCCTGCTTCAAGTCCAACCGCACTGTCACCTCCTCACCTGTGTGTCCTGTTATTAACTCACACACTGCTAACACACACACACACACACACACACACACACACACACAGCCTTTTGTCCCGCTCTCTGTTTCTCAAAATTCAAGATTTAACAGTAATTTACCGGCGCGACAAATGTTTACACAAAGCTATAAGAGATAAGGCAGAAGAAAAGAAGAGGAGTAGAGAGTAAAAACAACAACAACAACAACAACAACAGTATAAAAAGAGTAACAAGAAATGAAAGAGTCCAGACATTTAGCCAAAACTATAAAGTGACTCTCATGAACAAAAGAAAAGAAGGAAAAGTATAAATACATATATGTACATCATCATCATAATAATAATAATAATAATAATAATAACAACAACATTGATCAGTGCGTATTTGTGTGTGTGTGTGTGTGTGTGTGTGTGTGTGTTAGCAGGAGAGCTGTGTGGATGAGTAAAGCAGCTGCTCAGGTGTGAGAGGAGAACGAGAGAGAGAGAGAGAGAGAGAGAGAGACGATTGCAGCTTCAGGTGCGAGGAGTGTGTGTGTGTGTGTGTGTGTGCGTGTGTGTGTGTGTGTGTGTGTTAGCAGGAGAAGTGTGCGAGCGGCATCTGGCTCAGGTGTGAGAGGAGGAGCTAAAGTGTGTGTGTGTGTGTGTGTGTGTGTGCGTGTGTGTGTGTGTGAGAGGCAGTAGCACTCAGACAGATGTTGGAAGAGGAAATGGAGCTGATTGAGGCGACACGTGTGTGTTTGTGTTTAATCTTTACAGAAAAAAAAAAATGATTACTGAAGACCAAAGACACACACACTGTCTCTCTCTCTCTCTCTCTCTCTCTCTCTCTCTCTCTCTCTCTCTCTCTCTCTCTCTCACACACACACACACACACACACACAGGAGCGTGATAATGGGGAAACGATGGCTGTTAGTTACAGTAAATGCATTTGTGTGTGTGTCATGGAGCTCCCAGCTTCTCGCAGTGAGAGAGGAAGTGCTGCGATTCTTCACACACAGACACACACACACACACACACACACACACACACACACACACACACACACACACACACGTACAACTTAGCAATACGTCTCAATGATTATCAGTTAACCTAGTTGTCATGGATTACGATCATGATTTCAGAGACCAAATAAATCTTAATGAATGGAAATTAAAATATTACTGAGTGACTTAATGTCAATGTAAAGATTAATGCAAAGAGGTGTGTGTGTGTGTGTGTGTGTGTGTGTTTTCTGTCTCCACATGTGATTTTTCCACACAAGTTATTTATGTTCACATGTAGGTGTGCAGGAGTTAGATGATACAGACAGACAGATAGAGAGAGAGATAGACATAAATACATATATACAGACAGACAGGACAAACAGAAAGATTGGCAGACAAATACAGACACATAGACAGACAAAGACAGACAGAAGAATGGCCAACCAGACAGACAAACAATCAGGCAGACACATAGAGAAACAGATGGACAGACAGCTGGACAGGCAGACAGACAAAAACAAACAGACAAAAAGATGGCCAGCCAGACATACATAAAGACAAGCAGACAGGCAGATAGACTGATGGACAGACAGATAGATGGACAGGATGGCAGACAGGCAGATGGATAAGCAGGCAGACAGATGGAAAGGCAGGCAAACAGACAGACAGATAGACAGGAAGGCAGACAGGGAGATGGACAGACAGGCAGACAGACAGGTGGACAGACAGGCAGATAGACAGATGGACAGACAGACAGATGGACAGGCAGGCAGACAGATGGACAGACAGACAGACAGGCAGGCAGACAGACAGACAGGAAGGCAGACAGATGGACAGGCAGACAGACAGATGGAAAGGCAGGCAAACAGACAGACAGATAGACAGGAAGGCAGACAGGGAGATGGACAGGCAGACAGACAGGCAGACAGACAGATGGACAGGCAGGCAGGCAGACAGATGGAAAGGCAGACAGACAGACAGATAGACAGAAAGGCAGACAGGCATGCAGACAGGCAGACAGATGGACAGGAAGCCAGACAGACAGACAGGCAGGCAGACCGATGGACAGGCAAGCAGACAGGCAAACAGATAGACAGGAAGGCAGACAGGGAGACGGACAGACAGGCAGACAGATGGACAGGCAGGCAGACAGGGAGATGGACAGACAGGCAGACAGATGGACAGGCAGGCAGACAGGGAGATGGACAGGCAGGCAGACAGGGCAGACAGGTAGGCAGACAGGGAGATGGACAGGCAGGCAGACAGGTGTTCAGATATACATAGCAATGATAAAACAGTGAGCGTTCCCTGGCGTTCCTCTGTAGTTCCCCACTCGAACCCCTCAGTTCCCCCGGAGGAGCAGCTACTGTAGGACAGATGTAGTGGTTTGGAGCGCAGCAGGCCATCCACGCCCGGATGTTCTCCATGTGCCTGCTTCATCTCCATCCGTCCCTCTGGACCTCTACTTACAGAAACAGGAAATAGAGCGCGATACGGGGTCGCGACCTGCGGTGTCTCGGATATGAAACAAGTGCAGCCCACCCTAACGACCGAGAGAAAGAGAGAGAGAGAGAGAGAGAGAGAGAGAGAGAGAGTACATCTGTCAAAGTTTAGGCATGTAACATCATTTTACACACACACACACACACACACACACACACACACACACACACACACACACACACACACACACACACACACACAGAAGAAAAAGCAAAGTAAGGCAGCAGAAGAATCCCTTACAACACACAGCATCTCCACACCTCCTCACACACACACACACACACACACACACACACACACACACACACACACACACACACAGAAGAAAAAGCAAAGTAAGGCAGCAGAAGAATCCCTTACAACACACAGCATCTCCACACCTCCTCACACACACACACACACACACACACACACACACACACACACACACTCTACAGGGATTTCATGCCTCATCATGACACCTGACTGAGGAGTTCTACTCAGCATGGAGGAGGAAGGTTTATGAGCAGCAGACGTATGGATCAGATCCCCCTGCTGTCTGCCATGGACTCGACGCGTGAGAACGTCACAGCAGACGCCTGTACAGACGGGATACGAAATGATTTTCCTCCCACGCCGCATCGCCAGGGAAGCTATTCATCGTGATGTAGATGAGAACCGGTGACCTGACAGAGGAGAACTTCAGGAGGTGTAGAAAGACTGCACTGTGGGTCCTCACACACCGCTGCATGTACACTGCTGCCCCAGCTGATTCAGAGAGACGGAGAGAGACGGAGAGAGACGGAGAGAGACGGACTCAGCACTCGGGGTCTCAAAGGTTCTACAGCTCTGTGCTTTGGCTCGGTTTGTGTCTCGTAATGAACTCGTCCTGCAGCTCATGAGTGATGGATTCACTTCCTGAAGTTGAGTCGATTCAGCGTCGTATCAAATGTCACAGAGCGTCTGGATCACGGCACGCTCATTAAAGCCCCTCTATCTCTGCAATTCACTCACAGGCATGGACGATTTCACAACACAAAGATAACAAATATCCTACTTCTCTTTATTTGACAACCAAGCATTAAATAACACTGTTCAAGTTAAAAGTATTAAGCATTCAACACCTGTATGAATCCTGATCCAGTGTGCTTCTGTTCTTTCTTTTATTTTCTCAACATTTTCTAGTTGTCAGTGTTTCCTGTCTTCCTTAATTATTCTTTTTAAAAAAAAAATGTTTTGTAGATATTTTTTTTCACATTACGTACTGTACGCTGTTGCAGCATTCCTTATGGTCTTTATTTCTTAGTTTGTAACGTTTACATGGGTTGCCAGAACACACTGACAAATCAAAATTTCAGTGATTTCTAGATCCTATAAAGGATGTATGAGGAGTGTTCAAGTCAAAGCGGGACTTTTGATTGTGCCAAAAACCTCCCTTTATTTCTCTCTATAATCCCCTGATACACTCACGCACTTATCCCAGAGTTTCACTAGCGCTTGGACACCATCAAGGTAGAAGGTTTTCTCAGACTGCCTGCTTCACGTCTGAAACGCCGGCCTGCCAGGAACTCCTTTAATGGCCCAAATGTCTTGTAGTGAGGTCAGGACTGTATGGCGATAACTCCCAGTCGAGTTCCGGTAATGTACAAGTGGTGTTCGTGAATGAGTGTGTGTACAGTCTCTTTCTTCGAGGCGATCTGAATGTTCACAGGAACGACTGCAGTGAGCTCTGAGCTCCTCGGCCGGGATCGTACATTCACGGACGTACAGCCTTCTTTAAAACGTTCAAATGTTTCACTGCGGCTGAGAGTCTCATCACCGTACCACCTGAAGTCTTCTGTAAATGTCAATCACTTTTACATCTTCATTCACCTGAAATTTCATTACAAGTTCTGGTTTGACTTGAACGCCTCATGTATATACAAATAGCTCTTAGAATTCCCTCATTCCTACATTTCTCATTCTTTTGTAATTGTCGGTATTTTCTAGTTTCCAGTATTCCACTCCATTCTGGAGACCTTTAAACACCCAGGATTCCCTGAGAGGACAGAGTGGGAATTTTTTCATTAACACTACATTAGAGATGCAAAACGTGTGAAAAGAGACGGGGTGAGAGTCCGCGTCTGAACGCGTTTTCCCCCTGAAGACACACAGGTGAAGGTTCCGTGTGAGCGTTTCGAGGAGTTGATATACGACATTCCGGTTGTGGGATATGAGGCGCATTCCTGGAATAACTGGCTACAGTGAGTTATTCACGTTTTTAACAAATGCGTCAGGTTTCTTAAAGCTGGATTTACGTCCTGTCCTCTCCTGGATTTGCCCCTTCGTCTTCCAGCTGTTTTCTTTTTCCGAGGTAAATCCCTATTAATCACGGGGAGTTAATCCGCGCAGAAAAATGGCCGACCTCACCTCCATCGGTTACACGGAATGAATCAGAGCAGAGATCAGCGTCAGGATGAAACTGAATATCACAGACAGACGGCCATTACCAAAACATTTCAGCATGAAATCCTAACTCATCAGGAAGCTCGGATCGTGTTCCCATTCCGGCCTTAAAGCGTCCCTCGTCGTCTCGGGACCTGGTCCAGATCATTCCTCGCTCTAGTCAAGTTCAGAAGATCAGCTAAAACTAGGAAAAACTGTTTTAAAATGTTAACTGGAGCAGCTGTTACTTTGCTAGGTGTTTAGCATGTTAGCTAGCACACAAAATGTAGTTCTTATAACATTAGCTGAGAAACTCCTTCAGGATTTATTCATCAGTTAGCAAAAAGTTTAGTGACTCCTTGTGGTGTTGTTTTTATGTAACTCTAATCGAATAAGGAGTCAAGGTAGCTACGCCAACACAGCTCTCACAGATTAGCCACATGGGTTCACAGCACACTTCTCCTCAGATCAGGGCACGTCACGTTATTTGTCTGTAAACATACAGGTGCACTGAGGTTAGTCTGAAGTTTTGCTAGCAAATGAGATCAAAAGCTCACAGAGTAGTAGATAGGACAATTTCCTTCCTTTTTAATTTTTCTTACAAAGCTTTCACGAATGTACATTTTTAAAGGTGTGAGGAGAACTGAACACTCATACTACTGCTCTGCATTGCTAACTCTCCTATTAGTCTACTCTGTTGCCAATACTCCTATTAGCGTTGTGTTTTGTTAGCGGCCGGTGTGGCTAGCCTCTCTTCTTTTTATGGGAAGCAGTCGAATTCAGACTGTACCGTGCGGCAGGGGTTGTGGGAGGGGGTGGTGGTGGGTGTAACGTCTCAGACAGGTATTTGAAGTGAAATATCATACGGATCAAAAGCTTGTACTGAGAGTGTGTTAGCGTATTAACACACACACACACACACACACACACACACACACACTGACATTTGATAGCAGTGTATGTCGGCCATATTTCAGGTCTTTATTGCCGTGTTGGTGAAATGTTGATATGGATTTGACCTTGTGGGACGAGAACGGGTCATCTGATAGTCGAGGTGGAGGCCATCCCAGTGTGACCTCGCCATGACCTCTGTTTGTTTACACAGACTGGTGAGATTCTTCTGAAACCTACACCACATACACACACACACCAAATTATAGGTGAATTCCCCAAAAAGTGGCTGAAATATATATATTAAAAAACATTTTAAATATTACATATATTACAATAATGAGAGTGGTTTGGGACACGCCCATAGATAACGGTGTTTATTTGGACTACATAGTGAATAGGGTGTGTGGTTTTGGACGCATCCAAAGTGGACTGATGACAGTGTTTGTGTGGACTATACAGTGAATAGGGTGTGTGGTTTGGGACGCGCCCACAGTAGACTGATGATGATGGTGTTTATGTGAACTACATAGTGAATAGGGTGTGTGAATTGGGACATGCCCACAGTGGACTGATGATAACAGTGTTACGCGGACTATATAGTGAATAGGGGGTGTGGTTTGGGACGCGCCCACAGTGGACTGATGATGATGGTGTTTATCTGAACTACATAGTGAATAGGGTATGTGGTTTGGGACGCGCCCACAGTCAACCGATGACAGTGGTTATGTGGACTATATAGTGAAAAGGGTGTGAGGTTTGGGACACGCCGACAGTGGACTGATGACAGTGTTTATGTGGACTATATAGTGAATAGGGTGTGAGGTTTGGGACACACCCACAGCGAAATGTTTGTGGTGTTATTTATAAAGGTTAAATGTCAGGGCTTACCCTCTCTGTCTCCAGGGGTGAATCTAAAGGGCCCTTGAATGCCCTCTTGCCCCAGTTCTGAGCCTTGGTGCCCTCAGGAGGGTAATCTTGACCATAGTGAACTCTCAGTAGGGATGCCGCTACCTTCACTTTACTCCGAATTTATTTGCTGACTCATGAAGCGTGAAATTGTCCACTTCACAGAGGTCAGTTACACACAGACTTTATGGTGAAGAGCCCCGAGGTGATGTTGTCACATGCTGTTCACTAGTTAGTGGACTAGTTTGGTGGTTCATGATAGATAGATAGATAGATAGATAGATAGATAGATGGACAGACCGACACACAGATAGAGAGACAGACTGACAAATATACAGCTAGACAGACAGTTGCACAGGTAGCTGAAAGGACAGACGGATAGACAGATATACACACGTGGACAAAATTGTTGGTACCCTTCGGTCAATGAAAGAAAAACTCACAATGGTCACAGAAATAACTTTAATCTGACAAAAGTAATCATTTAAAAAAATTCTATGAATGTTAACCAATGAAAGTCAGACATTGCTTTTCAACCATGCTTCAACAGAATTATTAAAAAAAATAAACTCATGGAACAGGCCTGGACAAAAATGATGGTACCCCTAGAAAATACTGAAAATAATGTGACCAAAGGGACATGTTAATTCAAGGTGTGTCCACTAATTAGCATCACAGGAGTCTACAATCTTGTAATCAGTCAGTGGGCCTATATATAGGGCTCCAGGTAGTCACTGTGTTGTTTGGTGACCTGGTATGTACCACACTCAACATGGACCAGAGGAAGCGAAGGAAAGAGTTGTCTCAGGAGATTCGAAAGAAAATTATAGACAAGCATGTTAAAGGTAAAGGCTATAAGACCATCTCCAAGCAGCTAGATGTTCCTGTGACTACAGTTGCACATATTATTCAGAAATTTAAGATCCATGGGACTGTAGCCAACCTCCCTGGACGTGGCCGCAGGAGGAAAATTGATGACAAATCAAAGAGACGGATAATCCGAATGGTAACAAAAGAGCCCAGAAAGACTTCTAAAGAGATCCAAGGTGAACTTCATGCTCAAGGAACATCAGTGTCAGATCGCACCATCCGTCGTTGTTTGAGCCAAAGTGGACTACATGGGAGACGACCAAGGAGGACACCATTGTTGAAAACAAATCATAAAAAAGCCAGACTGGAATATGCCAAACTACATGTTGACAAGCCACAAAGCGTCTGGGAGAATGTCCTATGGACAGATGAGACAAAAATTTAACTTTTTGCCAAGGCAAATTTTGCTAATTATACTTGAAGCATATCAAGAAAAGAACACTGTCCCTGTGAAACATGGAGGAGGCTCTGTTATGTTCTGGGGCTGCTTTGCTGCATCTGGCACAGGGTGTCTTGAATCTGTGCAGGGTACAATGAAATCTCAAGACTATCAAGGGATTCTAGAGAGAAATGTGCTGACCAGTGTCAGAAAGCTGGGTCTCAGTCGCAGGTCATGGGTCTTACAACAGGACAATGACCCAAACACACAAGCTAAAAACACCCAAGAATGGCTAAGAGGAAAACATTGGACTATTCTAAAGTGGCCTTCTATGAGCCCTGACCTCAATCCTATTGAGCATCTTTGGAAGGAGCTGAAACATGCTGTCTGGAAAAGGCACCCTTCAAACCGGAAACAACTGGAGCAGCTTGCTCATGAGGAGTGGGCCAAAATACCTGCAGAGAGGTGCAGAAGTCTCATTGACAGTTACAGGAATCGTTTGATTGCAGTGATTGCCTCAAAAGGTTGTGCAACAAACTATTAAATTAGGGGTACCATCATTTTTGTCCAGGCCTGTTCCATGAGTTTATTTTTTTTTTATAATTCTGTTGAAGCATGGTTGAAAAGCAATGTCTGACTTTCATTGGTTAACATTCATAGAATTCTTATTTATTATTACTTTTGTCAGATTAAAGTTATTTCTGTGACCATTGTGGGTTTTCCTTTCATTGACCGAAGGGTACCAACAATTTTGTCCACGTGTGTATGAATAAACAGACAGACAGACAGATGGACAGAGGGACACTGTGTGGCTACAGTTACATGAGTCTATTGCTCAGGACGTCCCGTGTGCTGTCTCTTGTCCTTCTCTAAAACACACAGTGTAAAAGAGCAAATTAACCAGCGAGCGTTCAGACGACACTCGATACGTTAAACCCACCTCAGCGTCGTCTGTGTGGTCTGATGGAATCGACACGGCCGCCGTGACGCTCACACACCCGCGAGCTTATATACTGAGCTCCATTAGGCTAGGTCTCTTCAAGAAAGAACTCATGCTAATCCTCAATGCTAGTGTTTAATAAAAAAAAATCTAAATATCCTATAAAGTAGTATGTTTTGTTAAAGGTAGTAACAGCGTAAGAGTGAAAGATCAAAAGGTCATAAAAAATCATACCTAACTATAATGTGAATCAAATTTTAGCATTCATTTCTACCTAGCTAAAAAGCTAATTAGCGGCAGTTAGCATGACTGCTAACACACACCAAAACACCAAAAGCGTGCATGGATTAGCATTCACAGATAAATGTCTATAAATCAGATGTGATTTAATCTACCACTGGGAATGTTCTACTGGTTCCTCAAGTCTTCTAATGTGCTCCTGTAGGCCTACTGGTCTGTAATGGGAGTTTACTGGAATGTGCTGCTCCTAATGGTACAGATAAATAAGAAGATCCTTGTGGGTTATATCGGTGTGTAATAGATACTGGAAACCCCTTACTGGAAACCATTAACTACATTTTGATTATATAATAGAAACCAGTAAAGATATAGTTTTTTAATTGATTTTAGTGACAATAGAAAAAATAAAGGTAAAATAGGGGCTTATAACTTTATTGCCTTGTGAACATCTAGAGGAGACTGTGTTTGTGTGTGTGTGTGTGTGTGTGTATGTGTGTGTGTGAGATACACACACTGATGTCCTCAGCAGCTCCAGTTACCGAGGTTTAGTCACGCTGTACTGATTTATGTAAGGGATGGAATCAGAGCACGCACACTCACACACACAAAGACAAAGACACACACACACACACACACACACCTAAGTGGACAGGTGACACATTGTTTTTTTTCATGCTCAATATAAGTTTAGAACTAGTGTACAACTGTAATGCACATAATCTCTCTCTTTCTCACACACACACACACACACACACACACACACACACACACACACACACACGCACGCACACACACACACACACACACACCTGGGTGGATGAAGATGAAGGACTAGCCCATGATACTCTGTGTCACTGTTATGAAGATTAATGGAAACTCAGGTTACGGTTAGAACTTCAACCATTTACAAAGAGAGACATGAACGCCATCATCATCAGTCCACTGTGGGCGTGTCCCAAACCACAAATCCTATTCACTATATAGTCCACATAAACACCACCATTAGTTTATGGAGGGCGTGGCAAAAGCAGCACATTTTTAGTTTTTAGTGTACTTTCTGTGGCGTTTATGCTTTGTAGTGTTTGGTCTCTGTGGCGGTTATGCTTTGTAGTGTTTACTCTCTGTGGCTTTTATGCTTTGTAGTGTTTACTCTCTGTGGCGTTTATGCTTTGTAGTGTTTACTCTCTGTGGCAGTTATGCTTTGTAGTGTTTACTCTCTGTGGCGTTTATGCTTTGTAGTGTTTGGTCTCTGTAGCGGTTATGCTTTGTAGTGTTTACTCTCTGTGGCTTTTATGCTTTGTAGTGTTTACTCTCTGTGGCGTTCATGCTTTGTAGTGTTTACTCTCTGTGGCTTTTATGCTTTGTAGTGTTTACTCTCTGTGGCTTTTATGCTTTGTAGTGTTTACTCTCTGTGGCGTTTATGCTTTGTAGTGTTTACTCTCTGTGACGTTTATGCTTTGTAGTGTTTACTCTCTGTGGCAGTTATGCTTTGTAGTGTTTACTCTCTGTGGCGGTTATGCTTTGTAGTGTTTACTCTCTGCTGCGTTCATGCTTTGTAGTGTTTACTCTCTGCTGCGTTCATGCTTTGTAGTGTTTACTCTCTGTGGCGTTTATGCTTTGTAGTGTTTACTCTCTGTGACGTTTATGCTTTGTAGTGTTTGCTCTCTGTGGCGGTTATGCTTTGTAGTGTTTACTCGTTTTGGCGTTTATGCTTTGTAGTGTTTACTCTCTTATGTTTTGTATTGTTCTCTGTTGTTTATGTTCTGTGGTGTCTCTGCATTGTGGTGTCTGTGTTCTGTGTGTAAAATCAGACTAAATGTGTGTGTGTGTGTGTGTGTGTGTGTGTGTGTGTGTGTGTGTGTGTGTGTGTGTGTGTGTGGAAACAGGAACACTGGCGTCGCGGGTCCTCTCTCCCGTCTTTCTATGACGATCATCAGTCTCCTGTTAGTTTGTGTTGGACGCTGCTGTTGGAGCTCTATAAACTCACTGTTTTTCTTTTCTTTTCGGTTTGTTAAGCCGGATAATTGCTAAGATAATACACACACACACACACACACACACACACACACACACACACACACACACTGAGCATACAGAGTAGTTTCAGCTACACTAATGTTAGCGCTGTCGAGGTTTATCACTGGCTGGATCAGCAGAACTGATACACAGACACACACACACACACACCCACACACACACACACAAACACACTTGAACAGGATCGCTTACACACACATCAACAGCCTCGGGCACACCACCATGATGATGATGATGATGAAGATGATATTAAATAATATAAAAAATAATATTTTATGCTTTGTAGTGTTTACTCTCTGTGGTGTTTATGCTTTGTAGGGTTTACTCTCTGTGGCGTTTATGCTTTGTAGGGTTTACTCTCTGTGGCGTTTATGCTTTGTAGGGTTTACTCTCTGTGGCGTTTATGCTTTGTAGTGTTTGCTCTCTGTGGCGTTGATGCTTTGTAGTGTTTACTCTCTGTGGCATTTATGCTTTGTAGTGTTTACTCTCTGTGGCGTTGATGCTTTGTAGTGTTTACTCTCTGTGGCGTTGATGCTTTGTAGTGTTTACTCTCTGTGGCGTTTATGTAGTTTATGGCGTTTATGCTTTGTAGTGTTTGCTCTCTGTGGCGTTTATGTAGTTTATGGCGTTTATGCTTTGTAGTGTTTACTCTCTGTGGCGTTTATGCTTTGTAGTGTTTGCTCTCTGTAACGTTTATGCTTTGTAGGGTTTACTCTCTGTGGTGTTTATGCTTTGTAGTGTTTACTCTCTGTGGCGTTCATGCTTTGTAGTGTTTGCTCTCTGTGGCGTTTCTGCTTTGTAGTGTTTACTCTCTGTGGCGTTCATGCTCTGTAGTGTTTACTCTCTGTGGCGTTCATGCTCTGTAATGTTTACTCTCTGTGTCGTTTATGCTTTGTAGTGTTTACTCTCTGTGGCGTTCATGCTATGTAGTGTTTACTCTCTGTGGCGTTTATGCTTTGTAGTGTTTGCTCTCTGTGGCGTTTATGCTTTGTAGTGTTTGCTCTCTGTGGCGTTTATGCTTTGTAGTGTTTGCTCTCTGTGGCGTTTATGCTTTGTAGTGTTTGCTCTCTGTGGCGTTTATGCTTTGTAGTGTTTACTCTCTGTGGCGTTTATGCTTTGTAGTGTTTACTCTCTGTGGCGTTTATGCTTTGTAGTGTTTGCTCTCTGTGGCGGTTATGCTTTGTAGTGTTTGCTCTCTGTGGCGGTTATGCTTTGTAGTGTTTGCTCTCTGTGGCATTTATGCTTTGTATTGTTTACTCTCTGTGGCGGTTATGCTTTGTAGTGTTTACTCTCTGTGGCATTTATGCTTTGTAGTGTTTGCTCTCTGTGGCATTTATGCTTTGTATTGTTTACTCTCTGTGGCGTTTATGCTTTGTAGTGTTTACTCTCTGTGGCGTTTATGCTTTGTACTGTTTACTCTCTGTGGCGTTTATGCTTTGTAGTGTTTGCTCTCTGTGGCGTTTATGCTTTGTAGTGTTTGCTCTCTGTGGCGTTTATGCTTTGTAGTGTTTACTCTCTGTGGCGTTTATGCTTTGTAGTGTTTACTCTCTGTGGCGTTTATGCTTTGTAGTGTTTGCTCTCTGTGGCGTTTATGCTTTGTAGTGTTTGCTCTCTGTGGCGGTTATGCTTTGTAGTGTTTGCTCTCTGTGGCGGTTATGCTTTGTAGTGTTTGCTCTCTGTGGCATTTATGCTTTGTATTGTTTACTCTCTGTGGCGGTTATGCTTTGTAGTGTTTACTCTCTGTGGCATTTATGCTTTGTAGTGTTTACTCTCTGTGGCGGTTATGCTTTGTAGTGTTTGCTCTCTGTGGCATTTATGCTTTGTATTGTTTACTCTCTGTGGCGTTTATGCTTTGTAGTGTTTACTCTCTGTGGCGTTTTTGCTTTGTACTGTTTACTCTCTGTGGCGTTTATGCTTTGTACTGTTTACTCTCTGTGGCGTTTTATGCTTTGTAGGGTTTACTCTCTGTGGCGTTTATGCTTTGTAGTGTTTACTCTCTGTGGCGTTCATGCTTTGTAGTGTTTACTCTCTGTGGTGTTTATGCTTTGTAGTGTTTATTCTCTGTGACGTTCATGCTCTGTAGTGTTTACTCTCTGTGGCGTTCATGCTCTGTAGTGTTTACTCTCTGTGACGTTTATGCTCTGTAGTGTTTACTCTCTGTGGCGTTTATGCTTTGTAGTGTTTGCTCTCTGTGGCGGTTATGCTTTGTAGTGTTTGCTCTCGGTGGCGGTTATGCTTTGTATTGTTTACTTTCTGTGGCGTTTATGCTTTGTAGTGTTTACTCTCTGTGGCGTTTATGCTTTGTAGTGTTTACTCTCTGTGGTGTTCATGCTTTGTAGTGTTTACTCTCTGTGGCGTTTCTGCTTTGTAGTGTTTACTCTCTGTGGCGGTTATGCTTTGTAGTGTTTACTCTCTTTGACGTTTATGCTTTGTATTGTTTACTCTCTGTGGCGTTCATGCTTTGTAGTGTTTACTCTCTGTGTCGTTTATGCTCTGTAGTGTTTACTCTCTGTGTCGTTTATGCTCTGTAGTGTTTACTCTCTGTGTCGTTTATGCTCTGTAGTGTTTACTCTCTGCTGCGTTTATCTTTTGTAATGTTTACTCTCTGCTGCGTTTATGCTTTGTAGTGTTTACTCTCTGTGTCGTTTATGCTCTGTAGTGTTTACTCTCTGTGTCGTTTATGCTCTGTAGTGTTTACTCTCTGTGGCGTTTATCTTTTGTAATGTTTACTCTCTGTGGCAGTTATGCTTTGTAGTGTTTACTCTCTGTGGCGTTTATGCTCTGTAGTGTTTACTCTCTGTGGCGTTTATCTTTTGTAATGTTTACTCTATGCTGCGTTTATGCTTTGTAGTGTTTACTCTCTGTGGCGTTTATGCTCTGTAGTGTTTACTCTCTGTGCCGTTTATCTTTTGTAATGTTTACTCTCTGCTGCGTTTATGCTTTGTAGTGTTTAATCTCTGTGTCGTTTATGCTCTGTATTGTTTACTCTCTGCTGCGTTTATGCTTTGTAGTGTTTACTCTTTGTGGCGTTTATGCTTTGTAGTGTTTGCTCTCTGTGTCGTTTATGCTCTGTAGTGTTTACTCTCTGTGGCGTTTATCCTTTGTAATGTTTACTCTCTGCTGCGTTTATGCTTTGTAGTGTTTACTCGCTTTGGCGTTTATGCTTTGTAGTGTTTACTCGCTTTGGCGTTTATGCTTTGTAGTGTTTACTCTCTTATGTTTTGTATTGTTCTCTGTTGTTTATGTTCTGTGGTGTCTCTGCATTGTGGTGTCTGTGTTCTGTGTGTAAAATCAGACTAAATGTGTGTGTGTGTGTGTGTGTGTGTGTGTGTGTGTGTGTGTGTGTGTGTGTGTGTGTGGAAACAGGAACACTGGCGTCGCGGGTCCTCTCTCCCGTCTTTCTATGACGATCATCAGTCTCCTGTTAGTTTGTGTTGGACGCTGCTGTTGGAGCTCTATAAACTCACTGTTTTTCTTTTCTTTTCGGTTTGTTAAGCCGGATAATTGCTAAGATAATACACACACACACACACACACACACTGAGCATACAGAGTAGTTTCAGCTACACTAATGTTAGCGCTGTCGAGGTTTATCACTGGCTGGATCAGCAGAACTGATACACAGACACACACACACACACACACACACAAACACACTTGAACAGGATCGCTTACACACACATCAACAGCCTCGGGCACACCACCATGATGATGATGATGATGAAGATGATATTAAATAATATAAAAAATAATAAAAAATAATTTCTTACACAAGTTAGAGGTGTTAATCTGAGCAATCTAATAAGAGCAGCTTTAGTTTCCTCACACGGTTTACTTTACGGTTTGAGGAGGTTCCTCTGAGGAACCTGGAGATGTTCCTCTTCATCTCTACCTTCATCTTACTGTCCAGGGTTTATATTTTTATTCTATAAAATATTTACTTTGCTCAGCAACTTTTACTTCCATGAGGAGATTTTCAACCAACCTCGACAGTTCTACTGTTACATACACACTTACATAAATTTTCTTTTCATTTTATTTTCATTTCTGTGAAGCTGCTTTGATACAATGACCATTGTTAAAAGCGCTATAGAAATAAAATGGAATTGAATTGAATTGAAAAAAAAATGTAAAGATAAGTCATGTGACCCTACTCAGTCTCTGATCTGCATTATTATCGAACTGTGAGTTTATTCTAGCGATAACAGACACAGTTCAGCCTCGAGGTGTATTAACACAAAGCCCAGGAGTCACACACAGCATTGAGGATCGTGCTGAACCCGTCATCATCATCATCATCATCATCATCATCTTTATCATCATCATCGTCCTTAACCTCCCCTTCTGAGCACCTTTGAAACTCAACCTCTTTCGTCTCTGACCTGTGATGACAGCAAGAGACGGCGTCTGTTTGCTTAGCATTAGTGCTCTGCTCATTTCTGCATTTCAGAGATGTGGCAGGGGGCAGTGGGGGGGGGGGGGGGGGGCAATGGGGTGGCGTAGGGGGCAGTCGGTCTGGAGGTTTAACCTCCTCAGGGGAGAAGACGGTATTGAGACGGAGCTGAAGTGAAGCCTGGGGTTGGAGTGCAGTGTTTATGTAGGCTTAGACCTCAGAGAGAAGCAGACGGAGAAAGCTCAGCCGTACAGACCTCACTAACTCTCAGAGTAACTTTACACCAGGCCACTGTTTCCACTGATAACACCGAGCCGGGCCAGAGACCCCTGAGGTCGGCAGACAAAGGAATAATAACTTTATTCTCCACAAGAGAGCCATGTTTAGTTATCTCACATTGCTCCTAAATAATATACAAGGAATCATGTCATAGAAGGTATTTAGGAAAGAAAGTGGAAAATAAAATCACCATGTTTACAAATGTACTTAAAAACTTTACAAAAATACTTTGTACAAAATTACCAAAACATAACAAATAAATAAAACCACTCAAACTTTTAATAAAATATATTAATTCTATTTTTTAAAATAAAAACACGAATTTACAAAAACTAAATCGAGTTAATAGAAAAAAATACACATTTACAAAAACGCATCAAAATTTACTATAAAAGAGCTACACTAACTTAAAAAGCCCTTCAAATGTACAATACAACACAACTTTGCAAAAAAAAGAACTTTGATTGAAATTTGCGATAAAACAATTTACAAATAAAAACCCCAGCAATAAAAAAAACAAAAACAAACTACCTCTCCTTCCAATATAATTTACTTCAATATTTTTTATTGTAACAATTAATTGAAAATGAATTCACCAATTAAAAATGCAAAACAAATTCCCACCAAAAAAACCCGAATGTAAATAAATAAATGAATAATCAACTTAATATTCAATTCAGTTCAATTCAATTTTATTTGTATAGCGCTTTTAACAATTGACATTGTTGCAAAGCAGCTTTACACAATGAAAAGAAGTAAGTTTGTATGAAATGTGAATGTGTATGAAGCTACAAGAGGCAGGGTACAGGATCCAACCCATCACACCCTCACACACTCATTCACACACTACGGGCAATTTGGGAAGTTAGCCTAATCTGCATGTCATTGGACTGTGGGAGAAAACCCGAGTACCCAGAGGAAACCCACTAACCACAGAGAGAACATGCAAACACCATGAACACAGACCCGAGACGGGAATCCAACCCTGATCCTGGAGGTGTAAGGCAACAGTGCTAACTGGAATGACCTAGGCAGTATGATGAAATTAATTTTATTTAATTTTAACTATAGAAACATGACCGAGCAAAAAATTTAAAACATGTGTCACATAGGCAAAAAAAATAACACAGACTACATAAGGTCACATGTTTCTATGGCTGTTTCCGGTTGTTTTAATGACGTTTTTTGCAACGCCATTCCAATATTTTGGTAGCAATAAAATTTTACACTTTAACAGTAATGATAACTTGTAAATGTAAACGATTGCCCCTGATGAGTGAGCCAGAGGCCATAGTGCTGTGGGAAAAACTCCCTGAGATGACATGAGGAAACAAACCTTGAGAGGAACAAAATTCAAAAGGGAAACCATTTTCATTATCTGGGTGATACCAGACAGTGCGACTACAGTATAAACCCCTTCTGTAACTGTAAGGTCAGCTAAAGGATATGTTTTAACACAAATTCTACTTTATTGAGGTTCTTTAATTCCCTCCCTTGGATGAGAAGCAACCCCACACATGAATGGTCTCAGGATGCTTTACTGTCAGCATTCATGGAGAGAAAACTGTTCATGGCAATTTGTGTCCACCTCAATCATTTATTTTATGTATACAACTGACAAAATGCTGCGTGTCTGATCTAATCACGTCATGCTGGAACATAATGTTGTATCTCCAGGAGCACAGTGTTACGTTTAAACCCAACAAAACCATCTAAACATAGTCGCATGCAGTACACCAGGCTCAACAACAACAACATACAGTAGTGAGGCCTTCATGAACTTTTTCAGTAACAAAATCATAAATATTAGACAAAAAATTGAGGCTTTGAAACCAGACAATTTAATTGATGCTGATGATAAACTAACCACATCACATCAGAACCTTGAATACTTTACTCCCCTTGAAGCGAGAGAACTAATTTCACTCATCTCTTCTTCAAAATCATCAACCTGTATATTAGATCCTATACCGACACATTTTCTCAAGCAGAGTACCAGCAGTAACAGAACCCCTGGTGAAAGTAATTAACTCTTCACTCAGTAGTGGGTATGTCCCCAAATCCTTTAAATTAGCCGTTATTAAACCGCTAATCAAGAAACCTGACCTTGACCCCAGTCAGCTTTCCAATTACAGGCCGATATCAAACCTTCCATTTATCTCCAAGATTCTGGAAAAGGTAGTATCACAGCAGCTATGTTCATATCTACAGTCGTGGCCAAAAGTTTTGAGAATGACACAAATATTAGTTTTCACAAAGTTTGCTTTGTTTCAGTTGTTTCTGTGATGTACTGAAATATAATTACAAGCACTTCATATGTTTCAAAGGCTTTTATCGACAATTACATGATATTTATGCAAAGAGTCAGTATTTGCAGTGTTGGCGCTTCTTTTTCAGGACCTCTGCAATTCGACTGGGCTGCTCTCAATCAACTTCTGGGCCAAATCCTGACTGATAGCAACCCATTCTTTCATAATCACTTCTTGGAGTTTGTCAGAATTAGTGGGTTTTTGTTTGTCCACCCGCCTCTTGAGAATTGACCACAAGTTCTCAATGGGATTAAGATCTGGGGAGTTTCCAGGCCATGAACCCAAAATTTCAATGTTTTGGTCCTCGAGCCACTTAGTTATTTTGCCTTATGGCACGATTCTCCATCGTGCTGGAAAATGCATTGTTCTTCACCAAACTGTTGTTGGATTGTTGGAAGAAGTTGCTGTTGGAGGGTGTTTTGGTACCATTCTTTATTCATGGCTGTGTTTTGGGGCAAAATTATGAGTGAGCCCACTCCCTTGGATGAGCAGCAACCCCACACATGAATGGTCTCAGGATGCTTTACTGTTGGCATGACACAGGACTGATGGTAGCTCTCACCTTTTCTTCTCCGGACAAGCCTTTTTCCAGATGCCCCAAACAATCGGAAAGAGGCTTCATCCGAGAATATGACTTTGCCCCAGTCCTCAGCAGTCCATTCACCATACTTTTTGCAGAAGATCAATCTGTCCCTGATGTTTTTTTTTTGGAGAGTAGTGGCTTCTTTGCTGCCATTCTTGACACCAGGCTATCTTCCAAAAGTCTTCGCCTCACTGTGCGTGCAGATGCGCTCACACCTGACTGATCACTCTTCATAACATTCTGGAGTATATGCAAATTTCTATTATAAAAACTTAAGCAGCAAATTTTCCAATTTCCAATATTTATGTAATTCTCAAAACTTTTGGCCACGACTGTACATAGAAAAAAAAACTGTATCAGTCAGGATTTAGGCCTCATCACAGCACAGAGACAGCACTTGTTAAAGTAGTAAATTACCTCCCATTGGCCTCTGATCAGGGTATACTTGTGTTACTGGACCTCAGTGCAGCTTTTGACACCATTGATCATAGTATTCTCCTTCACAGATTAGAAAAGGTAGTAGGAATTAAGGGAACTGCCCTCTTGTGGCTCAGATCCTATTTGACTGATCATTATCAGTTCATAGATCTAAATCGTGACTATGTTCTCAAGTGGAGTTTGGTGTTCCACAGGGTTCAGTTTTAGGCCCACTGCTTTTTTCTCTTTACATGCTTCCTCTGGGCAATATAATTCATAAACATGGTATTAGTTTTCACTGTTATGCTGATGACACACAATTATATGTCTCAGCAAAACCAAATGAGAGAAACCAGCTTACTAAAGCTGAGCAGTGTGTGCAGGACATAAGAGATTGGATGTTAATTAACTTCCTTTTGCTTAATCCTGATAAGACAGAAGTTCTAGTCATAGGACCCCAAGCAAGATTTTAGATCACACTGTAATTTTAGATGGCCTTCCTGTTCCATCAAGTGCAATAGTAAAGATCTCAGTGTGGTTATAGATTCTAGTCTTTCATTTGAAGCTCATGTAGATAATATTACCAGGATAGCTTTCTTTCTTTCTTTTTCAACTTGAGGTTGAAAAAGAAATATTGCCAAGATAAGAAATATATTGTCACTAAATGATGCAGAAAAACTAGTTCATGCTTTTATCACCTCTAGGTTAGACTATTGTAACGCCTTACTGTCTGGTTGTTCAACTAGTTGTATAAACAAGCTTCAGTTAGTACAGAATGCAGCAGCGAGAGTCCTCACTAGAACCAGAAGATACGAGCACATCACCCCTATCTTCACTTCATTGGCTCGCTGTGAAATTTCGCAACGATTTTAAAATAGTACTTTTGACATATAAGGCACTAAATGATCTCGCGCCGCAGTATCTGAGTGAACTGCTAGTGTCTTACGATCCGCCACGCCTACTTCCATGAAAGGATGCCGGCTGCTTGTCAGTACCGCGTATTATTAAAACTACAGCAGGGGGCGGAGCTTTTTCTTACAAAGCCCCAAAGTTATAGTCTTCCTATTAATGTTCGGGACTCAGACACAGTCTCAGTGTTTAAGTCTAGGCTAAAAACCTATTTATTTAGCGCAGCATTTTCGTAGAGTATTCTGGTGAACTGGTATGTTTAGAAGCTGCCCTCCCCACTCTCATTGATCAATCAGGTTTGTTGACGGTGAGGTGATTGTTTGCTTTACATCTCAGTTCCACCTCATGCCTGTGTTTCCTTCTGGCTCTCCCTTTTAGTTATGCTGTTATTGTTAGTCCTGCCGGAGTCCCTGCTTGCACTTTACACTAAATATACATTCACCTTATACATTGTGTGACAATGACCATACCTAACTACCATCTCTCCTTCTCTTCTGCTCTCTCTCTCTCTCTTTCCCTCTCTCCTTTCCCTCTCCCTGTCTCTCTGTCGAGCTATACATGTCACTCCTGAGCTTCCAGTGATCCAGACCCCCTCTGCCCCCTGGACCTATCTGACTCATCCTGGTGTCCCACTTCTGGCTGGAGATCTTGTCACATGGATGCCCCGTGTGGCCTGCCTGGGATGAGGTGACTGGGGACGGTTCCATTTTTCCACAAAGATGGTCTGGGGTCGGCTGACAGCTGTTTCGCTGAGGAGTCGTGACTGCAGTTGCTCGATAGTCGTTAGTTTCCTATAGTCTATCTGAGCCTCCCATAAAGAACTGGAATCCATATCAACTTAAACACATCTCCTGTTATACTGAACTTCCAGTCTCACACAGTATGAGTGCAGATCAATCACTCCTATCCGTTATCACCCAAATGAGGATGGGTTCCCTACTGAGTCTGCTTCCTCTCAAGGTTTCTTCCTACTGCCATCTCAGGGACAATCTGTCATGCACACTCGTAACACGACCGGCACTAGTACCCGGAAGTAGGACGTTAGTGAACCAGGAAGCATAAAAGGAGACAAAATGGCGCTTCACATTGCTCAGTCATTGAGTTCGGCCATGCCTTTGCCGACGCTTCGCCAACTATTCTGTGAGGACTCACCGATTCGGGTTGCTTCTTTGATTGAGTGTGTGTTGCTAGAACGCGGGTTTATTTGTGTAGATCCTTGCTCTTTGTGTAAGAGTGTTCTTAGACTAAACGCGTGGTTATCCTGCCTACTCACGCTACTTCCGCATTTGGGTTTACCATCCACGCTACACGGGCTAACTGCTAAGGCTGTTGTGTCTATCCTCCGGTTGCTCGTGGCAGAATGACTAAGCCCAAAGCAGTAAACCCAGCGGAGTTTGCTCGCCTCTGCGATGTGGTTGACCAGCATGCCGAGCTGATCAATAAGCTCCGTGGTGAAGTCGCATCTCTCCAAAAGGACCTCTAAGACGTCGCGGTTTTGCGCCGCGAGGTGGCGGAGCTACGGCAGGAACACGCCCATCGCAGCGGCTGCGGCGCCGTTCCCCCCCCTTTCTCTGATGTTTTCATAGCCCTGCCGGATAAATGGGATGGTACTGATGGGAAGTGCAGTGTCTTTCTAACTGCGTTGGATCTTGTGTTTGAGTTCAATTCCACCAGGTACTCCACAGACCGACTGCGCGTTGCGCTTCTCGCCTCGTTGCTATCCGGGCAGGCAGCTGAGTGGGCCACGGCGGTTCTCAGATCAGACTCGGACACGGCCTACTCGTATGGAGAGTTCACCCACCAACTAAAATTGACTTTCGAACATCCTGCTGCTGAGGTGGAGACCGACAGCAAACTGTACCATCTGCGGCAGGGTGGGTCGTCCGTGAGCCGCTACACCGCGGATTTCCGTACCCTCGCTGTGCAGACCACCTGGGGGGACGCCGCCCTCCATACGGCCTACTACGAGGGACTGGCTTCACGCATCAAGGACGAGCTCGCCAGACGAGAGCTTCCGACCACGCTGGAGGGATTGATTCAACTCGCCCTCCGGATTGACCAGCGCCTGCTCTCTCATCCGAGGCCAGCCCCCCGCACCCTGCCGCCCATAACGCCATCCTTCTCACACTCCACGCCTCGACCACCAGCTTTCACGACCACCGCTATGACACCCACCGGATCTCCACCTACCGCCGTGGTTGACACAAGAGCCGGGGAACCCATGCAATTAGGACGCGCCTCCTTGAACCCCGCAGAGCGAGAACGACGTTTCAAGGAGGGACTCTGCGCCTACTGTGGGTCGGGTTTATTTGTGTAGATCCTTGTTCTTTGCGTAAGAGAGTTCTTAGACTAAACGCGTGGTTATCCTGCCTACTCGCACTACTTCCGCGTTTGGGTTTACCATCCACGCCACACGGGCTAACTGGTAAGGCTGTTGTGTCTATCCTCCGGTTGCTCGTGACACAATCTTATCATTTTGATTCATACACATTCACATTTCATACACACTTAAATCATTCTTTTGATTGTGTGAAAGCTGCTTTGTGACAATGTCAATTGTTAAAAGCACTATACAAATAAAACTAAATTGAATTGAATAGTGCAACTTTTATCAAAGATATTTGCTGGTGAATAAGCTATAATCTAAAGCATGACCTGTGGATATAATTACAGTATATGACAAAGGACAAAAATTATCATTTCTATTCGTTTGATGGCTAACTTTACACACATCGTCCTCCATGTCATGTGACAGTTTGTGAACATCTATAAACACGCACAAGGATTTTTTGTGTGTGTTACAAATAGTGTTTGTGAACCTGAACTCTGCTTTCTGTTCACACTCTCCTGCACGACCCTCAGGGGTTAAACTGCACTCCGTTCCCAAATCTACATCATCATCATGGGTGTGTTTAGAGGAAGCTCCGCTGGGCGTGACGGACACGTCGTATATTTCATCGACTCCACACCTGGAATTGTACTCCAACTCAAAGAGCCACATCACGCCTGGGACGTGAACTCCTGACGCCTGAAGGTCGAAGGTCAAGTGGCCTTATGAGTAAAACACTGCTTGGCCGGGCGGTCCTGGGATGAAGTGGAAACGAGGTTGTTCAACACGTGTGAAATGTTGAGCCTGACTAATCTGAACCCTTTACTCCTGCAAGAACGTCTACATCAGACCTGTGGAGCTGTGTGTGTGAACACACACCCCGAGTCCCGCTGGCTGTCCTGTTCTCATTCTCACACAGCCTGCTGGAAGAGGAAAGAACACACTCGCTCTAATCACGCACACTCAGTATAATCACACACTAACACACACTCACTCTTATCACACACACTAACACACATAAGCATTAATTACACACAAACACACATTCAGTGACTATGATCACACATACTAACATACATAACACACATACTAACACAGTACAATCACACACTCGCTATAATTACACACTATCACACACTAGCTATAATCAAACACTAACACTTTTTTTGTGATTACACACTAACACACACTCGGTATAATCACACTTGCTATAATCACACACAAACACACACACTGTATTCACACACTAAAACACACTCTCTATAATGACACAATAACACACACACACACACACACACACACACACACACACACACACACACACACACACACACACACACACACACACTCGCTATAATCACACACAACCACACACACACTATAATCAAACACTAAAACACACTCTCTATAATGACACAATAACACACACACACACACACACACACACACACACACACACACACACACACACACACACACACACACACACACTCGCTATAATCACACACAACCACACACACACTATAATCAAACACTAAAACACACTCTCTGTAATGACACAATGACACAAAAACACACACACACACACACTATAATCACACAGAAACACACACACACACACACACTATAATCAAACACTAAAACACACTCTCTATAATGACACAATGACACAAAAACACACACACACACACACACACACACACACACACACACACACACACACACACACACACATTATAATCAGACACTAACACACACTCGATATCACACTAACACACACTCAGTATAATCACACTTGCTATAATCACACACAAACACACACACTGTATTCACACACTAAAACACACTCTCTATAATGACACAATGACACAAAAACACACACACACACACACACACACACTATAATCACACACAAACACACACACACACACACACACACACACACACTATAATCAAACACTAAAACACACTCTCTATAATTACACAATAACACACACACACACACACACACACACACACTATAATCAGACACTAACACACAGTCAATATCATACTAACACACACTCTATAAAATCACACACACACACACACACACAATATAATCACAAACTAACACACACCATACGATAGCAAATACACAGTGTGTTTAACATTCATACACACTAATGCCATGTAAACATTAAAGACCCGGTAATTACTAACTCAAAATGTATTTCTTTTAATTAATTGGTCTAATTTATTATTTACTGACATCATCAGTCAAGATCATAATATCATTCAATCAAAATAAAGAAAACAGAATTTCATGAGAAAACCTTTATTTCTGTAACCCTATAATCTTTGGGACATTCTCATGACACAATGTCCTGCTGATCATGTGACCTGTACTGTGGAGTGTCCCGGGTGAATGTGTTCGGGTTCGTGGATCGGAGTGGATTTTTCATTGACTTGTGAGAAAAAAATCCTTCAGTGTTGCATAAATGAGCTCCTCCTGGTCACGCCCCTCCAGAGAAAAAGACAGGGGAGGGGCTCTTCTTATGTGAGGTCACATTAGGGGGGGATGTAACTCTGGCCAATTCACACGCATGGAAAAAGACAGCAAGCAGCGAATGTTTTGTGTCTTGCTTTTTTGTGCACCTGAGGTGCGGCTTAAAGTCTAAACATGACCACAAACTGAAGTGTGCATGACAGGGGCCCGTTTAATGCTTATAGTTCAAGGTTAAGTGTAGGTATAGTGAGCTGGGACACACAACGTTGCTGTAGATACATTTTATTACCATAACATGAAACATTCAGGTGTGTATGTGTGTGTGTGTGTTGTTTTGCAAATAAAACTTTAACTTTACACACACACACACACACACACACACACACACACACACACACACACACACACACACACACACACACACACACACACACACACTTGAGTGGATCCGTCTCGTGTCCCCGGTCAGTAAACAGGTTTATGTGAGGTAGATAAATCAGAGTTTTATATAGCAAGTGTTAGCGCTCCTGACATTTCTGTTGTGTCTTTATCCTGTGAAGTTTTTTCGTTGTAATCAGCTTTGTGGTCAGTAACTCTGCTTCATCACACCACCATGTCTCTCTGTATTTCATGTCCTTGGTGTTTCACTGATCTGGGTCTGCCTTGGTCTTCCCCGACTCTAAACCGACTTTACTTCCGACCTTCTACACTGAACATGCCTGCGATCCGAGACACACTTACTAGTACATGATGTTACAACCAGGCGTGAAGACGATATTTAACCCCTCTGCTATATGTCCGAGACCGTGTCCTGCCTTTTATTAGAGGTGTTAATGTGTAATTATTAAAGGTCCATTGAAGAACCCTGTGATGTCCTGCGACAGCCAGCAGGCAGATAGAGTTTCACATGCTATATTTAAGCCGCCTTGTGTCACTGAGCTATTTAAATGCCCGCACACACGGTCTTACAGTCAATACGTTAAGGACATCAGGCTGAACGCACTATGATGGACCTTTTCGAGACCAATACGTACCTTTTTAACGATTTGCGCTACCTGGAAGCGGACCACAGAGCCTTGCAGCACCTGGACGTGCCGGACGTTTCTCCCCTGTATGAGGAGGACGAAAGTCCCGAGTCTCCGGGCCAAGATGGCGGAGAGGAGCATGTTCTCGTCCCAAAGGCTTTAAAGTCACACTGCGACGGTCAGTGTTTGATCTGGGCCTGTAAAATCTGCAAGAGGAAGTCAGGCCCGACGGACAGGCGGAAAGCCGCGACTCTGCGCGAGAGACGGAGACTGAAGAAGATCAACGAAGCGTTCGACGCACTGAAGAGGAAAACGGTCCCCAATCCGAACCAGAGGCTACCCAAAGTGGAGATTTTACGCAGCGCCATCAGCTATATCGAAAAACTCCAGGACTTGTTGCACAACCTGGACGAGCAGGACAGACTATCAGAGGACGGGGCCTTTAATCAGAAGCCCAAAGAGCACAATGTAAGAACCTCAAACATAAAACCTTCTAACAACATGTTACAAAAGCTTTAGCATCAGATATTTACATGTTGTTAATAATACTGCCCTCTGAATTCAGTAAAAACTCATATATATATATATATATAATATAAAAGGTGCATTTTGTAACATATTAAAGCCTTTCCTAGGAAACAGAAGATAAAAATTAGGGAAGAAAAATCAAATTCAAATTCAAATTCAAATTTTATTTGTCACTAAATAAAACAGGATAAATAAAACATAACTACTGAAAACAGTAAACAGTAAAAACCTATAAAGTAAACATTTAATGCAAACAAAAATGAACTAATTAATGCATGGGAATAAAATAATTTGTAAAGTAGAGAAGCTTCAAAGCACTTAATAATCACAGAAATAGTAATAATACAGTTATGCAGCAACAATCTTATAGACACTATACTATAACAAAATAAAAATAATCGCAATAAGAACAATTAGAATAATAATGATTTTCATTCAAATGTACTTTAGAAAGTTTAAGGTCGATCTGTTCAACAAGATCTTGAAAGTCACATACCTTCTGTTATAAAGAATGAATGATGAAGTAACAGCAGAGTGTAGAGCGCGGTGCTAATTTGAAAGAAATGACAGAAATCTGCGTAATTTATCACAATCATACAATGTTGTGTGTATGATGTGGACATTTATCACATTTACTGTATTCTTTGAAATTTGTCTTGTGGGCTTATTAAACATTAAAAACCGAATTTGTGTCTCATTATGGCACATTCAATTTATGTTTCCGTTTAAGAAGTATGAAGATGCTACACGAAGAAAACAAGCTAAAAATACATTTTTATTAGCAATCATGGCAACGTGCTCTCTATGCTAATGTGTTTAATTCAACATGATGTTTAGGTGTTACATTTGATCAGATTCGGTTATAGGAAAAGGTCTGTAGTATGGACTTTGTGTGAATTTGCAATACTATGGGTATTTATTTTACTGTATATTTTCATAAACATTAAATAAAATAAAAAAATAAGTTTAAAGGAGCGTTGCCCACACAATGGTAACGGTAATAAAATGCTTTACAGAGTTATTGCTAACTGTTATTTTCAGCCTCATTTAATCGTTTAAACAGTTAATTATTTATTTAATAACCATTTCAAAAAGCAATAAAGCAAATTAACAACAGTAACACACAAATCATTAAAGTTTTGTTTACATGTTGAAACATTTAGCTACGGTCTTATTAGCCATACTTTAAATCTGTATCGTCTCTAATAGCATGACACAGTTAGAACTAAATACGTTTTGTGTGCTTAGGTGGCTAACGGTGAGTATCGATGGAAGCACTCATGGCAGGGAAACTCAGATCATTCCAGTGCAGAGTCGTCTCATCAGAGAGAAGGTTTGTACAATCGTTTTTTCTCCTTTCTACGTGATAAAGTTAGTGAATGTAAGCTTCATTCAATTAATCATCCGCATTAAACAACATTTATTTGATGATGTAATTACATTAAATATATGAACAGTTTGTCAGCAAAATGAGATAACTCCACTGTTTTTGCAGTATTGAGAATTATCATTTTAAAATGAAGCAAGACGTATTCCAAACTGTTAGATATATTATTATTATTATTATTATTATTATTATTATTATTATTATAAGGTATAATATTTCGTGCAGGTCTTCTTTGAGGCACAAGACACAAAAGTCTGATTTTTTTCTTCTTCACCAAAACGCTATAACTCCAGCTCTAACAGTTTTGTCACAATGGGTAAATCAGCCTGCAGTTGTGTTTGTGGTCATTTAACTATGAAATTATTATCAGGAGAAGGTTGGTTGAGTTTTAATGAAGTCATGCTCCATACAAGAAGGTGATTTTGTAGTCAAACAGAAAGTACTGACAGCAAAATAGAAAAAAAAAGAGCTTTTGCTGCGCATTAAACAGTTATACATTGTCAACAATACAGAAACTTCATCCTACATCATCATCAGCCTCGTCTTCTATCAGTTTCAGTTTCACTTCACTACATGAAGACAGCTCGCTATCATCGAACAGGGACGCACCGTTTAGCCAACAGCTTTCCGTCTCATATTTCTTGTACACAAATTGCATGGGCTTCAGCACAGTGTTATACTCCAGTATCACAGGTAGCCTGGTTAAGTCTATAACATGGTGTTTGAACAAACATTCAAATCAAATATTGTCCTTTCTCACAGAAAATATCATGTAAAAATATCTCTGACTGTATCTTCAGCATTATCTAATAGTCTACTAAACACGTTTAATTCACTCATGGCAGCCGCGGTACTGATCATGTGACAGAAAGAAGTGACTATCACGGTTTGCTCAAAACATGAATTAAAGTTTCTATAATAAAAATAGGGTTTTTCAAATGAACTGTTTTGTTACAGACAACCTCGTATGCCAGAGAATAATAATTTGACAAAATGAGTAGAAATCAGAAAATGGGGTTTATCTCGTTCTGATGTCGAACTCTTCACACGATGATGTAATGATTGAACTGAAGATAATGATATAAACATAAACAAATAGTAAAACAGAACAAAATTGCTGTACGTGTTGTTAGAATATATAGGTATAGCTTTATCATGTTTCTCACAATCTCCAGCAATCCTTGTAATTAAAAAGGTTTTCCGTGCAACAACACTCCTTTATCTAATTTGTTTGAGACCACTTTTCTTTCATACATGACAAAAACACCAACAAAGCGCATTTTAGTAATATTTCTTTATTACAATTCAACCAACAGATTATTGATAATACGTTTCATAGTTAAATAACTACAAACACAGCTGTAGGCTGATTTATCCACCACGACTAAACTGCAGGAGATGGATTTATAGCGTTTTGAAAAATGACACAAAATTCACACTGATGTAACCCAAACACTTTTAACATGCTTTTAACATCCTGTGACGCAAAGAAAACGTGTTAAAAGTATTCTCTTGTAGTTTGCAATGCATCTTTGCTTTATTTAAAAAAAAAAAAAAGGAAAAACTTGTCAGAATTCTCTCATTGAAATTTTTTTAGTAGATATTTCTTTAAATACACGTACTACTTCACGACAAGTGGTTGAATAAAGTTCTGTAGATCATCTGATATCTTATTGTTCAGCAAAATTGTGTATGTAATTAAATGTTTTAGCTCGAAAATCAGACAATTACACTGAAAATAAAATACAATTATTTTCCTTAATTACTGATTTATTCATTCAGTCAGTGTCCAGGAAAATGTAGAATCCCTTAATCTTTGCATGTTTTACCAATTATTACAAAATTCTGAGCTTTAATCAAAAAACATAAAGCATCAAGTGTTTTTTTTTTTGTAGCTTTAGACTGCTTATTTTTATGTTGAAAAATACATTTTGAGAGAAGCAGAAAAAGCTTTACTTTACTGTACAATTTTAATCATGACATTTCAATATTAATCCGGTTGTTTACATTTTTTAAACCTGACAAACTCGGCGCTGCTTTAATGCCTTCGCCGAATTTTTCTAAAGAAACGTAATTCATCTCCTTAACCTCTCTTTTTTTCTAGGATGTGGAACGGAGTCCCTGGCGTCCAGCAGTCTCCGTCGTCTCTCCTCCATCGTGGACAGCATTTCCACTGAGGACACGAAGACGAATGAAGGGTGATGAAGGAAATGTTTTGGAATGCGTGAAGAAGCTCGGCTCACATTTCCACTTTCCTTTAACTGTCCAAGTTCACATCATATCTTTTTATAGTTTGGTGTTGTTGGTTTCCTTCCATCTACTGCCGCACGTGATTCCAGTCTTTTACACAGATTCCTCATTATTCAGCGCTAGTTACTTGTACAGGCATTGGAATGTATTATTGTTATTTTAAATGTTTTGTATTTTATTATTAAAGTGAGAGATTAATATGATTTGAGGAGTTTTAAGTCGATGGTGTTGTATTGTATCAAAGATGTCTTCCCAAGTGTTTTGCGTGTGTGTGTGTGTGTGTGTGTGTGTGAAATATTTCAGCTGCTGCTCTGATAAATTTAGTCCTCACGTTAGCACATGATCACAGTGGGGATGTCCATCAGGGGACGATGTTGTAAGGCTGTGAGCAGTAGCTGGGACAGTCTCACCCCTTCCCATTCACACCAGTGGCTTTGGTTTGGCTGTGACTCCGCCCCCCCCCCCCCCCCCTGCCCTGTCATTGGTCAGCTGCTTGATGGTGTGCACACTTCAGTGCTACTCTATAATTAGTCGTGTGTTCACACCCGGGTGTGTCATGTTAGTGTCATTTTGTTTATTATTTATGAGTTGTGTTTTTTCTTTCAGTTTAAACTATAATGAAGTCTTTTATCTTTATACCAGTATATTTATACCACTGTAATATTATTTGATTGTATAATCATATTGTAATATAATTGCAAAACAGCATTGCTTTCTTGGGAGGGGATTGTCCCCCATAATTTCATTGTGTCCCCACTTTCTCACATCAGCAACACGGAGGGTGAAGACCAGTGTGAGAAACCTAAAATTGACAGACATACATACAGACAGACAGACAGACAGACAGACAGACAGACAGAAAGAGGTACTGACAGACTAAGACACAGACAGACAGACAGACAGACAGACAGACAGACATTGACAGAAATATGGACAGAGACATAGACAGAGGTACTGACAAACATACAGAAAGAGATACTGATAGACATGCAGACGCACATAGAGACAGATATTGACAGATATACAGAAAGAGACACTGACAGACAGACAGACAGAGATATGGACAGAGACACTGACAGACAAACAGGGTTTTTTCTGAGACTGGCTTCAGGTTGGTCACCAGGTGTTGATTAATTCTCTATAAGGTTTGTGTGAATGAACTCTATTTTTTTTATATGTTGTGGTTGCCAAAGCAACAGCTCATTCACAGGGATGTGGTGAGCGGTGATGTGCTGCATTAACACTGTGTGTGTTACTGAACGTCTGTTTACTATAATGATAGTGCTCTCTCTCTCTCTCTCTCTCTCTCTCTCTCTCTCTCTCTCTCTCTCTAAATATATAAATTGTAGATTCACACTGAAGGCATCAAAACTATGAATTAACACATGTGGAATTATATACATAACAAAAAAGTGTGAAACAACTGAAAATATGTCATATCCTAGGTTCTTCAAAGTAGCCATCTTTTGCTTTGATTACTGCTTTGCACACTCTTGGCGTTCTCTTGATGAGCTTCATGAGGGAGTCACCTGAAATGGTCTTCACTTCACTGGTGTGCGCTGTCAGGTTTAATAAGTGGGATTTCTTGCCTTATAAATGGGTTTGGGACCATCAGTTGTGTTGTGCAGAAGTCAGGTGGATACACAGCTGATAGTCCAACTGAATAGACTGTTAGAATTTGTATCATGGCAAGAGAAAAGCAGCTAAGTAAAGAAAAACGAGCGGCCATCATTACTTTAAGAAATGAAGGTCAGTCAGTCGGAAAAATTGGGAAAACTTTGAAAGTGTCCCCGAGTGCAGTCACGAAAACCATCGAGCGCTACAAAGAAACCGGCTGACATGCGGACCGGCCCAGGAAAGGAAGACCGAGAGTCGCCTCTGCTGCGGAGGATAAGTTCATCCGAGTCACCGGCCTCAGAAATCGCAGGTTAACAGCAGCTCAGATCAGAGAGCAGGTCAATGCCACACAGAGTTCTAGCAGCAGACACATCTCTAGAACAACTGTTAAGAGGAGACTGTGTGAATCAGGCCTTCATGCTGGAATATCTGCTAGGAAACCACTGCTAAGGACAGACAACAAGCAGAAGAGACGCGTTTGGGCTGAAGAACACAATAAAGAACACAAGAAAGAAAACTCACTGAATGAGAAGGGGTGTCCAAACTTTTGCTCTGTACTGTGTGTATATATAATATTTCCCACACACACGTCTCTCTCTCTCTCACACACACACACACAGTGTGCAGTGTTTATGGCAGGAAGCGTTCTCTCTCTCTCTCACACACACATGCTGCTATCAATCAAATGCCTGGGTCATGTGACCTGATATGATCTGTTAATGCTGCATGATGAAGTGAAATCTCTCTCTCTCTCTCTCTCTGTCTCTCTCTCTGTCTCTCTCTCTCTGTCTCTCTGTCAATCCGTTCAAGAATAAAATATTTAACATTCAAATGGAGCTTTATGGCAAATATAGACATTCGTATTAGCAAAGCTTAGAAACTACTGAAGAAGAAGGGAAGGACATGAAAGGTAATAATAATAATAATAATAATAATAATAATAATAATAAAAAAAAAATCTTGTCCTAAATAAATGTGAAGTGTGTGTGTAAGAACATCACGGCCCTGAGACTCACAGCGGCAGGTTTTCTCATCGTCTCTGTTGTTCACTTTGATCTAATCTCACACACACACACACACACACACACACACACACACACACACACACGCACGCACACACACACACACACACACACTCGATGTCTTCTTCAGCTGTGTGTGTGTGTGTGTGTTTGTGTGTGTGTGTGTGTGTGTGTGATTTAGCGCCTGTGTTTGCTTAGCTGCAGTTCCCGGACTTTCTTCAGCCCAAACACTTTAACACGTTGTGAGAAAGATGACGGTGTGTGTGTGTGTGTGTGTGTGTGTGTGTGTGTGTGTGTGTGTGTGTGTGTGTGGCGTCTGAACTGTCTCTGCTGCTATAAAACTGTAGAGTTCAGGAGAACCTGTCCACTCTCTCTCTGTCTCTACATCACTCTCATGCTGGACTCGTCTCTCCTCACCATATTATAACTGTCATTACTAAATCAGTGCAGGTTCACATGAACACGCTCTTTGTAATGCGTTATCGTTACCATGGCAACAGCCCATTCACAGGGAATTGCACAGGATTACGAAATCTTTTATTTCATGTTATTTACGCAGTGTTTTTTATGGAAGGAGTCTCCAGTGTCAGAGGACTGAGTGGTTTTTCCTCTTCGCTGTTGTCTCTCAGTCACATGATCCAGCTGTGGTTTATTAAAGAGAGAGAATGAAGTGAGGAAGAACGCTGTGACATTAACCCTCTCATTCTCACAGTGTTTATCAACACATCCAGATGTTTTATTCTGCACAGCATGTCAGGCTTTAACTTCTCATAAAAACACCTTTTTTTAAAAAAAATATTATTTGAAACATTAGCAAAGTTTGACTTCTTTAATTTAAATATATGGAAAAATAAACACTTTGCACTTGGACAGGAAAACCAGGAGCAAGGAAAAAAAACAAAAAAACAGATCAAATGTTTTCATTAAATGAATGAATGAATGAATGAATGAATTAAATGAATCATTTAAAACAAAAAAAAATTCCATTGTTTAAAAACAGCTACATTATAGCTATAGTTTTACCAAAAATGTCAAATTGAAGATATGAATTTCTAAAGAAAAAAGGAGTTTAGGACGGTGCCATGAGTCAAAAAGGTAATACTATTCAACTGACTATACAAAAAAGGAAACAAACAAACAAACAAACTGTTCAATAGAGTCTGGTACAAAAAATAATATTTAAAAAACATTTTTATGAGTTATGTGAGGTGGCACGGTGGTGTAGTTATTGCCTTGCACCTCCAGGTTCTGGGTCTTGGCCAGGGTGTGTGTGTGTGTGTGTGTGTGTGTGTGTGTGTGTGTGTGTGTGTGTGTGTGTGTGTGTGTGTGTGTGTGCGAGTGTGTGTATGTGTGTGTGAGTGCGAGTGTGTGTGTGTGTGTGTGTGTGTGTGTGTGTGTGTGTGTGTGTGTGTGTGTGTGAGTGCGAGTGTGTGTGTGTGTGTGTGTGTGTGTGTGTGTGTGCCCTGTGATGGACTCTCAGTGCTTTCATGATCGGTGCTTTTCATCCAGCGTTAATGAGCTGCTTAATGAGCTTCAACTCACACATTAACACACTCCAGACTCACTACAACAACACGCTGATACAGCCGTGTCACATCTCTAACACACACACACACACACACACACACACACACACACACACACACACACACACACACACACGGAGGAATCTGTTGTATTAAGAGTGAGTTACTGATGTGCGTATTGATCGACTCTTTTGTTTGTTCCTGGCGTGTGTTAACGCTGTGTGAGTCTCGTCTCTGTTTATTCTGTACTTCACACTTCTCTCTTCCTTAAAGGCTCTTCAGTGTTTAACACGTTCAGGATGATACAGTAGTAGATTAACCTTATATAACCCTCCTCTCTGTACTACACTTTAAACACTCGTAGTTTAGGGTCGTTATCACTTCTAGCTTTCTAATGTAAGTTTTTATCTCTTAGTTAGAAATAAAAAGCCAGGAAAGTTTTGTGGAAGCTTTCCGACATTTTCTCTAAATGAAATCTCCAGAGGAACCAAATAAGGAACTGAAATAAAAGTCAAAAGCGTCACATAAACAACAAAAATAACATTGTGTGTGTGTGTGTGTGTGTGTGTGTGTTTACTTCCTGATGGTGATGAATGAGAAACACTGCTCCATGCAGATGTGTGAAACTGGGTGTGGTGTAAGTGCTGGGGGGTGTTGGTGGTCGAGGGGTGTGTGTGAGGGCCAATAGGGCAGGAGGACTGACCCCGCGCTGGACGTGTGCCGCTATAAGAGCGAGCCGCGTGGAGCCGAGCGCTCTCAGATTCCTCCCTCGGCTCATCTCTCCTCTCCTCTCCTCCTCGGTCATGGACTCCTGGACTTCGTGTCACGACTCCTCGCCGATGTTCGACCCGTCGGTGAAGCTGGAGTCTGACGAGGACGAGCACGTCCGGGCCCCCGGGAGCCTCCACGAGGCCGGGAGCTGCCTGCAGTGGGCCTGTAAAGCCTGCAAGCGTAAAGCCAGCACCGTGGACCGCCGGCGGGCCGCCACCATGCGCGAGAGACGCAGGCTGAAGAAGGTGAACCACGCGTTCGAGGCTCTGCGCCGCTGCACCTCGGCCAACCCCAGCCAGAGGCTTCCCAAAGTGGAGATCCTGAGGAACGCCATCAACTACATCGAGAGCCTGCAGGAGCTTCTGAGGGAGCGCGTGGAGAACTACTACAGCCGCCAGAGCAGCTCCGAGCCCGCCAGTCCGTCCTCATCCTCCACCTGCTCCGACAGCGCGGTGTGTAACACGCCTCCGCCCGCACACACACTCACTCACACACACTCGGCTCACATCTTCACTCCAATCCAGAAACACTCACACGTCGCTCAGAATCGCTCTCCTCCAGCAACACGTCGTTTATTTGAGCATTTTGAAATATTTTTCTGTTAAAAACATCTTAATGAGAGAATTTATTAAATCAGGGAGGAGCCGTTACAGAGGTCACATGACACCGATCCACTGAAACTAAGAGAAATCCAGTAATACAAATGAAGTCAAAACCTTTGAAAATGTGAAACGTATCAGGATATTTAACATCAGGACGCGTCAGCGCGGTAATGTCACGTTATACAGTTTATATACACAACACAGAACACGGCTGCAGAGTAGCTCCAGAGTTTACTGACAATCTATCAACATTTCATCATTTTATTTATTACAGTATTTATATATCATCAGTATTTATTTAAATCATCAGCTTCAGAACTCTGTTACCGTGTGAACATATAACGCAGATTTATCTTATAACAAGCTGGATTCTGGGTATTTACTGCGTTATATGATGTGCTGCAATGCATTGTGGGATTTCTGTACAGTGTATTGATCAGAGATTCATTCAGACTCCAAAGTTTAAAATTATTTCTAGTGAACTTTACTTTTAATGTTTTTTTTTTTTTAAATGTTCCTTTTTAATTAGTCTGCTTTTTTTCTTTTCTTTTTTTGTTTTTTTTTTTACCTTCGACACATTTTTTTTTAACATGCTTTTTTGTAAAAAGAAAAAATAATCACAGTTTGTTTTCTTAAAAGGTAAAAATCACTTGAGGTACAGTGTGTGTGTGTGTGTGTGTGTGTGTGTGTGTGAAGATCTATGGACTACACTCCACAAAAAATCAACAACTTTAAAACAGGTTTAGAAATCCTGCACACTTTTACTTCACTTAAATGATTTATTTTCCCATCATCATCATCATCATCATCATCATTATTATTATTATTATTATTATTTAGCTCAGTTTGCTTCACATGTTGCAGGAGATACTGTAAGTTATCGTTACTCTTCTTATGACCCCCTGCAGGACTTTAATAATGGTGTAGATTTTAGACTTAGCATGTGGATCTCGTGAACAGATGAAACGTGACGTTCTCGAGGCTCCTCTTCAGCGTGTCGCGATGGTTTTTCCCTCCTCTGTGTTCAAACTCAGGTTTTTTTTTTTTGCCGTCCCTGCTCCCTGATAATAAATCTCCACGCACATCTGTCTTCTCTTTAACGCCAGTGTATTAGCTTACGGCTTCACGTCTGGGCTCTTAGGCGTAAGATTTTATTAGCGTGACGTCCGAATCATTTCTGTCGCTTGGAAACGACCCAAAGCACAGAGATTTGTTTTTGAAAGCGTGATATCTACATTAATATTTCATATCTTTGCAGGCTTTTGGTTTCGTTGTGCTTCTCTGCTGGTCACAGTCACGTCCACTCGCGTTTAAGAGTTTCTGTGGAATTTCAGCAGAGATTTTAGTTTTATTTCTTTCTTTTTCTCGCACTCGACTCCTTTTTACAGCCTAATGAAGCCTGAGTTAATCCTGCTGGTTCCTGCCAGGACGTTCTGCTGCTTTTTTTCTCCCACAGTGTCGTCTTGCACGGCCCGGTGTGGTTTTCAGTCCCAGATCGATTCGGCACGCTCGCAGCTCAGCCTAGCGTGGGAGTTCCTCCTCCTTTCTCTGTTTTTTTTTTCTTTTTCTTTTAATGACTGCTGTGAAATAAAGAAGCAACTGCTGAGGACTTTCTAAATCCGCCCAGTATGACCTGGGTTTTAAAAAATGTGCAAAAAAAAAAAAAAAAAGAAGGGAAAAGTAGGATAAATTAAAAACTGTGAACATTAAAAACTCAAAGATTTTGCATTAGCAACATTGCACCTCTAATGCTACAGTAAGTCTTTACGTTTCACTTGACTTTTTTTATTTTGACAGAAACAAACAAAACCTTTTAGCTGTAGGAACTTAAACACCATAATCCAAAATACAAAAATAAAGGTGAAATTCTTTAATATTATTATTTTATGATTATTAAGTCAAAATTTAGAAACTTTTAATAATATTTTGTTAAAAATAATTGAAAAAGTAAAATTACTCATGGATACTGCTGGATTTATTAAACATTGTAAATTTGTCTTTAATAATAATAATAATAATAATAATAATAATAATAAATTGTATAAATCAATAACCTTTGAAATATTTACATTTAAAACATCTGTCAATATCATTTATAGAATTCATATAGTGTTTTTGAATAAATTCACTGATATTAATGATACCTGCTTATTTGTTTGTTTGTTTGTTTACACTTGTATAATGGGATTTCCTGCCATTTTATTTTCACCTGCTATCAGTAATATTTGTCTGTTTGTGCAACGTTAGATTTATTTGTGTGTGTGTGATGTACATGGAGGTTTATGGTCTGGTGTTTGTTTCCGCGCAGCCTGAGTGCAGCCCCATCTGGTCTCAGATCAGTTTAAACGCCGCAGCAGTGCACAGTTATGAAGGTCAGAGTGGTGAGTTCACTGTTCTCTCATCATCATCATCATCATCATCATCATCATCAGAACACATGAATACACTGCTGTGTTACACTGTAGGGCACTATGTAGTGTACAGGGTGTGATTCGGGACATGTGCGCAGTGTGATTGATTTACTGATTTATCATGAGGAGGAACCCTCGCTAACAGAACACTGACTAGCATCGAGGCCTGGACTGATGAACCTGAATCTGAGTACAGACTTAAAACTGACTTACTGAACTGCATGAGGCTAACCTTAAATACTTTATTAATCCCAAAGGGAAATGTAATTAAATGGAAAATAAAAAAACATTATGAGACTATAGTGGAGATACATTATACAGATAAAAGTATTTGTTCAAACCTGTTCATTATTGGTGTTTATCGGTTCAGTTCAGGTGTTTCAGTCAGGTCCCTTATCCCCAGTGAAGGACAATCTTAATTCTTCAGAATACCAGGACATCTTGGACAATGCTACACTTCCACCTTTGTGTACACAGTTTGTTGAAAGCTCTTTTCCATTCCCACATGACTCCGCCCCAGTGCACAAAGCTAGGACTATATATATATATATATATATATATATATATATTATTATTATTATTATTATTATTATTTTTAACATCTGAGCATTTGAGGGTTGAGGGCCTCGCACAAGGGCCCAACAGTGAAGGTCCCAGGTTCAAACCCCAGCAGCACCTGAGACCTTCAATGTTGGGCCCTTGAGCGAGGCCCTTAAACCTCAACTGCTCAGGTGTGTAATGAGATAAAAATGTAAGTCACTCTGGATAAGGGCGTCGGCCAAATGCTGTAAATATAAATGACATCGCAGCCATGTTTGCGTGTACCAGTTTCTTTATATTGCCTATTTTCTCTTTAGTCAGCACAGATAATGAGTTAGCATGAGATATTATTCAGATACATTTTTAAATGTTATTTTAATTTGCTAGCTAACAAAGATCCTGATTAGCATGAAACTATAATTAGCATCTCCCCCCCTTACAGCCATATGTGCCGTTTGCGTTACATTAATGTTTAATCTGTCATTTTATTTATGACTTGCTAGCACGACTAGCTTGAAACAATGACTGGCATCTTTATAGCGTCATAATGAAATGCCTGCTTCTTTACAGTACCATGTTGAGTATTTTCTGCTATTAGAGAATACCTGATTGTGTTGCTAGCATGGCTGTTGTCCCTAGCCATTAGCAAAACACAGTGACGTATTATACTTTACAGACAGTGACTAATTATAGTTTATTAGTTGTAAACTGTCCAGCTTTCTCCAACACAGTTGTGACTAAAGTTAGCTTGAGATCGTGATTAGCATCCTATACCTAGCTGTATTCACACTTATGTCTTGTTTGATGCATGCTTTTCTCTCTCTTGTTTTAGTAGTGAGTGGGATGGACAGATCTGTCGGCGCTACGAGTCTGCAGTGTTTGTCCAGCATCGTGGATCGACTGACCTCGAGGAACACGGACGCTCTGTCCCCGAGCCCCTGCGAGTCGCAATGCAGCACCCCGGAAAGTCCGAACACACTCGTCTACCACGTCCTGTAAGAGTAACAGACAGTGTATGTGCATGTGGGTGGGTGTGTGTGTGTGTGTGTGTGTGTGTGCATGTGTGTGTGTGTGGGTGTGTGTGTGTGCATGTGTGTGTGTGTCCTACAATACAGTAATGGAAGTTACCACAAGAGACAAAAACATTCATAATGAAAATATACACAAAATTTATTTACAAATATAATTTAGCAATGTATGTACGACTTTTTAATACACATCTATCTATCTATCTATCTATCTATCTATCTATCTATCTATCTATCTATCTATCATATTTAGGGATATTTCACAGTACTGTGCAAAACTCCAGCAAAAATGTTTTCAAAAATGTTTCTACATTCAAAAAATATTATAAAAGCAGTAAACAGTAATTAATGAAACAAAGTCAGTAATAAGGTGTGACTCATATTTGCTTAACTTACTTTCTTTCTGTTTGTTTGTCTGAAAAGTGCTCTTTAACATAATGTGCTATTATTTTTTTTGTTTAGTTTTTTTGTTAGATTACTATTGTTTTTTTTTGTTTGTTTGTTTTTTTTTATACTGATTTTAAGTTAACACATAACAGTTTGTATTAAAAAAGGCAGGACGGCTAAGATTTTTGCACAGTGCTACATACATATAAATGTGTAATATTTTTAAACTCATTATTATATGTTTTTAATGTTAAAGTAAATTCAGCAAACTCAGAATTAATAAAAAAAAAAAACATTAAACATTACAACAAATTTTTTTAGTTTTATACATTAATGAATTTGTCACAAATAATTCAACAATGAAAAATAAATGTAATGAATCAATCAATCAATAAATAAATCAATCAATGTAACTGAAATGTTCCTCAGTTTCCAAAGGTTCTAAGACATCCAAGCAGCTTCCATGTAGAGTCCGCGGTAAAACACTTTAACATCAAAAAACTTATCAAATTTAAAAATAGATTTCAGAAACATACATTGCAAACGATATTTGTTAATACATTTTTTGTGTATATATATATATAATTTTTTTATGTATTTCTTTTTATTCTGCATTTGTACTGATTTATATTGACTCCAGTGAATATAAACGTAAATGTATGTGTAAAGCCAACATATGCGCTAATTTCTTTGATGTAGAACTAATAGGAGTTAATGTCAGGACTTGTTTTTTTTTAACTTGTTGAAAATGTTTTTATTTTGTCATATGTATCATTACTGTTATTAACAGTGTAAAAATGCCTGATTTCTTTGTTACAGTGTATCACAGTTATTCTTACTGAACATTTAGCTGAATATCACAGCTTTCTCATTATTATTATTATTATTATTATTATTATTATTATTATTGTTGTTGTTGTTGTTGTTATTGTACATTGCACGTCATGTTCCTTCTGATTAAAAGCTAAGAGATAACGCATTGGACGAATCCACAGCTTCTGTAACTGTAAATAATTTTGTACATACTGTACTTTAGTTTGTATTTTAGACGCAGTATTCGTTTGCTTTTTATTTAAGTTCTGTCCGTTTCCTCTCGCTCTGTGTTCTGTTTCTTCTCTCGCTCTACATTATGACTGGATTGTATTTAAATGAGGAATAAATTCACTCGATCTTACAGAAGCTGTTTCCTGTCTCTCAGTAGAGATGCTAAGAGCAGCACGTAGATTTCTTCCACATGCCATTTGTCATCTTCGGAGGTGTGTGTGTGTGTGTGTGTGTGTGTGTGTGTGTGGAGGTAACAGATGACGAGGCGTTGAAAGAAAAGAGAAGGAGGAAGTAAGGGTTTGTGTAGCGTTGTGTAATGTAACAAATGCTACACATCTTTCACACCTTTAATGCCATTGTCATGAACAAATGGCTTTTGCTGACATGCCAAGTGTGTGTGTGTGTGTGTGTGAGAGAGAACTTGTAAGCCACATGAGCTTAACTTAAGCCATCCGTACGTCATCTGATGCTCAGTCAAGACACTTAACCCTTCCTTTCCCTCATTACCCCCCCCCCCCCCCCACACACACCTCTGTGCTTTACTTCCCTTCTCACCTCTAATGAGTTCCACCAGTTTATAAACACTCATATAGAGAACACTAGCACACGAACCCTCAAAGAGATTACAAATGAACACTAATATATGTGAATAATATAATGACATTGTTGCTGAGTCCTGCACTCTGATTGGTCAGAAGGTGTTGATTAGTTCTCGATAGCAGGTTTATAGCTGTCCTGAGCAACTTTAAATGTGAAGACCAAAATTGCTAAACGATAACCTTTTAATGATCTCAAAACTAATCAGGATTCTCATTAAATTGGTCAAGAACTGAATAAATACATACGTAGTGACGTAGTGTTTAGCACTGTGGCCTTGCACCTCCTGGGTCCGGGGTCGATTCCTACCTCGGGGAACTGCTTAATGAGAGATGATGAAGGTGGACCAGTGTGTTTGTGTGTGTGTGTGTGTGTGTGTGTGTGTGTGTGTGTGTATGTGTGTGTGTCAGAAAGTAAAGCCAGTCAAACAAATGTATTATTACTTATTACCAGGAAACTAATATATCAGTTACACTGTTTTCCTGGTGTGTTTTTTTTTCTGGCTGGGAATAAACATGCTGTCCTGAAGCTTTCTGGAATCTTTTAACCTGTAGTAACAGTTTGTAGCCCCCAGGAGGCAGCAAAGTGCTACAAACACCTACACCCCAAACCTTTTCTACAAACAAACTCTCTATTTCTATAAACTTTCAATTTCTACCTGACAAACAAACAAACCATTAGGTAAACAAATCAGTTCATTCAGTGTGGCCTGTTAATGACTTAAGATAAAAGGTAAAGCGCATGAATTTAACGACTAGCCACACATAAAAATGTTATATGGTCTAGCTTAAATTTTATGACAAGCCACACACGAAAATGTTATCTAGTGTAATTTGAACGACTAGCCACACATCGAAATATTATGTCAGCTAATATGAATTTTACAACTAGCCACACGATAAAATGTTATGTTAGCCTGTATTTAATGACTAGCCACGCAGGAAAACATTTTATTATCTAGCATGAATTTGGATTGGTTGATGGATAATGATGTGTATGAGCAGATGTACAGGTGTTGTGATTAAATAGCCAGTGTGTGTGTGTGTGTGTGTGTGTGTGTGTGTGTGTGTATGTGTGTTACAATAAACTAGTCGAGACACTGATGTAGACACGGACATATATCTATTTATTCATACAAATATAATATATATGTAATTTTATATACGTATATAACAATTGCATATCAACTGGTATTGTTTTTGTCTCTCTGTACAAGTTTAATCAGTCTTCAAAATGCACGTCGTCGATAAGAAAAGTGTTTAAGACATACAAAACAGAGAGAAAAGATCGACCGCGGAACAGCTCGTACAGCAGATTGACTTTACAGCATCGTCTGGTTCCTACAGCAGTTTTTAGTTCCTACAGTTTCACTGCTTCACAGATAAACCGAGCAAAACCAACGGAGTCATTCAGATGATTCAGAGTCACATCAGGCTTCATGACTCACTTTACTGAGTCGATTCTTTAGGACAAATTCACTCAAGTGTTTTCATTCGAATTAAAATCCAGAGAAAATACTCAGATTGAAGAAAAGCTTTGATGTTATAGAATAATCCATGGAATAAAACAACTCCTTAAATATTACACTTATTAACAAACTGATTCCTTTGACTCACTTTAGAGGAACGATTCAGTTCAAAATCAAACTTACACAATAATCAGTGTTTTGCGACACTTCAGTGGCAGATATCTTCTGCCTAGTTAGTTAGATATGAGGCTAAGATTAGAAAAGACTGTCACCCAAAACACACACACACACACACCTGCTTCAAACGATCATTAAACTCAGTGTCATTTCATTTTAGAAGGTATTTTATTTATATTTAACATTAGCATTTATAACTTAATGGTAACCTGACTCACAGACTCACAGATAATCAGAGAGTATGAGCTAACAAGGCGTAGCATTAGCCTGATTATCATTTAGAAACCTGAAATTAGATAACATTACATTAGCTCTAAACAGAATTATGTACGAATTCATTTCCCTCAATCATTACCGCACTCATTACTTATTTATTAAAAGACGCTAACAGCCCTATTCGATAGTGTAAATTCACGACTAGCCACATGTTTAAATGTCATGTTAGCTCGTGTGATTTTTGTGTCTTGCCACACATGAAAACACATCAATTTTACGACTAACCATATATAAAATCTAACTAGTGTAAATTTAATGACTACCCAGAGATGGAAATGTTATGGTAGGGTTTGTGAATTTTACAACTAGTCAAACGTTAAAATGTTATGTTAGCTAGCATAAATTTAACGACTAGCCACACATGATAACACTACATGTATGTTATGTAGTGTAAATTTCATGACTAGCCACATATGGAAATGTTAAGCTAGTGTGCTAGCCATGCATTAAAGCATTACATTATCTAATGTTAATGGAACTTTATTGTTAGCTATCGTGGATTTTATATAACTAGCCATGCATTAAATTTATGAAAATTATGCTAGTTAGAATAATTTATGAATAAAATAATAATTTTATGAATAGCCAAACATTTAAAACATTGTTATCTTGTGTAAACACGACTACGACTAAGCACATGTTAAAATGCTATGCTAGTTAGTGTGAATTTTATGACTAGCCACACATGAAAACATTGCATCAGCTAGTGTGAATTTTACAGCTAACCATACAGTACATAACATGATAGTTTAGCTAGTGTAAATGTAATGACTAGCCAGAGATGAAAATGTTATGGAAGGTTTTTATGAATTGTACAGTTAAACAAACATTATAGTGTTTCATTAACTAGTGTATATTTTATTACTAGCCCCACATTAAAACATTATGTTAGCTAATCTATGTTTAATGACTAGCCATGCAAGAAAATTTCATGCTGGTTAGTGTGAATTGTATGACAAGACAGAAATTTAAATATTACATTAGCTTCTGTAAATTTAATGACTAGCCTCCCACACAGAGATGTCATGTTAGCTAGCGTGAATTTTATGACTAGCCACACCACAAAAGTTTTTGCCTACAGAATTGAATTTAAATAATGAAGTTAAATTTGGATTAAAACTCTTGGAGCTGCTTCTGATTTCTTTAACTTTGGAGTTTCTTTGGTTGCTGATTTGACGTCGACTCCACAAATTAAACACGGAGACTGAGGTGATTAGTCGGAGACTAATGTTAGTTACACTAGCATCATGATTTTAATATGAAACCAAGGAAACTTGTCTTGTTTTGTCTAATCGATTAGAAAATATTGTATATGTTTGATTTTTTTTACTGACGTGTTCCTTTAAAGAGTCATTAAAGTCTTTAATCTTGGTGAATAAATGATTGTCAAATGTGGACCAAACAAGACGCTTTCAGAACATACAATAAAATTCAATCAAATTACAAACTAGATCACAAACTAAAAAAAAAAAAATACAAATAATAAAATATTGTTAAGTTACACAGCCAACACTTTATATATCTATTTATTTCATACATCTGTGTACGACATTCATGTCCTCATAAATATATATTTTTTTCATTTAATAACTGTAAAATTGCATCTGTAACAAATCCGTAAATGTAGCTAATCACACTCGGTCAATTTAAGCAAATTATCATTTATTAGCGTAGATATATGATTCTATATCCTGTGTAAATCATTCACGTGGAGCTAAAATGCTACCTCACAAAGCTCAAAGCTAGCAATCCACTGCTAACTTTCCTTTTCTGCAGGCTAACGTTTGTTGTTTGTAATAGAGGCTTTTTATCCCAATTTTTTTCATTCAAACACTGAACGTTAACTATCGCTAGAGTGGGAAATCATGTAGTTAGCTAGCAGAAATGCTAGAAGTAATGCTCAATGTTCTGCTAGATGTGAGGTGTTTGCTCCATACTGTGATTATGTCTAAGCACATAATGTCCACAAATTCTAACATGGCTAACAACAAAAATGTGAAATCGTGCAGTTAGCTAACAGTATTGCTAGCCGTTTTCCTTAATGTTCTCCTGACATGTTTTAATTAGCTATATTAGCATTTTTGCTCCATAGTTCAGAGTTATCAGGTTTATTTGCACGGAATATCAAATTAAAATGTCTTACGGAATTGACTTTTAAAATGACATTTTAGTAAGTGTGTTATTGCTAAATCTATACTTTTTCATATAAAATATTTCTTGCTACAATACGGTATAAAATACCTCACTTTTATCTGATAAAAGACAACATCTGACACTATTTTCTTTCTCACAGACACAAGCACCAGAAGAATCTAATAAGTTAATAAGTTAGCATAGAAAGCGGTGACTGAACAAGAACCTGGTTCGGAAACACAAATAAAAACTCTAATCAGACTACAAGCAGGACGTTTTCTTTGGACCAACTCACGACTGGTGGAAAAAAGAGAAGTGAAGGTTACGCTGCTAGCGTGCTCGCTGCCATCGTTCTGCAGTCGTAGGTGTGTTTAGCAAGCACCGGGATCTACGCTCAGGATGTTGTAAAAGAGTTAAAGAGTGGTCTTGACTGGAGCAGGACGCGACCCTCGTCTGCAGATTGTGAAGTTCGAATATAGCTCGTTACTTTTTCTTCTTCTGCAACAACCTGTGAAGTAGTAAAGCAACAAACGCTGAGAGGCTGAGTGTTAGCTAAGGCTAAGGCAAATGCTAAGGTTACCAGTGTGTCTTAAATCACCTAAAACTCACTTGAAATGTTGATGAACATATGGGAGGTCTAAAAAAGCTAACATGGCTCATAATAAATGTTCATTATTATTATGAGTAGCAGTAGTAGTAGTAGTAATAATAGGATTACTACAGCTACTACTCAAAATAATTCTAATAATGGTAATAGTAGTAGTCCTTAATGGCCATTATTTTATTTTATTTTATTTAATAAAACATAGTCCTCATCTATCTATCTATCTATCTATCTATCTATCTATCTATCTATCTATCTATCACCACATTCTCTGTAACCATAGTCATTTTACTAAGTAACTGTAGTGCCCTGTTCTACATAAAATATCCAATAATTACTTTTATTTCATAAACCTAGTGCCCTCTGCTGGTCAATAAAAGATCATTAAGTACTTTTCTCTCAAGAAAATTTATTGCCCCCTTCTAACCAATAACTAAACACAGCAACTGTTATTATTATAACTGTAACCATAGCACCCCCTGCTGGACAATAAATGTACACAATATAAGCATTCCTACTCATGACAATAAAACAACAATTACTTAGGGTTTTTTTTTTTTTGTTAATGAAAATACTTTTTATTTAAGTCAGTTAATGCTCATTAAGTACATTTTTGTATGTGACTTTAGCGCCCCCTGCTGCACAATGCCCAACTATGACCATTCTGACTCTGCACTTGTGCTGCCCCCTGCTGCTCTTAACAGGAACATCCATTCCTTCTTTCTTGGTAACCTTAGCAACCAATTTGCTGGACAATAAACAAAAACACAATGACCATTCTTACTCAGTAACTGCAGCGCCCCCTGCTGTCCGTGTGTTGGGGGCCTTAAAGCAATGAAAAGCCTCACCTACGCTGTGTGGTTCTGTTGAGTGTTGAGGTTGTGTTGTTGCTGTTGCTGAATGAGGAGCTGCTGCTGCTGGCGGCGTCGGGCAGAGCGGAGCTTCTCGAAGCGAGCCTCCATCTCCTCCAGGACTTTAGGTGTGTAGCGCACCACCAGCTTCACGCTGCCCTCAGCCGCCTTCAGCAGCTCCACCGCCTTCTCATGGTGCTCGCCTTCCACACTCTGACAACGGAAACACAAAAATAACACCGTGTGATTTCAGCGTTCATTCACAGCTGATGTAGCTCCGCTAGTTTATGGCAACAGTGAGTTAGTACGTCTTTCAAATCATTACAACACTATTGGAATGTGTGATGCATGAATCATTTCCTACCTTACACAGTATGTTCTATGGTGTATACTGAAACTGATATTAACGTCATGCCACTCTGTTAATGACGCAAAATATAAAAATAATGTTAAATATTAAATTGCAGAAACGTGTTTTGTTTCCTAAATTGTCATCTGTCACCTGCTGGCCAATTAATTAAAGAAATGGTGTCCCGTGCTGATCATTAAATAGAATACCCAACATATAATCTTATTTATTCAATTCTTCACTGTTTGCTGACAAATTAAAAAAAAAAAAACAGTGTTTATATAGTATATATGGCTCCCCCTGCAGGACAGTCCATATAACTAAATTCCCAATACTTTACCAATCATAAATGTTTGCTAATAATTAAATGATCAGTGATTTCTAAGATTTAATAAATACAGCATGATCTGTCTGATGAGAAATCTCGCCAAAAGCGATATTGGTGAAAACATTGGTGTACGCCTTAAGATTCCCGGTTCTCGCAGGCTCTCTTCAAACTTCCTGAGCCTCTCTTCAATCTCACCCATCTCTGCAAAATGCTATGGATTTATTGGACATCAATTCATCAATTGAAAAACATGATACGTTTCTCTGATTGTGCTCTCCAGGCACTCGTAGAGTCACTCCTCAGGCACTCCGTAAAGTCACGGGTGCCCTCAGTGGTATCATTAAACCCGTGGATGAAGGACACCGACAGTGAGATTGAGGAGTGACTGAAGCGACTGAGGAGTCATTGGAATAATCCTTCTTGATGAGCGTTCTGGTGATTTCGAGGAGAGTGTTGGCAAGTCGTCTATGAGCGCTGGCGAGATCGAGGACAGCACTCTCCTCATTCCTGTATCACGTCTCCTCATTCCTGTATCACGTCTCCTCATTCCTGTATCACGTCTCCTCATTCCTGTATCACGTCTCCTCATTCCTGTATCACCCTCCTCATTCCTGTATCACCCTCCTCATTCCTGTATCACTTCTCCTCATTCCTGTATCACTTCACCTCATTCCTGTATCACTTCTCCTCATTCTTGTATCACTTCTCCTCATTCCTGTATCACTTCTTCTCATTCCTGTATCACTTCTCCTCATTCCTGTATCACTTCTCCTCATTCCTGTATCACTTCACCTCATTCCTGTATCACGTCTCCTCATTCCTGTATCACCTCTCCTCATTCCTGTATCACTTCACCTCATTCCTGTATCACGTCTCCTCATTCCTGTATCACTTCTCCTCATTCCTGTATCACGTCTCCTCATTCCTGTATCACTTCACCTCATTCCTGTATCACTTCTCCTCATTCCTGTATCACGTCTCCTCATTCCTGTATCACCCTCCTCATTCCTGTATCACGTCTCCTCATTCCTGTATCACCCTCCTCATTCCTGTATCACTTCTCCTCATTCCTGTATCACGTCTCCTCATTCCTGTATCACCCTCCTCATTCCTGTATCACGTCTCCTCATTCCTGTATCACCCTCCTCATTCCTGTATCACTTCTCCTCATTCCTGTATCACGTCTCCTCATTCCTGTATCACCCTCCTCATTCCTGTATCACGTCTCCTCATTCCTGTATCACCCTCCTCATTCCTGTATCACGTCTCCTCATTCCTGTATCACCCTCCTCATTCCTGTATCACTTCTCCTCATTCCTGTATCACCTCTCCTCATTCCTGTATCATCTCTCCTCATTCTTGCTGTTTGCAAATCAAAAGATCGGCAGATATTCCTCGTTCTTGATGTGCACTCGCTGAGAAGTTCTCGTTCTTGTCAAATCCGTACGCCCGTGATGTAACACCTTTTCTAGGTCACAGAATTTCCATTTTCTCACCAAAATCACTCTCTATGAGATTTCCCATCAGACTCCTTTATGTATAAAATGAGCTTCAGTATTTTAAAGATGCGGTATGTGATGTATGAAAACGTCTCCAGAGCTATGATCATCATGCACTTTATGTGTGTAATATCGTCATTTTCATATCGTCGTTTTTATTAAAGATTCTGTTTTCATTTGTTCTTGCACTAACATTTGCTTTGCCTTCTTCTTCCTCTACTCTGTCCATCGTCCATAAACAGAAACACAGCACATGCAGATTAAACAGACAGACTAATGGCTCAGTCCGAGGAAGGTGACATTTTGTCGATGCTTTAATTACAAATGTAATTCACCTAATGGACAGTAGATGATCCTAAATAGTACACACTGCTGCTTTAATTAATGAATGTGTCTTATTCCTAATAAACAGTTTGGCAGTGCAGTTTCGTGTGAAGTTCAGAGAGGTGCACGTGAGCCCTACGCTGCAGCGGGACTGCGGTTATTTTGAAATGTAAAATATTCCCGATCACACCTTCACATAAATGAGCATTAATTAGTTATTTTCCTCGGTAAAGCGCCGCACGTTTACTTTAACAAGAAACTCTATCTCCGGTGTAATGACAGATTTTCCCATCATAACCAAATGAAAAATCAAATGAGTCCTGTGTGCTGCGCTGCTGGAAGCTGATTTACTCCAACACAGTTTGTGAGAAAAGCAAATTACAGTCTGAGGGTTTGTCATGGACAAAACGTTTTGGAGACTGACAAGAGTCGCTTCTTTTTTGAGTTTTTCATTCTTTTCAGTTGTGATGCAGATGGGAATTAAAGAGGAGAAGCTCTTTTGTCTGATTGTCTTTAGAATTCAAATAAGTAGGTGGGGTTTGTCTTTAGAAAAATGACTGCAGAAATGCAGATAATAAGTCTGTAGTTGTTATTTCCATGCTTTAAGCCCTTTTTTTCGGGCTGCGGGGGGAGCACCACAACTTACACCCTCATGCTGCCTTCACACTGTTGTGATTAAAGTTGTGATTACTGGCTATAATATATACCTGTATATATATATATATATATATATATACAGTGGAACCTCGGATTGCAAGTAACGTGGTTTACGAGTGTTCCGCAAACCGAGCAAAGATTTTAAATAATTTTTTATTCGGAAACCGAGCAAGTATTAGTTTACGAACGCCGAGTGTCATGCTTCACACATGCGACTCTTATTTTGACACCGAGCGTCACTCTCTCTGTCGCGATTCTTTTCAAAGGTAAGGAGTTGGTTCATTTATTTATTTATTTATTTTTTTACTTTACAGCAGTGATTCCCTTAGTATGCGCTCACGCCTGGTCAGAGAGATTTCTTTTTTTTCCTGTTAAAGCGGTGTTTCCGAGTTTGTGTGTGTGTCCGTTTGTTGTGAAACTTAAGTGATTCCTTTAGTATGCGCTCATGCCAGTCTCGCTTTTTTCCGTTAAAACGGTGTTTCCGCTGTGTTTATGCGCTTGTTGTGAAACTTAAAAAGTGAGTCTGTTAATATACGCTCATGTCAGTCTCAGAAAGATTTATTTTTTTCCTGTTAAAACGGTGTTTCCGTTGTGTGTGTGTGTTTGTTGTGAATCTTAAAAAGCGTGGTGGGGAGAGGGAGGAGGAGTGTTACTGTGTAAAACGAGGCGAGGGAAGGGGCTAATTCCACACACACACACACACACACACACACACACACACACACACACACACCAACGGAAACATTTATCTGTCAGGATTTATTTGTACGTTTTTTAAAGGTAAAGTGCAGATTAATTTGTTTTATTTTCATTTTATAGATTGTATTAATTATTTTTATGTATTTATCTTTGGGGGCTGTGGAACGAATAATTTTAAAGTTTTCATTATTTCTTATGGGAAATGATGATTTGGTTTAAGAGTGTTTTGGAATACGAGCCCACTTCCGAAACGAATTATGCTCGTAATCCAAGGTTCCACTGTATAGGATATTTGGTTTCCTTTCTTTATTATACTACATTCTATTATATCTGTATACATGTATGTTAATACAACACGTAGCTACGATTGCATAATCTGATTTGACGAGAGGCGTTCCACCAGTGGTGATAATGGACGGTAACAGCACTGGGGCAACAACATTTACTGTACATTTAGTTCCACGTTTTTGCAGTAATGACATCACTCAACCTCCACTATACGGTCTGGGAAACATTATGGACATTATGTGATTTGGATGTTGTGCGAACACATCGTTACAGAATTAACAAAGTAGTGAAAGCACTTTGGTAAAATGAGTTTGTAGTGCAAACCTTGAATTACAGCACTAAAACAGTACAAGACTGGAAAGACGTGTGAGCGATTTGTGTTAGAGACATGAGATGCATGCGCTGTGTGGGAAGCTGATGCAGCTGCTTTGTCTGGTTTTCTGTACTCCATCCTGTTATATAATAACCTTAGGAGACGACTGAGGAGAACGAGGTGGATTGATGCAGGAGCAGATGTTACACGGCGCATACCTGTACTGCGATAGCGAGCTGACAGGAGGCTGATGATGCAGTAAACTGAAGGTTTTGTATTGTTTATAAGCTTTCTTATGATCTTCATCAATAATGCAGGTTTTGTGTGCAACCAAACTCACGGCTTTTCTCCTCGATCTAATTCACTGCCTGTAAATGAGACTCACTAGAAAAATCACAAACAAAGCAGGAGTTTACTGAATTTTTTATTAAAACTAAACCAACAATTTACTGATACTAAAATAACCACAAACACAACTGCAGGCTGATTTCTTCATTGGGACAAAACTGTAGGAGATGGATTTATAGCACTTCGAAAGAAATCACACAAAAATCACACTGATATAACCCAAACAATTTCACCAATAGATTTTGCCATTTTACTTTACTGCAAAAGTGGAGTTCTCTCATTTTGCTGTCTAACTGTTCATAAGCCGTGATTATAACCTCATTTAACAAACAAATACCTTACATGCGGTGTGTTTAAACACTCTGACGTTTTGAACAGCGATTCGGTTACTAATGTTTCCGCAGTGAGATCATGTTGAAATCACTTCAGAGCCGTGCTGATCCTGCTGCTCCTCCCATACGGATTAGTCTGTCAGAGATGTTGACTCCTTTTTATTCATTTTCAGCAAGCTTTAAACAAGTCTGGTTTGCGCAACTTGGCTTCATGAATGTCGTTTTTTTTTAGCATGCTCTCTAACTCTGGCCAACACTCTGACGGGTAAAACTCACCACTCCATTGACGGACAGGAGCTGATCGCCCCTTTTTAATCCGCCGTGTCTCTCAGCCACGCCCCCTGGGATGATGCGAGAGATGTAGATTGGGGAGTTTTGCTCTTTCCCGCCCATCACGTTGAAGCCCAGACCCTCATCGGTTTTCGGTAGTTCCACCACTCGCGGGTGGGAGTGGCCTTCACTCGCGGCAAAAGCTGCCACCGTCGCCTAGTGAAGAAACATCGAACAGGAAAAGAAATATATTTTATAACTCATTAAATACAAAATAATCACCTTTATCCTACTATGGTTTCTGAATGACTGAGAGGAGAAAATATCTAACAAGGGATTACGGTAAATCCAAAATGGCTTCCTGTTCAGATTGTCTGCGCCCCACATAGAGTATAACACATCTCAACACCTTACCTTGAGTGCCCTATAGGCAGAGCATAGACTGAGATCTAAGATTCAGCCTCAGAACAGTATGCATTCTAAAAGTTTTAGCACCCTGATCCTTACTAAACCCTAGTTTTAGTGTTTGGTCGCATACAAAGCCATTGAATGGCATCTTTCTCATCTGTGTAGAAAAAGTTTAAAATCACACTACACAATTTATTTGAATTTCATCATGTTCAAGTCATATTCATTGAAATAAGAAGGATTTACTTCTTATACAATCTTACAGTACAGTGAAATCCTTCCTTGGCATATCCCAGCTTATGCTGGGGACAGAATGCAGCTATGTTTCACCTAAAAGAAATATTTGCTTGAACCAATTTCCATCCTTCTGTGAAATTCTAGTTGTTTGTATATACAGATAGAAACATCTACCCAGAGGTGCTGTTCGTTCATGCTTTTCCCTCATTATTAATATATTGGTGCAAAGGAAATGCAAGACAAAAGACAAGACTTTTAAAGCTTTCCTTTACTCGATTCCCAAAAGTAGAAAACCTGAACTGAAAAGAGGGTGTGGTTCTGATCTGCAGTCTGAGATTTAAAAAACATCTTCATCTGTTCCTCAGAGATGGAATAAAGAGCTCGGTTCTATCAGAGTGTGTTCAGAATGCAGAACACACACAAGACTCGACCTTCACGGCTTCACACTGGCCGGGAGAGAAGGCGTCACAAAGTACCATATGGTGAACAACGTCTGCGACGCCAAACACCCTCCCCGAGCTGCACAAGCATTACAGACCTGCTCCCAGAACAAGCGTCCAGCACACTGCCGCTAAACCATATGGCTGCATTTAGGGCTGAAACGCACACGCCAAGGAGAAACGATATCTGTCGGATATTTAGCATTTCTCGTTTTTGGCAAGGACAAGTCATTAACGGATCAGTAAAGCTGAATCATAAAGTGAGCTTGGTGGCCCAATCACAAACTTGATGATATCTCCAGAGCAACGTTAACTAACCCGCTAACAAATGCAGCATAAGATAAACAATCATTGCTAGCAAGGCATTAGTATGATGCTAATTTTATGCAGTTTGTTAGCTTGGCTAATCTTGCTAAGGCACTGTAATGAGAGGAGTGGCCACGCCTCCTTCATTGTGTATAAAAGAAGACACACACAGGTCACACCTCCTTAACAGAAGCTGGATCTCCTTGATTAAGGCTGACAGGACACACTCAGAGGCCACGCCTCTTTCAATCTTCACCAAGCGGACAAACAAAATGGTCACGCTTCTACAACACTGGACACACCTCCTTCAGTGAGCCTAACAGGGCTAACACAGGCCACGCCACCTTATTATCTGGGCAAACACATAGGCCACGCCTGCTTTATTAACAGGGCAAACACACAGGCCACGCCTCCTTTATTAACAGGGCAAACACACAGGCCACACCTCCTTTATTAACAGGGCAAACACAGGCCACGCCTTCTTTATTAACAGGGAAAACACACAGGCCACGCCTTCTTTATTACTGGGCAAAAACACAGATCACGCCTTCTTTATTAACAGGGCAAACACACAGGCCACGCCTCCTTTATTAACAGGGCAAACACACAGGCCACGCCTTCTTTATTACTGGGCAAAAACACAGGCCACGCCTTCTTTATTAACAGGGCAAAAACACAGGCCACGCCTTCTTTATTAACAGGGCAAAAACACAGGCCACGCCTCCTTTATTAACAGGGCAAACACACAGGCCACGCCTTCTTTATTACTGGGCAAAAACACAGGCCACGCCTTCTTTATTAACAGGGCAAAAACACAGGCCACGCCTTCTTTATTAACAGGGCAAACACACAGGCCACGCCTCCTTTATTAACAGGGCAAACACACAGGCTACGCCTCCTTTATTACTGGGCAAAAACACTGGCCACGCCTTCTTTATTAACAGTGCAAACACACAGGCCACGCCTTTTTTATTAACAGGGCAAACACACAGGCCACGCCTTCTTTATTAACAAGGAAACCATACAGGCCACACCTCCTTTATTAATGGGCAAACACATAGGCCACGCCCCCTTTATTAACAGGGCAAACACACAGGACACGTCTTCTTTATTAACAGGGCAAACACACAGGCCACGCCTCCTTTATTACTGGGCAAACACACAGGCCACGCCTTCTTTATTAACAGGGCAAACACACAGGCCACACCTCCTTTATTAATGGGCAAACACATAGGGCACGCCTTCTTTATTAACAGGGCAAACACACAGGCCACGCCTTTTTTTTTAACAGGGTAAACACACAGGCCACGCCTTCTTTTTTAACAGGGAAAACACACAGGCCACGCCTTCTTTATTAACAAGGAAACCATACAGGCCACACCTCCTTTATTAACAGGGCAAACACACAGGACACGTCTTCTTTATTAACAGGGCAAACACACAGGCCACGCCTCCTTTATTACTGGGCAAAAACACAGGCCATGCCTTCTTTATTAATGGGCAAACACATAGGCCACGCCTTCTTTATTAACAGGGCAAAAACACAGGCCAAGCCTTCTTTATTAACAGGGCAAACACACAGGCCACGCCTTCTTTATCAACAGGGCAAACACACAGGCCACGCCTTCTTTTTTAACAGGGAAAACACACAGGCCACGCCTCCTTTATTACTGGGCAAACACACAGGCCACGCCTCCTTTATTACTGGGCAAACACACAGGCCACGCCTGCTTTATTAACAGGGCAAAAACACAGGCCAAGCCTTCTTTATTAACAGGGCAAACACACAGGCCACGCCTTCTTTTTTAACAGGGAAAACACACAGGCCACGCCTTCTTTATTAACAAAGAAACCATACAGGCCACACCTCCTTTATTAACAGGGCAAACACACAGGCCACGCCTTCTTTTTTAACAGGGAAAACACACAGGCCACGCCTCCTTTATTACTGGGCAAACACACAGGCCACGCCTCCTTTATTACTGGGCAAACACACAGGCCACGCCTGCTTTATTAACAGGGCAAACACACAGGCCACACCTCCTTTATTAACAGGGCAAACACACAGGCCACGCCTCCTTTATTACTGGGCAAAAACACAGGCCACGCCTTCTTTATTAACAGGGCAAACACACAGGCCACACCTCCTTTATTAACAGGGCAAACACACAGGCCACGCCTTCTTTATTAACAGGGAAAACACACAGGCCACGCCTTCTTTTTTAACAGGGAAAACACACAGGCCACGCCTCCTTTATTACTGGGCAAACACCCGGCCCACGCCTTCTTTATTAACAGGGCAAACACACAGGCCATGCCTCCTTTATTAACTGGGCAAAGACACAGACCACGCCTCCTTCACAGAGGACACAGGGTAATGATCTATATCTGTGATTTATGCAGCTCAAACAAGGCCGCGTTATTAAAATCCACATCACGTCCAGTATAAATGAGTTACTCTCTCATCACAACAGAGATAAAGCACACGTCCAAACTATGCACTGGGGGACACACCTGGTCCTGCTCATCACCCTGTGTGTAAACCTGGCCTTAGTGTACTTCTCCAAGCAGGACTGATAATGCACATTTCATTAAACGCAAATAAAATAACAGAGGAAGACATGCTTGTGCAGCTCGTTATATATTCCACAGTTAATAACGTCCTTGAAGACAATTAGCATCTTGAGTTCCCCCTCAATTCCTCGTGGTTAATGTGCTATTACACACTGTAGTGCGCTAATTGACTTCAGTCCATACAAAACCCTAAAACGGCATGTTCTTCCCAGAGATGAAAGCGCTGAATCCACAACCTGATGGTGCTGTGTATCAGCTCCACGCTGCACTCGTTTTTGACGAAATTGTGTGTGTTAGCTATTTAGTTAGATTAGATTTTGAACAAAAAAAATAATAAATTCGCAAATAATGCGCTCCTATCACACAGGACGCTGCGCTGTCTGCCAGTAGGAATAGTTTAGAGTGCCACCTGTAGGAGTACAGAGGAACTGCAATATATGACCACCCTTAATGCAAACATATATATAAATTGATTGTGGAGGCTGTGTTGCGGTACATAAGAGACACACTAAAGAATCACAATACAGCACAGACTCTATTTTCCCCGTCTCTAATGCCACGTGTAAGCAAGCCGAAGCCATTCTCACCTTTGCAGTGGCTCGAGCCTGGTACTCAGGACAGCCGTTCACTGTTATCGTCTCATGCATGTACTGGTAGACCTGATGGAAGGAAGAAAAAAGAGAGAAAACAGTGACATCAATCCTCTGCTCAGAACACAACAAACACCGAACTACACAAGTGTTGATTATTTTTATTCACACATGCAATCAGGTATTTAACAGACCTTTAAAAAATACATTACAAATATAGTTCATTCTGATAATGAGGCTCTGCATGTTTTGGTTGTGATTTGATGGGGAATGTTGGTGTTTAATCATATGAATGTTTGTGTTCGAATATGAGTCTTTGTGTTGGCTGGAAAATTTATGGTAGGAAGGAAGAGGCTGATGGTATTTGTGTTTGTTGGTGTTGTGTGTCTAATAGTGATTATTAATGTGTTTAAAGGTAAATGTCGGTGTCTGAGGATGAATGTTGGTATTTAATGGGGAATGTTAATGATTGATGGTGAATGTTGGTATTTAATGGAAAAATTTGGTATTTGATGGTAAATGTTGGCGTTTGTGCTTGAAGGAGAATATTGGTGTTTGATAGAGAATCTTACTTTCCCATTGTACATTTTGGTGTTTAAAAATGAAGGTTTGTGTTTCATGGAAAATGTTTGATATTGAATGTTGGTATTTGATAGAGAATGTTGATGATTGATGGAGAATGTTGGTTTCCCATTGTAGCTTTTGGTGTTTGAGGATGAATGATTGTGTTTGGACGATGCATGATGGTGTTTTTTTTTAATGTTGATGTTGGACAGTGAAAGCTGATTTCTCATTTGAAAATTCTGTGTTTTTGGATAAATGTTTGTGTTTTTTTTTTTTTTGGATTTTTTTCCCCATTTTTCTCCCTAATTTAGTCGTGTCCAATTCCTCCCCATCACTAGGGGGCTCCCACATTAAGGCTACTACTACCACTCAGCCGGGAGGGCCGAAGACTATCACGGGTTTCCTTCGAACCCTCCCTCCGTTGCGCGAGCTCACAGACGCCCCTGATTGGCTGTAGAGCCGTGATTAATGTGGGAGCACTAAGTACCTCTCATCCCTCCCCTCTGAGGGGACTCGGCCAATCAGCTCTCTCTAGACCTCCGGCTGCGAGAGGTTACAGCACCACCCGGGATTCGAACTAGCGATCTCCGGATGACAGGGCGAGCGCTTTAACCACTGCGCCACTCGGAGGCATGGGTGTTGGTGTTTAATGGAGAAGGTTTAATGTCAAATGTTGGTGTTATTTTTGAATGATGGTGTTTTATCATGACTGTTCTTGGTGATTTATGGGAAAGGTTAACATTTTTAACATTATAATTGCTAATATTTTCCATTTTATCCTTGCTGTAGCTAAATCTGCATATAGTTTGAACTTGCTAAAAACCCTTGCACTCTAGTTCCCCTTAGTTCTTTAAAAACCAGCCAGCTAACAATCAGCCAGAGTCGTGACAGTGCTTTTGGAGATGTTTGGCTATTTGAAGGCCCTCCAGAGTTTTCCTCATTAGCTGGAATCTGTGAAGACGCTGGCAGCAGCAGCACTTTCCCTGCTTTGATCACGAGCCAGCAAATCTCACACTGAGTCTCTGCCACTCCAGCTGTTAGCATAATTGAAAGAACCGGAGCATCTGTTTAAAGTAACTCTTACTCAGCTGTATTTACGGAAAAAAGACGTTACACCTCCTGTGCTTTTACTTCTACTACAGCACAGTGTTTAGAAACATCTGAAACAGCAACACCTTTTAGATATTAAAGCCTTTAGCCAAAGCTTATCGACTAGAAATCAAAAGCTAGCAAGGAGGCTTTGAGACTGTTTTGTTTTGTATAACCTTTGTTTAATGCTGTATTTATTTATTTATGCTTTAGTCGAGAATGTTTTTCAGTAGCTGTGTGCTACTATATATAGCTAAAAATCTCAGTACCAGTTAGCAAAACTAGTGCTGCTGTAGATGAGATCATTTAATTTTAGCTGCATTTAGCATACAAAAGTGCATTTGCATTTTGTTATCAGTTCTTTACATCATCACTAAACATTTTCATGATTTTCACAAATCACATCATATACACTGATTGTTACCACCTGCCCCAAGCAAAAGCAAAAAAAAAAACAAAAAAACTAAGGATTATTATTATAACTCACTGAGAGTCAGAACTCACAGGACTGGGACTAAACAGCTGTGTGTCAACCACTTGTTAGTGAAACTAATCAGAAAAAAAGTCTTCAGTTTGTTAGAGAGCATAAAGACTGGACTGTGGAGTGATGGGAAAAGGTCATGTGACTTGAGTCTATTCCAGAGTGATGGGCGTGTCAGGGTAAGAAGGGAAGCGCTGTAATGAAGAATGACAGTGTTATGATCTGAGGTCGCTTCAATCGCTCAGGTCGAGACTCAGCAACGTTATGTGGAAATAAAATGAAGTCACGTGACCACCTGAATGTACCGAATCACCAGAGCATCACATCTACGGATCAGAGTGTGAGAGCAGCTCTGGGACCACGAGACTTCATTTTCACACATGAACTGGACACCACGGTGTGTGTGAGCTGAAGGTGACAGAATGAGATGTTAGTGTCACCATTAGATTTTGTACAAAGTAATACATTAGTAGGGACTAGCTATTGCAGTAGGGATTGTACTGTCACTGGGTTTAGGCTCCCTACTGAGTGAGTGAGGCACAAATGAGGATCAAATCAGACAGTGGTGTAGAAACAGGCAGAAAAAGCTGCTTACTGTAAGGAGTCAGGCTTTGCTCACAGCTCCACTAAAATAAATAAAAAAAGCTTTTCTCTGATTATACTTGCGGAGGTGCCGCTAATAAAACTGCTGCCATCTTTTATTTGCTAAATCCCGCCATTATAAACATTTTTATTATGATTTTTTTCATTTCAGCCCAGATGCAAATGTGTGTGTGTGTGTGTGTGTGTGTGTGTGAGACAGTCTGTTGCAAAAATCCATAAATAGCAATAAATGTCAGGTTATTTTGGTTGGTAATTTTATAAAAGCTCAAACAGAAACCGTAAGCTGCAGCTTAACCTCAGGATTTATAGCCTGCGCCTGAGAGACAGTGAGGCATTCCGCTCAATCTTTTAAAGGCAAATATTAACATGCTGGCCCGAGGGAAATATGAGTTTTGATGCCTAATGTAATACAGCGTGAATGTTTTAACAGCTGAGCTGATGAGTAACGACAGCGGCACCGCAGCGCTGACGGCCACCACGGCCTCGGGCTCTCCAGCACCGCGCGGAAATCTCAGAAAGTCACAATTAGTAAGGAAAAAAACTTGTTCCATTCAAAACAAAGGCGACAGTTGTGAGCTTTCAGTACTGTCTTGCAAACTATTGTGGCGAGGAAGAGAAAGATGAAATCATTAAAATATCTCCAGCCAATCTCAGACATGGAGAGACTGAAGCAGAGACTCGCTGAGGAGTCGTTCATTACAAACACTCTGTCTCCATCCAGTTAATTACTCTGTATTCCTGTGTGTCAGTGTGTGTGTGTGTGTGTGTGTGTGTGTGTGTGTGTGTGTGTCATGCATGCACCTCAAGAGAAACATCATATCATCTCCCTGTGTACTGCACACTGTATTTATTTAGCTATGATGACATTAAAGATTCACTACACTAAACCTAAAAGCGGATGCTTTATCAAGTTTCCAGAGCCTCATCTGTACCGTGTGTCATCACATCTACAACCTGTGTTACTGCTGGACTTCGGGAATTTCCTTCGGGATCAATAAAGTATCTAACCACAGTATCTTATCTATCTGTTCATCTGAACTGCAAATATGTAAAATAGAGCTTTTCATCTGCAATGTAAGACTATAAACCAACACCGTAAATCTGACCGTCGGCAAATCTACACTGAGAAATTGTACATCTGCACTTTAAATCTATAAAATGGCAATGTAAATCTGTAAATCTCCTCTGTAAATAGAACTGAGCAGACATTTCCTGTAAGATTTACAAATGTGAAAGTGTAAAAGTGTAAATCTGTCCTGGAAATATGAAAATCTCCTCTGTACATATCCACAGTAAATCTGTATACAGTGGAACCTCGGATTGCGAGTAACATGGTTTATGAGTGTTCCACAAGACGAGCAAAGATTTTTAATGACCTGAAAAAGGAGCAAATCTTGGTTTACGAGTGCCGAGTGTCATGTATCACGCATGTGCTTCTTGTTTTGACACCGACCGTCACGTGATCACAACTGACCCAATGATTTCTCTCTCTTGCGCTGCGGAATTGTGGGTAATCGTCTCCCCTGCTGGGTCTTAGTGCTCGTCTCTTACTGGTATAGTCAACGTCTCCCTCTCTGTTTCAGCGTGTCTCCTATGTGTGTGTGCGCACGTAATTTGACACAGACACACACACACACACACACACACACACACTCTCTCGCCTTTACACCCCCCTCCCCGGCTTTACACACACATACAGACACACACTCTGCTTTACACAGAAAACTCTGCTCTGTTACGATTCTTTTCAAAGGTAAAGTGCTTTTTTGTTATTTTTTTTTTTTTTACTTTACAGCAGTGATTCTGT
>CM059224.1:26469975-26684975 GCA_030347435.1 Clarias fuscus | reverse complement strand
CATACACTAAGAGACAGGCACTGTGACATTAAGAGACAGCTATTAAGAAATTGAGGGACAGTTACATTAAGAGACCGAGAGATTGAGATTTAGAGATTAAGAGACATAATGAGTGACTGGGACGCATAATGAGACATTGAGAGACAGCTATTGAGAAATTGAGAGACAGATGCTAAGACATTGTGATACTGTGTTGTTTGCTTAAATAAACCGTGCAGGTCCCAATTGGACCAGTAACATCTTGAGTGCAGCTTCTGGTTCCATAAATGCAGAATAACATTGTGCAGAACCCCACTGAGACACATTACTGCCTGAGAGAAACCTCCTTCTTATCTGTGTATTCACCTCACCACTCTATATAAAACACACACACACACACACACACACACACACACACGTAACACTACAATGCTAAGACTGCAGTTTTAGTATTTTCCGAGTGATTCAGTAACACATCTGAGGTAAATGTTGATGTTCCTGATAGGTTTGTTACATCTCCACTCTCACTGTCGTTGTACAGTTTATATAAAATACTTAGCAACCGCATGCTAGCTAAATAAACAGTCTTGGAATGTCTTTTCTAGATGATATACCGACACATCTAAGGAAAATGTTATGGTTCCAGACAGTTCTGTAATGTTTGCTTTGTCACTCCGTCTTCCTTTTCATCCAAAGCACTTTAATGGCTGTTAGCTAGTGTGAATCAACAGCTAACTTTTGCTGAGGTTTCCTGGTTGCCTAGCAACCATTGTCCCCTTACATTACACACTCGTAATACTGTAAGTGTATTGATGATTTCATTTTCTTACACAGTATCTCTCAGACATTCTCTTTCACTTACATACGGTCAAGGATAAAGTGTAGCTAGCATTTTAGCTTGTACAGTAGCACTTGGCTTGTCGTATTTAGCTTCTTATCTTAATCCAAAAGCAAATCTAATATTCTGAGGCAGTTATTTTGAGCTGAAACGTCAACGCTACATTGTTACCCACTTTTAAAATCCTTGGTGTAGAACAGGTTCACAAATTAGCGCTAAATAAAGAAATAAAACACAATGTATATTTATGTTTATTGTAATTTAAATAAACAACATTTTTTGATGATACCAGGATGTCAGTGCTAATGTTAAACATTGCGATACCTGCGACTGTGCGACTGATTATCAACAGGTTAACCGTGTTTCTAGAACATTCATGTCAAGCTGTGGAAGTGCGAGCTGCTTGAACCTGTGATTCACTGTATTAACTCAGAAGTCATGCACGGACATTTAACTGACACCAGGAATCACCGGGATCATCCTGTTTCCACTCTCACGTCACCCGGCTGAAGCATGCTCATCAGCAGAGCCGCTAACGAGCTCTCAGTTTCCTTTTTGCCGCAACGTTAATCTGACTTGATTGATCTAGCATGAGGTCACTCTGAGAACCTGCTGAGAACTTCAACACCCCTTCAACACCCTCCCCTCGGAGTTGTTCGCCATGTATTTCATATCTCTTTGTTTTTAGCATCAGAACTCAGAAATGCATTTGATACTATTATTTATATAGATGACAAGCGACTCAAAATATTCTTCAAATGTTTACAAAACTATATATATATATATATTAGCCCCTAAAGTAAAGTGGAAGACTAGAGCAACTCATTAAAACTTTCCACATTCTCCCCCTCATGTTTATGCACTAGCCTGTTGTAAGCGTGTGGGGAAAGCTAACTAAGCTAGCTACAGTAGCTCAGAGGTTAATCTAACAGTTAAAGTTGAACAGGTGCTCATATTGGATGTGCATGCTAGAACTGAAACCTGAGAGAAAATGAGGAGTGTTAGACAGAATTAGCAGTATTGTGTATTAGCGTGGATATACTGCAAAGCTACTGCGCGAGTTGAGTTACATTCTAGTAGACAAGTAGTATTATCCAGTTTTTTAATTAATTACCTTTACAGTAATAGGTATGAGTAGTAAGCGTAATGTGTTGTAATATTAATCTTTTGAATTATGTAGCGTCATAGCAGCAAGCTATTTCTTTTCTCAGATGTTTCCACAAAATGTTTCACAATTTATCTTTCAAAATGTTTTCAAGATACATTTACAATAGAACAAAAGTGTTTGTGTCATGTTACCTATAATTTGCTATTTAACTTTAACCTGTACTCGGTTTTTAGCTAGTCACATTCATTTCTGTAAAAATGGAAATAAATGCCTCGGTGTTAACTGTAACACTGCACAATGTGGTGGCTAATTTCACAAGAGCTAACTAGCTTTTTCTTTATTAGCTGACAAAACAGTGAAATGTTTAGCCATCACTAGCATAACTGATGACTTTACTATGAGTTTCCAGTTAATTAAATTCAGGTTAGATTTATAGTCATGTTCTTATTTGTTGTTTTTTGTGTTACATATGATGCTAAAGAAGCTGAAGGAAACAAAATAAGCAGAATATTATGTACAAATATAGAGAAAAATAATTTCTGTCACAAGTTAGTCTGTTATATTCTTAGAGTTTTTATTAGTAGAAGAAGTAATATTGTAAATATATAATTAAGCTTATTTAATGTAGCTAATTTAGACTATGTGAATAATCTTTTTTTTTTTTTCTTCAGTTTTAACATTGGGAATAATATCATAGAGGAAAATTCTCATTTCCAGCTTCCTGTTCTGAAATGAAATCATGCAGTTACCAAGCACCTGCTAACGTATGCTGAATTTTTCAGTGAAACACAAAGTTATACTGCATATTAAATTAATATGCTAAATAATCATATACATGACGGCAGCAGACGCGCTTATCCAAAGCGACCTACATTTTGAGCAGTTTAGGGTTAAGGGCCTTGCTCAAGGGCCAAACAGTAACAACTTAGTGGTGGCGGCGTTTGAACCTGGGGCCATCTGAACCGCAGGCCAATGCTTTAACCACTGAGCTACCCCTGCCCCAGATAACCACTGCACTGTTACTGTTCTGAGAATGTACACAATTCCCACAATTCCTGTCCCTGTGGGGCAAAAACTCTTCAATAAGCTAAAGTAATATGTTCATAAAAAGAAGAGATCTTGTGGGAAACTCAAGCTGGAACATTTTCAACATTTTTTTTTTAAACAAAACCCCTGAATGAAGTACAAGGTCTAGCTTTTTTCTTCCCCTTTCCTTCTTTTTTAAAGAGATGTATTTACTTGTTACAACCTCGAGAGTCTCATTATGAAAAATATTCACAGGAACCTGAATACACAGTGGGAGGGAAATACAGATACAGTCGGTATACTACTGTTTCCATATTGTTTCTTCTTTACTATATTGTACTTTTATCAACCTCGTGAATAATTACGCAATATCCTATTGAAGGTCGTGTGGTTGTGATGGATATCACAGCCGTGCTGATATTCCGTACCACAGCACGACCTGGAGTGTGATATTGAGTTATATCCAAGTGCCCCGAACACCATTATCAACAGATTATTGATGAATAAATCAATACACACTTCATCCAACAGGTTTGACTCCGCCCTATTTCCCTCAGCTTAAGGATTTGTCAGTATAAAACTTCATGACCGTTTTATCCAGCGGTTTATTGTTAAGGCGCTTTTGTGAATACGGGTTTAATAATAAACATCAGAGAATAAAACATTTCATTATCTCCATTCGCTCCTACTCAGCTGGACTCATCACAGAGGGGTTTTATCACAATGTTCCACTCCTACTCACCATCATTGCTCATGTCTATGATATTTAAAAAATCTGTCGTGTTTTATAAGGGGTGTTTAAATCAATTGTTGCCATGGAGACAAGAGACGTGTGAGTGTTCGAGGAGAGTGACCTCTAAACGCTGACATCACGCACTGTTTTTTATAGTGTTAAAAAAAGAAAGAAGGCTGTGTTGATCTCTGTTTGTGTGTGTTAGAGACAGCGAGATATCTAGATATGTGTAAGTTATTCTAAATATTCCAGCTCTTGTTATTAGGGCACCAAGTGGCCCTCTTCTTCTTCTTTTTTACCCAGAGATAAAATCATGGAGAGTGATCTCTAAACATTATTATAAATTCTGAGTTCTTTCCTCGGATCAGACACCTCTATCCTTTGTGCAACTGGAAGTGACCAATACTCTCTCTATAATCTGAACACACTTGTGTGAGTATCACTTCTCAACACGGCACATTAGTGAGACACTACCTCACAGTCGAAGCGCCTAATGAATGCGGGAGTAGCTCCAGTCTGCAGCACAGATTTACTCCGGAGGTCAGCAAACAGCTCATCAGCTGCACACGATCAGGTCAACGAGCCAAAACAAGTCCGGACGGTTTGCTGCACCAGGAGACGTGGCCAGGGGAGAGAGGAACCGGTACAGATACAGGGATTTAAAAAGTCTATCGGCTTACGCTTGGTTATTTATTTTTCTCTCACATTGAAGCTGTGCCTGTTTGTGCTCGCTGCCAGCTGTGTCGAACATACAGTATAGCAGTTCATCAGGTCATTTCAGGTCATTTCCAAAAAACATCCAGTATGACATCACATCCTGTTACTGATAATGTGAACAAAAACAGAGAGACGTGGGGAATACTAGAGCTGTGTGATTTAATCGATTATGCAATTTAACTGATCCCTTACTGATCGATTAGACTGATTAATTGAATTCAGAAGCTTTTCACGATTTTTGAACTATTTAGGCAATTTTCTTACGTTTCTAAATGACCTAACATTGATCAATTCCATATGCGCTAGGTGATGTCATCCACCTGGAGCTCTGGTCATCACCATCTTGGCAGGAGCTGACTCCACCTAAGCCCCGATTAATCCATAAATGGGCAAATTGGTGAAACAAACGGAACCTGGTTGTTGGTTGGAACACGTGTATCTAACTCAGTGACCACCACAAGCTAGCTAGCTAGCTTAGCTAGCTAGCTTAGCTTTAGCTCCGCCATCCACGCAGTCCCATGTCAATTCCTACATTTCTTGTAATAAGTTCAACTACAACGATTCCAGGTAGCTGGTTAGGTAGAGTGAGCTAGCAGAGAGCTAGCGGTTTGACACCTGCAATGCAGGTCACTCCTGTCACTCAAATCACTCACACCCATAATATTGCATAACTGTTGTTTTGCTTAATATAATTTTAACTGATGAGTTACATAAAAATTCACCCTTGATTATTTCTGTTGTAACATAGGGCTGTGTGGGGACTGACTCGCTTCAAGGAAATTATTTTACTATTAATATGTTATATTACTAATAAAACTATATTATTAATCTATTACAACCTGTAAGCAATATACATCACTGCTTGAGCTAATCAGACAATAAGCTTTAGTGCTATTGAGTCACAAGGAATATCAAATTAAATCCATAGTTATAATGTGCAAAATGTTAAAATGTTATTTTGTTCCCCTTCACTTTTAAAAGTGAGAGACAAAGACACGATCTCCATCAGCTTTCCATCAGGGCCATGACTGGTCATTCAGCAGGAAGCGTGGAGGGTCTGTCCTTGTAATCTGCCCTCTAGACTCGGCTTCAAGGGCCACCAGCTGTGAGCGAGTGCCTGGACCCTGATTATCACCTCTTGTGCCTGGATTTATTTACCGTTCTTTCTGAAGTATATAATCATGTTGACTTGAGTCCTTGTTGTGGATTTCCCTGAAGGAAACACCCGTGACGGTGTCGAGGGCAAGTTACAAATAATAAGCTCTCGAACAAAAAAAAAATTGCTGTATCTCATATTCTACACATCATATTCTCTGGATTTGCCCATGTTAAGCCAGCCTGAGCCCAAACCGTAGACTGTGTGGATTTTACTCTGACCTGAGCTCAGGATTCAATTACCGCCAAACACCCCGAGCGCTCAGTGTCACCAAATCAGGCAAACAGACCACAGTGTTTACACAGGGCTTAAAGAAGCTGTGATTCTACAGACTAACATATACAGAGCATATACACAAATATCAGGCCATCGGTGTGTGTGTGTGTGTGTGTGTGTGTGTGTGTGTGTGTGTGTGTGTGTGTGTGTGTGTGTATGAGTGATTGACAATTTTATTACAAAGGAATATATGAACCTTTCCATAATTATACATACAAACACCATCATTCACCATCAAACAAAAACTTTCACCCACAAATAACAATATTTACCTTTAAACACCAACATTCACCCTCAAACACCAACACTCTCCCTCTCAAACAACAACACTCAACTTTATACACCAACATTTATCCTCAAATACCAACACTCACTCACAAACTCCAACACAGACCTTGAAACACCAACACTCATCCTCAAACATCAACTTTTACCTTCACACATCAACATTCAACTTCAGACATGAACGCATTTCAATGATAGCAATGACAGTAATGTTAGTAGTGAAAAAGAAAGCAAAAATGGTACTAAAGACAGTAAAGACATTCAAGTAAAAAAGTTCATAATCAAAACACCTACTGTATAGTAAAAACAATAGAAATGACCGTATGACCGTAAAGCTAATGGTAATGATGGTAATAATAATAGTAATGACATTAATGACAATGTTATTAATGACAAATAATAAAAAACAATAATGGCAGTAATGGCAGTAACTGCAGTAATGACAGTAATGTGTTGATTAAAACCACAGCTTGGTTTTCAGGATGTTTTTATGAGGCCAGTCGGACAAACTCTTCACAGATGCCCTTGAAGGACAGCAGAAATGTCAAAGCTGCAGGGTTCAGAGCCGAGAACGTGGTTAGAATGTCTAATATCCACCTCTACAGCAGGAAGACAGCACTGTGGAGTTCTTGTCTTCTCAAGAACTTTACACAATGCATCACTGACTGTCTGTCATGCTGCCATTTTTCTTTCCTTAATGAATCAGGCAACCCTGACAAATTTCTGCAGCTCTCAAGCGTGCCAAGTCTCCCAGCGTGTGTGAAGAAGCAAGGCCAAATCCACCTGAGGGGGTTGCTTTCAAATCCACGCAAACCTCGCTTTATCAAACACAGAGTCAGTGCTAATTGGTCCGCTCTGAACATCAGGCAGCACAAACACCATCACTCAGTGGAAAGTTGCCAGTGGGGAGCTGTGGGAGTGCAGCAAGAGTGACCTTACGCTGCAGAATGATTCAACACACACTGCAAACACCTACAAACACCACCACTATCCCCAAAAGACAAAATCCTAAATCAACTAAAACAACTTTCTAGAGTAAATGATCACATTCCCAATCAAACAATATGAATTACAATCATACACTAGTGTTGTCCAGCAAACATAATGTTCATCAGCAACCTCCAGGATCCTCCACTAAACACCAACATTTTCCAGCAAACATATGATATAATTTATCACAATACAACATCTATAACCAAATTCCCCATCCAATACCCATAAAATCATCATCAAATACTTTCTCCATGATTCTTCAATATTTATAATCAAACTAATTAAGTCATGAACATCACACAGTAAAATATTTCATTTAAGATGTTAGTAAATAGTTATTAAATGTTCATTAAATGAACACCATGGCCTAATGGGGAACTGAACTCTGTATATCACTGTAATACATACAGTGACAAAAAAGTATTCATAGTGATACACCAACAACAGTAACACTGTCCAGTAAACACCATTACATCCCAACACTCTCCATTAAACACCATTACACCCCAACACTGTCCATTAAACACTATTACACCCCACCACTGTCCATTAAACACTATTACACCCCAACACGATCCATTAAACACCACTATACCCCAACACTGTCCATTAAACACTATTACACCCCACCACTGTCCATTAAACACCATTACACCCCAACACTGTCCATTAAACACCACTATACACGAACACTGTCCATTAAACACCATTACAGCCCAACACTGTCCATTAGACACCATTACACCCCAACACTGTCCATTAACCAGCATTACACCCAACACTATCCATTAAACACCATTTAACTGTGTTTACTGTGTAACAACACTGTCTATTAAACACTATTACACCCCAACACTGTCATTTAAACACCATTTAACTACAACACTGTCCATTAAACACCATTACAACCCAACACAATCCATTAAACACCATTTAACTTCAACACTGTCCATTAAACACCATTTAACTACAACACTGTCCATTAAACACTATTACATTCCAACACTGTCCATTAAACACTATTACTCCCCAACACTGTCCATTAAACACAATTACACCCCAACACTGTCCATTAAACACCATTACAGCCCAACACTGTGCATTAGACACCATTGTACCCCAACACTGTCCATTAAACACCATTACACCCCAACACTATCCATTAAACACCATTTAACTACAACACTGTCCATTAAACACTATTACACCCCAACACTGTCATTTAAACACCATTTAACTACAACACTGTCCATTAAACACCATTACACCCCAAAACAATCCATTAAACACCATTTAACTTCAACACTGTCCATTAAACACCATTTAACTACAACACTGTCCATTAAACACTATTACATTCCAACACTGTCCATTAAACACTATTACTCCCCAACACTGTCCATTAAACACAATTACACCCCAACACTGTCCATTAAACACCATTACAGCCCAACACTGTCCATTAGACACCATTACACCCCAACACTGTCCATTAAACACCATTACACCCCAACACAATCCATTAAACACCATTTAACTACAACACTGTCCATTAAACACTATTACACCCCAACACTGTCCATTAAGCACCATTTAACTACAACACTGTCCATTAAACACTATTACACTCCAACACTGTCCATTAAACACTATTACACCCCAACACTGTCCATTAAACACTATTACACTCCAACACTGTCCATTAAACACTATTACACCCCAACACTGTCCATTTAAACACCTTTACACACCAACAATTCTAATCTACCACCCTTAAACCCAAACCTTGTCTATTAAACTCTATTAACATTGTCACTGTCCATTAAACACCAATATACTCATTAAATAGCATTAATCTCATACACTGTCTATTAAACATTATTTACCACTAACATTGTCCATTAAACAACAATAAACCACAAACCCTGTACATTAAACACCATCATACTCCAACAAATAAAATATCATTTACCTTTACCAGTGTCCATTAGACACTATTAAACTCCAACACTATGAGGTCAATATGTGGCTTTGAGTGCAGCAACGGATAAAGCTAAGTATTTGTGTTTGACAGGTGTTACGGCACACGGCACCAGTGCAGATAATTTTGGACAGCAACTTGACCTTTTTATACTCTAATGAGGTTAAATCCCACAGGGCAGAAACTCTGTTAGACCAACATAGCTCCATCATTCATCAGTGTTTCAGCGAGAGAGAAAAATCAATACTGAATGTGTAGTGTTAGTGAATAAATGTCTAACTGCATGGGTTTAAGTTTTTACATTTTAATGCTGTTTAAACGAGTAGCAATTAAATGGCCAGTTTTATTCAACAAACAAACCAGTTTCAGAAAGTTTCTTAAATGTAGTGTTGAACACATTCTTTCTTAACAATTAAACATGGCTTTAACTAAAAGGTAAAGATGTGTGTATTCTCTACTCCTGTCAGTTAAACAATTAGAGGAATTACACTACATATCAGACAGATTTGTGGATTTAGCCATCAAACACCTTCACTATAGCCAGATCGTTTGTTAAATAACTTTTACTGCTCTCATTATTCTTTAGCACATTACACAAATCAATACGCTCCTATCACATTTAGATAAGACTCAGGGCCGGCGTTTCCTTAAGCCTGTAAAATCCATTAGCTGTAACTAATTTTAATTAAGCAGCACATTTATACACGTCTTCACTGTTGGGTTTTTTGGTAACTGTAAGTTCGACAGTGGAAGAAAGCTTAACCTTGTGTGCTCTGGCCTTTTCAGGCACATCAGTCTTTTTAGTTTTTAAGTTAATAAGACAAAGGAAAATGCAGTACACCACTAAGCGCAAACCCCTTCCACTGGAGACTCCTTTCATAGACATACACATTACATAAAACCTTGTTCCTTACGATTACCCCCATTTTTAAATCTATGTGTATGAAGCATCCCTGTGAATAATCAGTTACTAGGGGAATGCTAATAAGGACATTAATACACACCAATCAGCCATAACATCAACACATTAACACTGACTAATGGTGATTAAACTGGTGTTAGGATAATGAGCACTCAAGGCTCCCACAGAAAAGCCGATGCAGCACAAATTGCTGAAAAACGTCAATACTGGCCATGACAGAAAGGTACCAGAACACCCAGTGCATCACAGCCCACTGCACATGGGGCGCAGCAGGCAAAGAGCCCAAGGTCACCAAGCCGGCCTCCAAACTCCAAAAATCCCAATCCGGACAAACAAGTCTGATCCATGGGGGCCCCAACCGGTAACCCACAGCACCTAAAGGATCAACTGCTAACGTCCTGGTGCCAGACACCACAGCACCCCCCAGAGGCCCCGCGGGGCACCCTGCACCCTGCCACAATGGGAACCCAAAACCCTAGGTGGTGTTAAAGTTAATCTTATAGCAGATTGTTGTAAACCTGCGCTACTATCAAAGCCGCTGATATAGAGAATTAATCAACACCTACTGAGTAATGCATGTCTAACGTCAGCGAAATATTCTTCTGGGATCCCCGTCTGGGAGATCCTCTAGGCACTTCAGTCATGCAGTATTGATTCATAAGTCGAGAACATTTCTCTATTCTGTACTCAATTAACTTCACATTCGTATGGACGTGAGCTCAAATCCCAGCTCCATGAGCAGCACTCCGCGGGGAGGTGGTTAGTACAGGTGTCGGCAACGCGCGGGTCCGGAGACGCATGAGGCTCTTTCATCCCTCTGCTGCGGCGCCCTGTGGCTTTGAAAAATAAATAATGAGTATTTAATTGAAATTTTATTCTAGTTCGTGAGTTTTTTCAAATGTAATTCTAAATTTTGTAACATTAAAATAAAACGTGTTTCATTTTTTGTCACTCAAAATATCACAAGTGCCGATGTGCGACACCCACCGGCACGCGATTTCTCGATGTCCGAGCTGCGTTCCATTCTGAAGTGCACTTCACAGGGTGCTCCCTACTCCCTTTGCAGGGAATGTTGGTGAAGGGAACTTCCCTCAACAAAACTCCACCATTCGGAACACTCACAGCACAGACGTCACCTCCTCCATATTATTGATAATAACTGGATAAAGATGTTTTTTACAGATTACTAGCCTATATCATATTACTGATTTCCTGGTTTAATTAAAAGTTTAAATGATTGTGTCATATTAATATGATGTTGTCGTTGATAATAATGATAATAAATATATAATCTTTTTTCAAGCTCCATTTTTTTGCGGGTGACGTCTGACTGCATGCTCCAGTACACGCGATTAAAGGATGATATCACACAGAAGTCAAGTCAAGTCAAGTCAATTTTATTTATATAGCGCTTTTAACAATTGACATTGTCGCAAAGCAGCTTTACACAATAAAACGAAGTAAGTTTTTATGCAATGTATATGAATCAAAATGATAAGATTGTCCCTGATGAGCAAGCCGAGGGCGACGGTGGCAAGGAAAAACTCCCTGAGATGGTAATAGGAAGAAACCTTGAGAGGAACCAGACTCAACAGGGCCTCATCTGGGTGATAACGGATAGCAGGAATTGCTCAGCATAATAATGTGTAAGACTGGAAGTTCAGTATAACAGGAGATGTGTTAAAATTAAAATGAGTCCAGTTTGTTCCCGGAGGCTCAGGTAGACTGTAGGGGATTCCGGTCCTGAGTTATCGAACAACTGAAGTCACAGGTCCCCAGAGCATCACTCGATGACAGGACAGTCTTCATGGAAACCATCCCCAGCCACCACACGAATCCAGGCAGACCACACGGGGCATCCATGCGACGAAGCAGACGGAATTTTTGTTTTGCTTTGATAATTTAAGTTCGGCTTTTTATTTCATAAATATGAGGAGGACTCAAATAGACATTAAGTATTTTATTTGAAAGTAACCTTGAACCCAGCAACTTTTTGTTTAAAAATGTTTTTGTTTTCTCTGTAGCAGTTCATTGATTACATAAATGAAACACATAAAGGTAAAAAATGATATATGCAGTGTAATCTTCATTTTAGAGGTCAAAAGGGTTTTGTGGCTCCCAGTGTTTTCTTTTAGTGGGAAACGGCTCCAAATGGCTCTTTGAGTGTTTAAGGTTAGTAAAACACCTGCAAATGTTTTTTAAATATTTATATGGTAACTCAGCGCCAACTTACTGTATGGAAGAGACACATCTGTGTGTGTGAACTGTACACACACTCGTTCACCAACAGCACTCGCACATTACAGGAACTCGGCTGCGAGTTATAGCCACGCCCACATTTCCACATGTTTGGGTCGTTAGAGGAGTTCCTGGGAGGCCGGCGTTTCAGACGTGAAGCAGGCAGTCTGATAAAATGTTCTGCCTTGATGGTGTCCAAGCTCTAGTGAAACACTGGCATAAGTGCGTTAATGTATCAGGGGATTATATAGAGAAATAAAGGGAGTTTTTACTCTTATAACTAAGAGTTATTCTGTACAATAAAAAGTCCTGGTTTGACTCGAACATATAATATTATTTTTTTTATAGTTTCACTGCAGGTGTTATATTCTATGCAAAAACAACATAAACGTACCGTAAAGTATCCAAAATGACTTAATAATTAACAATAAATACATATACTGATGTAATGTCTCACCTCTCTGTACAGGTCTAACACTCACTGCAGCATGCAGAACACATGAGGATGTCAAAATAGTCCAAATAAGTAATTAAACTCATAAATAAATAAATAAATAAACAAACACATAAATAACAAATTTTTAAAAATCGTATGAGAGTTTCTGTGCTAGTGTATTATATATTACTGTATTTTATGATATTATAACCCTTACAGGCTCCTGTAACGTCACCGTACTGAACAACACTGAAACACAAACATCTCATTCTCTCCAAATCAGCAACGTTGTTGTTTTTTCTTCTTTCTTCTCCTTTTTTCCTCTGAGAGACACAAAGCCTTGGTCATGTGATGATTTGACTCTGATCTAGTTATGGACTTGTGTGTTTTGTAGACTGCTGCTTTTACTCGTCTTTTCTTGTAGTTTAATGGAAATTTATTTCAGCACTCAGGAAATGATAGACGCTCTAAGAGTTTAATAGTAGGAACTACTTATGCGTTTCATTTTACGCCATATTTTTGGGAATGTTAGAAAGAAGAAATACAAAAAATAAAGTCTTGAAATCTGATTCGGTCGGTCAAGGTAAATAAACTATCAGATAAAGCAACTGGAGTGTGTTGGCGAGTCAGAGCTCACAAAGGCAATATGAACGAAGGATAATAATTATATTCACTCATTCTCTGTGTTACGCGATGTTTCCACTGCGGAGCTGTTTTCCACTGTACTGGACTGTCAACTCTGTTTTGCTGAGGATTTTCCGATATTAGGATTATTCACCATCAGGACAGCTTTTTTCTATCATCGTACTGCTGGACTGATTCACTGAAACCGATGAGGCCGACTTATTTCTCACACACACACACACACACACACACACACACACACACACTATATTGGACTTTAGACATTTTATACATTCACTTACACACTGAAAATATTGTATATAATTGTAAATATTGGTATCTGGTTCACTGCAGTGTCTATTTTTTGTACATGACACGTGTGAGCTACATCCATGATTGAACTGAGAGAAAATAAACTCCATGCACTCAGTCCTGAAGGTGAGACTCGAACCCTCAAACCCTGGAAGTGCAAGGCGAGAGTGCTACTCATTACACCACCATGCCACTAGTTCTATTTAAATTTGGAAAATTTGAGACAATTCTGATTAAAGATAAAAAAAAATCTGAGAAAATCAGACACACTCAAGAAGGGTAGGAATAAATGAAGTGATGAGTTGAGACATGGAGCAGGTGAAGACATTAAGGTAGAGGACAAAAAAATTATTCCTTGTCATTAGATATATTATATACTCTACATACAGCTAATAATGTGATGTACAGATAATGTGTGTGATGTAAACATCGTGATTTGTATGAGATGTAGTGTTGTTATGTAATTACACACCTCCTAACACACACACACGCTGTCTCTCTGGGGCTAAACACTGCATTACACTCAGCATGAAGACCTCACGTAGGTGCTTTATGACCCGTAATGAAACCCTAATGCTCTAATACTAGCTGGTGTTTTTACACACAGCATAAAGCTCTCACAGCAGGGTTACACACACACACACACACACACACACACACACACACACCGCTCACGGCGTCTCATCCCTCGGCTCAGCTTGCCATTTTACACTCAGGACATCTGTCCTTCATTTATTTATTTATTCTGTTAAGTTTTTTTCTATATACAGCAGTACATTCGGACAGCGCCGTCATCCTGCTGTGTGTTTAAATCATCGCACACGCCGTGCTGGAGTTCTGTCCCGCTGCTCTGTAACTGTCTCAACAATCACCACATCAGATTCCTTCTTACTTTCCCGGCACGATGTTATACACTGCACAGCCACACACACACTATATTTATATATATTACAGAAAGCACTCAGTGTATTAGCGGCTAAACTCTTAATCCTGACGATTTATCACGATCGTTCAGTGCAGATGAACCCAGACATGCTCCTGTGGGTACAATCACCATGAAATGGCCGTGATTTAATTCTGCATGTTGATGCGTTTCTGTTTAACGCAGGGCGTGAGAGTGATGTTATAACTGAGTGATTGTGTATGTACAGAGAACTGGATGTCTTCAGCCATCACCGCCCACAGCAGCAACAATGACATGTGGTTTGGGAGTTACAGCCTGCTCGCGAGCTCGAGCGCCAACATGGAGTGACATCATAGCGGTGGATAAAAACATACGTCTGACTCTCACTGATGTCTGTGAGCAGAGTGACGGAATTCTACATCAGTCTGAGAGTCTGGCATTAAACAGCCCCGAACCATAAAACTCCACCCACTCGTACAAACTCCGCCCTTTTCCAAAAGAATAAACTCCAACTGTTTATTTGTGGCAACTAGTAAATGGAAATTAGTGGAAATTATTAATAAAAAGAACTAGTAGCACAAGAAACTAAACCTTAAACAAAACGGTCAGCTTAAATACATGAGGAATGAAACCACCACACAACAGTTCACAGTCTCTAGGATGCTGATATACATTAAGGTAGTGCTAAATAAATATATAAATATATATATATGACCTGTGCAGCTGATTGATACAGTTGAAAAAGACAGCTCAGGGTTTTTTTATTTTTATTTTGGGTTTGTAAATAAATACTGAAAAGAACAAGTGATTTAATTGTTTGTTTGTTTTGCATTTTGGCTGTAGTATACTTTAGACACATCATGCATTGTGTGTACCGGGTGCGACGGACGCATCAAGCATCATTATACTTCTTCTTCTTTTCATTCATCTTAAAACTTAACTCTCTTCTTAAACCGTACACATCTCAAAGGTGGTATTGATCATCCTGTACCTGTAGGTGTGTGTGTGGGATTCTACATGGAGGCAGTACGCCCCCTGGGAATAAGTGTCATTCCTGAAATTGTGCAGTATAATGTGTTTGGACAGATAGATACTTTATTGATCCTGAAGAACATTCCTGATACCAGTAAGTTCCCTACATGCAAACGTTACCAACTTTCGTTCGCACATGTTCAATCACAGAGGGTAGATCACATGTCCGGCATGCATCGTTAGGTGTGTGCAGTGCGCATCCCAGGATGTCCGGAAGCAAATGTAAACGCAGCGGAGACAAAAGTGAAAATAATTGAAAGAATGGAGCGCGGTGAAAAGATGGTAGACATCGCTCAGTCTTTTATCATGAATGGTTGAAGCATCGACATGATCCTAAAAACAAAAGACAAGATCCTGGAACATATTAGTTTTATACTGTGTATAGCCGATAATAGTGTTAGTATCCTAGTACCTATGTTTACACTATGTTTGTTGACCTTACGAATAAACTGGACTCTGGGAATGGAACTTGTTCGTACGTGGGGAACTGACCGTACATCCAAATAATCCTGCTCGTCAACATTGTAAGAGCTTTTGTTAAATATGTACATCAGTGTGAGAGTATAAACACACACCAGGAGCCTTAGGAGAACTAACTACTGAAGCTCCTCCTGGGGAGAGCAACTGACTACTGGAGCTCCTGCTAGAAACAGCAACTAGCTACTGAGACTTCTGCAGGTACAAATCAGTATCTCGCGTGGATCTTGTCCTTGGCTGCTGTAGTGTTCCTTCTTCATTTCCTCTGTACCTCACCTGCATTAATCAGTGCCACCTTGGTAACAGGGTAGAACCGAACCCTGGCACCGCTCACGGACCCTCGCCCGAACCCTGGCACCGCTCACGGACCCTCGCCCGAACCCTGGCACCGCTCACGGACCCTCGCCCGAACCCTGTCGCCGCTCACGGACCCTCGCCCGAACCCTGGCACCGCTCACGGACCCTCGTCCGAACCCTGTCGCCGCTCACGGACCCTCGCCCGAACCCTGGCACCGCTCACGGACCCTCGTCCGAACCCTGTCGCCGCTCACGGACCCTCGCCCGAACCCTGGCACCGCTCGAGCCTGCTGTCATTTACAATTCAGGGATAAAGATCACCTGTAGTTCACCCCAGCTGTATCGGCTCTCAGCACCGCAAATACATTTATACTTTCATACACACACACACACACACACACACACGCCTTACACACACATCAGCCCAGGTGTTCATGTGGCTTATAATGCGCTTATAATAATAATAATAATACGGGGAGGGCGTTACACATGGACCTCTCTCTCCATTCAGCACCCAGACTCGGAGTTACTCCCGGGGAAACAAAGTAACACATAAACACACACCGCAGTAACGACATGCACGCGGGAAAAAACGGAACATTTCACACCATCCTGCGATTAAAGCGGAAAAGACACACACACACACACATCACGAACATCCATCAGTGAGCCGCGCTTTAAAAAGACACATCAGAACCACAGCGTTACACACACACAGTTATGTATATATATATCCCGACGCGAGATTTCACACGGTCGGAGATAATGACTCCCGAACCGGTACCGACCCGAGTGTTTGTGTGAGAGCGCGAGCTTCCCGCCGTTACTCACCGCGCTCCAGGCTGAGAGGCTGCAGTACTGTCGCCATGACGGAGCTCGAGTGAGGAGTGAGGAGGAGGAGGAGGAGAGGCTGGAGGGGTCTGATACCGGGAAAAGCGCCGACTGGAGCTCCTGCTGGAGACAGCACCTCACTACTGAGGAAAACAACAGATTACTGAGGAAAACAAGTAACTACTGAGGAAAAAAACTAATTACTGAGGAAAACAACAAACAACTGAGGAAAACAAGTAACTACTGAGGGAAAAAAACTAACTACTGGAGACAGCACCTAATTACTGAGGAAAACAACAGATTACTGAGTAAAACAACAAACTACTGAGGAAAACAACAGATTACTGAGGAAAACAACAAACAACTGAGGAAAACAAGTAACTACTGAGGGAAAAAAACTAATTACTGAGGAAACAACAAACTACTGAGGAAAACAAGTAACTACTGAGGGAAAAAAACTAACTACTGGAGACAGCACCTAATTACTGAGGAAAACAACAGATTACTGAGTAAAACAACAAACTACTGAGGAAAACAACAGATTACTGAGGAAAACAACAAACAACTGAGGAAAACAAGTAACTACTGAGGGAAAAAAAACTAATTACTGAGGAAACAACAAACTACTGAGGAAAACAAGTAACTACTGAGGGAAAAAACTAACTACTGGAGACAGCACCTAATTACTGAGGAAAACAACAGATTACTGAGTAAAACAACAAACTACTGAGGAAAACAACAGATTACTGAGGAAAACAACAAACAACTGAGGAAAACAAGTAACTACTGAGGGAAAAAAACTAATTACTGAGGAAACAACAAACTACTGAGGAAAACAAGTAACTACTGAGGAAAAAAACTAATTACTGAGGAAACAACAAACTACTGAGGAAAACAAGTAACTACTGAGGGAAAAAAACTAACTACTGGAGACAGCACCTAATTACTGAGTAAAACAACAGATTACTGAGGAAAACAACTAATTACTGAGGAAACAACAAACTACTGAGGAAAACAAGCAACTACTGAGTAAAACAACTAACAACTGAGGAAAAAAACAACTGAGGAAAACAAGTAACTACTGAGGGAAACTAATTACTGAGGAAACAACAAACTACTGAGGAAAACAAATAACTACTGAGGGAAACTTCTAATTACTGAGGAAACAAAAACTACTGAGGGAAACAACCAACTACTAGAGAAAACAATTAACTATTGAGGAAAACAGCTAAATACTAGAGAAAAAATTACTGGAGACAGCAACTAATTGCTGAGGAAAACAACTAACTTCTAGACACAGAAACTAACTACTGGAGAAAACAACTAACTACTGGAGCTCCTGCTAGAGACAGCAACTAACTACTGGGGGAAAAAGTAACTACTGAAGCTCCTCCTGGAAACAGCAACTAACTACTGGAGAAAATAACAAACTATGGAGAAAACAATTAACTACTGGAGCTCCTGCTGGAAACAGCAACTATCTACTGCAGCTCCTGCTGGAGACAGCAACTAACTACTGAAGATCCTGCTGGAGACAGCTAATAACTACTGAAGATCCTGCTGGAGACAGCTAATAACTACTGAAGCTCATGCTGGAGACAGCAGATAACTACTAAGAGACTGAAGAAAACAACTAAGTACTGGAGCTCCTGCTAGAGACAGCAGCTAACTGCTGAAGCTCCTGCTGAAGACAGCAACTAGCTACTGAGATTTCTGCTGGAGACACCAACTAACTACTGGAGAAAACAACTAACTACTGGAGCTCCTGCTAGAGACAGCAGCTAACTGCTGAAGCTCCTGCTGAAGACAGCAACTAGCTACTGAGATTTCTGCTGGAGACAAAAACGAACTAATGAAGCTCCTGCTGGAGAAAACAGCTACCTCCTGGAGCTCCTGCTGGAGTTGCAACATGGAGGTCCAGCTGAACACCTTGCCATGCCACCATGCCACTCACTGGTGTTCCTGCTGGAGACAAAGCTAACTACTGGAGCATATAATGCTTGAGAAAGCACTTACTGGGTATTCTAGTTCTCTTGACGCTTCTTGTTGAAATTGTAAATACTACTAGAGCTTCTGCAGGAGAAGGGCAACTATTTACTAAAGCTTGTAATGTTAGAAACCTTCTAAAGTGTCTGCGGGAGAAAGCACATAACGACTTGGGTTCAGCTCAGGAAAGTTCCTTAAGCTTCTGATTTTAAAATAAATTCAATCTACTCAAGTTTCCATTGAAGAAAGCGACCAGTACTCGACCTGCTGCTGAATATACCAGGTTAGAAAAGACAGTAAAACCTGGAGCTCCTGGTGGTAGTGTTCTCAGAGTGGTGTTGGCATTGACGCATGAATGTTTAATCAGCCTGCTGGACCGCAAGTGAGAACTAGTCTTTAATTGGTTATCCTCAGAGTTGCTCTGGGCGTTCGCTGACAGATATCAGCCTGGTGTCTGCAGTCTGACGTCCTCCTCAGTGAAGTAGTGTAAAAGTAGAGGTCATGTAAGTCTGCGATTTTACCTCCTGTGATTACAGACGGAGCGGCTGATGTTCCAGACACTGATGCAACACCAAGAGCATGACGCAAAGACTGCCATAATGAGGAATAATTTGGATAAACCTAACAACAGTCTAGCATATTATACAAAATACTGCATTGTACAGTGTGCTTTAGTTTTCTACATTGGATTCTTCTCCACTGGTAAGGTAGGTCTTTAACCTTTGTACTGTTTTTCAAACACAACTGGTTCTTACTGTATACCTAGTTCTTGCTGTTTGGTAGTGTTGATTGCAGTGTGATTGCAGTGTTGATTGCAGTGTGATTTGTTCTCAGGTAATTAATCAAGAGTAGTTTCAGGCTTCCTTAAGGTGTGAATTGTAGGCAGGCTTAGCTACATATATTGAAGGTGTCTTACCCTGCAACAAAGTTGGTCATGAATTTAGATAGCAAGTGTACATAGAATTGAAAGAGAGAACATAGAAAAGAGATAAATTTAGTAAGGAATTACATTTTTTTAGACAAATATCTCATTCTGTCTAGGAGTTAAGGATGTGTGTTCAACCTATCTGTCAGTTCTCACAGACCAATATGCTTTTACTCACACAGCAGAGGCAGATCTCCCAGAAACCTCATCTACCCTCCAGTACTGTCTCATTGTCCTGCACTGGTGGTAGGTGGGCTCTGGAACTGCCAATCTGCTTTAAAGAAAGCAGATTTTATCTCAGCCCTAGTTACCCATTACTCTTTTGACTTTCTGGCACTAACAGAGACCTGGATATCTCCTCAGAACTCTGCTACACCGGCTGCCCTATTCTCTGCCTATATATTCTCTCACTCTCCACGAGAAACTGGCAGAGGTGGTGGTACGGGTCTGCTGTTGTCTAAGAGATGGTCCTTCTCGCCTATTGACCTGTCTCATCACAGTTTTTCATCATTTGAATTTCATGCAGTTAAGGTAACCTCTCCAATTAACCTCCACATCTTAGTTATCTACCGTCCACCTCTCTAGGAAACTTTCTGGATGAAATTGACATGCTTCTTAGTCTTTTTCCTTCCGCTAACACTCCTCTCACTGTTCTAGGAGACTTCAACCTCCGCTCTGACAAACTCCAATCCTCTTTCCTTCTCCCTCTCCTTAACTCTCTCTTTAACTCTAAACAGTTGCCCTCCCACACACAAGGCAGGGAATTCTCTTGACCTCGTTTTTTGCTGCCCTTCCCCAGTCACAGATCTCACTACTATTCCTCTTCATAAATCTGATCATTACCTGGTATCCTTCACCATAACCCTTCCTATTCTGTGTAAAACTAACCACCAAAATTTCTCTCTTCACTCTGTCTCCCCTTCCTCTGTGTCTTCATGCACCCTATCATCCCTCCCAGACCCAGACTCCTTCTCCTCTCTACCACTAGAGACTGCGACTGAAACTTTCCTCTCTTCTCTCTCCTCATCCATAGAGCTCCTTTGCCCGCTGTCATCTACACCAAGGAAGACGTCTTCTCCTGCTCCTTGGCTATCTGATGTACTGCGCAACAACAGAAGAGAATTAAGAACTGCAGAGAGAAGATTCCAGAGCAGTTTGATGCCGATCTTGTCTCTTACCAGACTATTCTCTCCAAATTCTCATGTGACGTGACTTCTGCCAAAACTGCATTCTACAGAGAAAAGATGGAAGCCTCTGCACATGATCCTGGCAAACTCCATAACATCTTCTCCTCACTACTCAACCCACCGACTCCTCCTGCCCCTTCCTCTCTGACTGCTGACGATTTTGCCACATTCTATGATGGGAAAATTGCAGCAATCCGCCAGTCCTTCGCTCCCAACCAAACTCCTACAAAAGAACCTCAGGAACTTCCCTTCCCTCCCTTAGCAGAATTCTCCAACCTGTCATCTGATGAGATTCAGCAGATCATCTCGTCATCTAACCCCACCACCTGTTCTTTAGACTCAATCCCTTCCACAATGCTCCAGGCCATCTCACGAGACCTCCTTCCCTTCACCACAACCATCATCAACCATTCCATATCATCTGGTCATGTTCCTGCTGCTTTTAAGAAAGCAAGGGTTATTCCCATCCTCGAGAAACCCTGCCTGGACCCTTCAGAAGTTAACAACTATCGTCCGGTATCACTTCTCTCTTTTATTTCCAAAATTCTTGAAAGGGCTGTTTATAACCAAATGTCTCTTTATCTCTCACAGAACAACCTTAATGATCCCAACCAATCTGGATTCAAGGTGGCACATTCCACAGAGACTGCCCGTCTGTCAGTCACTGAGAAGCTCCATGCTGCTAGATCTGCTAAACTGTCATCTGTCCTGATCCTCCTGGACCTGTCAGCTGTATTTGACACAGTGAACCACAAGATCCTATTATCTATTCTCACACGCCTTGGTATTTGTGGAACAGTGTGGCAATGGTTTGCTTCTTACCTAGAAGATAGGTCGTATGAGGTGACATGGAGGGGATCTACATCTGCCCCATGTAGACTCTCTACTGGTGTTCCGCAGGGCTCAGTACTTGGTCCTCTTCTGTTCTCCCTCTATACCCGGTCTCTTGGTAAGGTCAGATTATCGCATGGATTTTCATACCATTGTTATGCAGATGACACTCAACTTGTTTTCTCCTTTCCTCCCTCTGACGCTCAGGTTTTCACGCGGATCTCAGCATGTCTGGCAGACATTTCATCCTGGATGGCAGCTCATCAGCTGAAACTCAATCTGAGTAAAACCGAACTGCTGTTCATTCCTGGTGACTCATCACCAGGTCAAGATCTTGTGATATCCCTGGACAACAATCAAATCACTCCTTCAGCCACTGCCCGCAATCTTGGGGTAACCATGGACAATCATCTGTCATTTTCCCCACACATCGCTAACCTTACTCGCTCTTGTAGATTTCTTCTTTACAATATCAGAAGAATCCGCCCATTTCTTTCTTCACAGTCTACTCAGGTGCTTGTTCAGTCCCTTGTTATTTCAAGACTGGACTACTGCAACTCACTCCTGGCTGGTCTGCCTCTGTCCACAACTCGTCCTCTGCAACTGATCCAGAATGCAGCAGCACGTCTCGTTTTCAACCTTCCCAAGTTCTCCCACACCACCCCACTCCTCCGCTCCTTGCACTGGCTTCCTGTAGCTGCCCGCATCAAATTCAAAACACTGATGCTTGCCTACAAAGCTAAACATGGCCCAGCACCCACTTACCTCTGTGCTCTAATCACACCACGCACTGCACCACGTTCCCTCCGATCCTCCAGCACTACTCGCCTCGTCCCAAAATCTCTCAGGGATCGAGGGCGGTATTCATCCAGACTCTTTTCTGTTCTGGCACCTAGGTGGTGGAACGAACTTCCTCTAGATATCCGTACAGCAGGGACTTTGACTATCTTTAAACGGCGACTCAAAACTTATCTATTTCTCCAGTACTTACAGGACTAAACCCACCCCCCCAACTTAGTTATTGACCTAGTTAACCCAGTGTAAGTATCTATCCAGTAATGTAAACTTTAAAGCACTTTTTGTAAGTCGCTCTGGATAAGAGCTTCTGCCAAATGCCTAAATGTAAATGTATTATGTTCCATTCTAGTGTGTCCTCCTGTGTTGTAATAAATGAAATTATATTTTCCTATAATATATTACATTTTAGTCCAGAAGGAAGGAGTCCACTTATCATTGGTCAAGTTATTGCTTATATGAGTTCTTAGTAAGATGTTCCACTTCTTTCATATGTGATCACTACATACAATTTTACATTCTAGTTTGAAACTGTAGAAACCATATGTTTGGCAACATCCTGAGCAAACTTTAAACTTGAGTTTGCATGTTCTCCAGGTGCTTGATGCATTTCCTCAGGGCACTCTGGTTTTTTGGATTCCCAAATTGCCTGTAACATGTGAATGAACGTGTGAGTGTGTGCATGCTTGTGCCCTGCAATGTAGCAGCATTCTGTCCAAGGTGTACCCCGCCTCATGCCCCAAGTCCCCTGGGAACTGCACTCTTCCTAGTGCGATATGGCTTAATTCTATTGTAATTTGATGACTTTATTCTAATCTGTTATGTTTTTTCTATTCCACCCTATCATTAAACATCCTCTTTCATTCTGCTTTATTGTATTCAGCTATATTTTATTACATTCTGTTGTTGCACGCTATTCTTTCTCCAAACTATTATCTCTTATTCTATTTTATTCAGGGTTAGCACTGTTGTAGTGCTGGTTTAGCCTCCCGGCGAATGGCATTATCTCTCTCTCCTCTCTCTTTCTCTCTCTCTCTCTCTCTAGACAGATGTGGTGTGCCAGTTAATGGAATTAGGCCATGAAGAGATTACGCCTGGAAAACATCTTTGTTTAAAAAAAAAGGAGTGAGATTGAAAGAGAAGCAGAGAATAGAGGGATGTACAAACAGAAAGACAAGAGATGTAGGATGCAGAGAGCTTGAGGGAGAAAGAGATAGACAGAGAGAAAAAAGAGGATGAGACAGGTGGGCAGACTCTGGTAATGATCTATAAAACTTTCATGCTCATGATTTTTACATAAAAAAGATGTAATAAGAAAAAAGTAAGAACAGGAAAGATTATGTAACACTGCATCTGAACAAAGTTCCAAAACAATATCTTAAGGAGTAATGAGTCCCAGGTGGAGATGTTTGGTCATTGTAGACACTGAAACACCTCATACTGAAGCATAGTGATGATTTGGGTTTGTTCTGTTCCCAAAGCACCTAAGAAACTTTGTAGCACCTGAGACAGTGAAGAGTTTATACCAGAATATTATTGAGGAAAAAATGTCCAAGACCTCAAAAGACCTCACCCTATCTTATCCTCACTGAATTGGCTCCCTGTGAAATTCCGCATTTATTTTAAAATACTATGTTTGACATACTGTATAAAACATTAAATGGTCTCTCCCAGTCTCTGTCTAGCTATACATGTCGCTCCTGAGCTGCCAGTGATCCAGAACCCCTCTGCCCTCTGGACCGGTCTGACTCGTCCTGGTGTCCCGCTTCTGGTTGGAGATCTCGTTGCATGAATGCCCCATGTGGTCTGTCTGGGATACGTGTGGTGACTGGGGACGGTTCCACTTTCGTTGGTTCTAGAAGTTAGTAAGGACCCACACAGTACAGTACAGGGTGTACTTTCTTTTGTTCATCACTGTACTCTTATACACTTTGTTTTATTGTTGTTGTTACATACATAGAGATAATAACATATCAGAACATAAACCTGCACCACAGCCAGAGCAGCGCTCATAGAGAATTTATGAACACCTTGAGGAACAGTGCAGTGGTGCGAGTCTCGTGTCTTTAGTCTGGAGAATGAGACAGCAGTAGCGGCTGTGGGACAGAGCAGCTCCACAAACAGCTGGTGGTGTTTAATCGACGCTGCTGACAGAATGAACTTTATAATCAGAATGAACTCCTGGCCTCTGCGGAGTTTAGCAGGATTTTGCATTTGAATGATTTTCTGGTTAATCACCTCCTCGGTGTGATCATCAGCTCTAAATGTACGCTCAGCCACATAGCAGCGCTCCTGCTTTAGATTCCATACAGCACTAAAGCAATGAGCTCCTCGTGATAGACAGTGCACGTACGAACACACACACACACACACACACACACACACACACCATGAGTGACAGAAACGTCTTCACACTGCCAAACACCATCTGCACTGTTACACAGCGAGAGAAGACAGGTGGAGAGAAAAAAAATGAGAAAGGAAAGACACAATGAGGCAGAATGGATGGATTGTTCTGGTACACAGGCTTCATTTGGAGGCTTTGTTTGTTTGTCTCTTCATCTGAATTTGAGATTATGTGCTTTAAATGTGTGTGATTATGATTTTTTTTTGGCTTATAAAGTGTTCATATGTTCATCAAAAGTCATTTAAAAACTCAAACAACTGATCTCTGCCCAAATCACAAATATTAACAGCACCAGCTCCATCCCCAATGCTTTAATAACCCTATCACCCTCCCAATGATGTAATAACCCTCGCTCCACCCCAATGATGTAATAACCCTAGCTCCACCCCCAGCGCTTTAATAACTCTAGCTCCACCCCAATTAATTAATAACCCCAGCTCCACCCCCAATGCTTTAATAACCCTAGCACCCGCCAATGATGTAATAACCCTTGCTCCTCCTCCAATGCTTTAATAACCCTAGCTCCACCCCAAAGCTTTAATAACCCTAGCTACACCCCAAATCAAAATATCAGCTTCAGTACCCCTTGCTCTACCCCAACACTTTAATAATCCTAGCTCCCCCCACAAAGCTTTAATAACCCAAGCTCCACCCACAAGGCTTTAATAATACTAGCTCCACCCCAAACTAAAAGAGCCCCTTTAATTGCCCCACCCACACCTCAAATTTAAATGAAACATTTACAGCTTTATCTCTACCATCACCTTTAACAACTCTAACTCAAAATCTAATCATCACTTTAGTAGATCTGGCTCTGCACCCAAATTTAAATGTCAACCTTAAAAGGCTCATTACTAAATAGCATTAGACTACATTAAGCCTAGCTCCTCCCCAAAATTAGATTCACCCTCAGCAAGCATAGCGCTGCCCCTGAACTAAAACCCCATCTGAGTTTACCTAGTGCTGCATCTAATCATCATCAGACTGCAGTGGGACAAGCTTTGCATTCAATCACACCTCTATCTTCTCCTCCTACATTACCATGCACAGCCTGGGCTCCGCCCACAAACAAACCCACTGCATCACTAAGTCCTCTGCAGTGAGTTTATTACAAACCGAGGCACAGAAAGATATTTTTCTTGCAAAATAAGCGAGAAGTGAAAGTGTGAATGTGAGACGGTGATGTTCGTGTAGATTCTGACTCCAGCAGCTCTTCTGTGAGGAACTCAGTGCTGAGCATCACACTCCGCGCTGCATTTATCTCTTTCAGCCTCATTAAGTTTAACGCAAACGTAGACGGTTCAGGCTGCAGCCGCAGTCTGTAAATCACACTGTCTGTAACTGACCAGGCGCAGAGTGATGAACAGCTCCGACACTGTGTAGGCAGCAGGGGGCGTGTGTGTGCATGTGTGTGTGTGTGTGTAGTCAGCACAGAGGGGGGGTAATTACTTTCATCTGCTGGGTGACAAAGATAAAAGCACAATAAGTGCTTAAACACTCACAACTTCACAATCTTGTCTTCTCCTCTGTCCCGAGGTCACTGTGAGGCGTTTACAGAAATGAAACTCCGCCCCTTAATGGCTTTAGAGAGTTTTAGAGAGTTTTGTAAGAGTTGTGAAAGACGTTTAGAGAGTTTTGTGTTTTAGTTTAACTTTATACACTTATTCTAAAGTGTTTAAGTGTAAGTCTTTCTGATGAGGTGTTCTATAATCTACATTATATTCACACTAAAAGCTGATGATGTCACAGTGATGTTACAGGAGCTGACCAATCAGCAGCTTCGCTTCGTGGACAGGATGGTGTGACCAGGTGTGTTTTAGGCCATTTTAAAATTAGGACCCTGGATCGTTTCTGAGAACACTTGACTCCCATTTTGATCAATGGGAACACAATCATTCCGCACACAGGAACCGTGCCCAAGTCCGGTGGAAGAGCTGGTCTTGGGAATACTTGGGCATGAATCGAATCAGATACAGCAGCCAATTGAACCTGAGAACGGAAGTAGATCGCGGTTTATACACAATGTCATTGGTGTGTTTAATGGCGACTCACAACCCAAGCAGATGCATACTGCCTCCTGCTGTATCGGAGAGTGTACTGTAAGTATGGAAGTGTACAGAGAACAAAAATCATGTGAACATTGGCCAATGGGGGGAGAGGGGAGCAATCGTTCCTGGGCACGCGCCAAATCAAATTTGGGGATCTGAGGATCCGCGTTCGAGCCACACCATGTACTACCCAGCCACCGCGCGCAGTGCCAGTTCCATATGGAATAAAATCACTGTCAAAAATAATTGTGCGTAAAAAGATTTGTGTAATTCTGTGTTTTGTCCGAGTTGGATTCCAAAATCGACGGCCACGACAGATTACAGATACAATATTTTGGGTGTTTATTACAGTACAACTCGACTCTGACCGTTTACAGACACAAAACTTGTTTTTACAACTCCTCTGTTACACGGACGATTTGCAAAATTACGCCCATGAATGTAGTGTGTTACACCACTGTCAAAAATACGTCATCAAGGCCACATGCACAGGCGTTACTATCCGAGAGAAGAGGAACCGATTAGTCGCATGCGCCCTGCCACCGTTTTAAACTCCTAAAATCTTACTTGCTATAGTTAAAACATCTCTGTAATTTTACTTCTCTTAAACATGTAAGAATCTGTGAAAAAAAAAACTTAACTGAGACGATGAGAGAGCGCTCGCCTGCTGATCCGCCATTTTGGCGCCGGTGGTTTAAAACGGTGGCAGAATCGATTCCTCCTCCCTCGGATATTAACGCCTGTGCATGTGGCCTTGATGACGTATTTTTGACAGCGGTTTAACACACTACATTCATGGGCGTAATTTCGCAATTCGTCCGTGTAACAGAGGAGTCGTAAAAACAAGTTTTGTGTCTGTAAACGGTCAGAGTCGTACTGTAACAAACGCACAAAATAACGTATCTGTAAACTGTCGTGGCCGTAGATTTTGGAATCCAACTCGGACAAAACACAGAATTACACACAAATCTTTTTTTTTTTTTACGCACGATTATTTTTGACAGTGATTTTATTCCATAGTTCCAAGCTCAGGTAAACTGGGAGGGTTGCGTCAGGAGCAGGGCGCAAAACCTGTGGCAAGCTATATGTGGATGGTCCGCTGTGTTTGATAATACAAAAGACACAAAGTGTTAAATACTGCAAAACTTTGTATTTTTTTATTCTCATTATATACTGTCTTATTTAGAACAATAAACTTTAACGAGCAGCTCATAAAACTTTTCTGGTTTTATATCCAGTTCAGAGTTCATGGTGGAGTTTTTCTCACATTGGCCTCTGGATGTCTCCTCTTGTGCACTTACACACACACACACACACTCCCACTGACAGCATTTTCTCTTGCATAGCTTTGTGATTCGACTAGTTTCAGCTGCAGAAACACACAGCAGTGCCATGAGGCTGCTCCACAGCAGGATCTGCAGCAGGTACCTGTGCCCTGCGAGGGAGCTGAAGGTGAGGAACATGGGCAGGAACATGGGCAGGAGCTTCACCTGCTGCACAGGGCTGAGTGCTCTCAGGGTGTGTGGTACACAGCTCCACAGCCGGATCAAACCCAGAACTGTGGTGTACAGTGAGTCTCTGACACGCTTCTACTCAGCCCCGAGTGTGTATAACGAAGCGTTTATGAGAGCTGGAGTAACGCCGGAACTCTTCTGGACTGAGGCTGCGCACAACATAACCTGGTCTCAAAGCTGGACTAAAACTCTGGACTGCACGGATAAAGTCTTTCCTAAATGGTAAAAAAAAAAAAAAAAAACTTTTTATACCACTACATGCTGTAGAACAATGTAACCACGGAGCATTTTACTCTAAAGACTCTCTGTACTATCGGAATGTGACTTCAGTAAACAACTGCACTGTGGGACACGCCATCCCGGAAGTGAATTCTGATTGGCCGGTGGATTGTTCTAACCGTTACTCCGATTTAAACCGGTTTCCTAACACTCGCTATTTTGGAAACGTATTTACATCGTTACATTTCTTGATGTGTTTTATAAATGTAAACGAATATCAACTGTATCGTTGTTGTAGTTTGTTTTCGCTGACTCCGTATCCCAAAATGCACCGCGAAACCCGGACCAATCAGAGGCCTTCTCCTCATGCGGGTATTTAAAATGTAAAATCTAACGGTCAAGTTCGTCAAAAAAAAAAAAAGAGCATCGACGTCATAAGTGTACAGTATGAATAACAAGGATAACAATTACAATATTGAAAGCATAAAAGGTGTAAAAACTTGAGTTATACAATTAATTATCTACACTTAGCAGAACAACATAAATAAATAAATAGTTGATATATGCAAACTTAAAGAATATGTTAATAACTAATAAAAAATAAACAGCGTAAACCAACAAATTAATAATTGTAATTAGATATAATTTAACTTTGTTAGGAATAGGATATTTGTATGAGATGTTTAAAGTTAAAACACTGACATCATATTTGTTTCTCGGATTCCTGCTAATGTCACTGCAGCGTTAAACATTTTAAAATGTAATAATAATAATAATAATAATAATAATAATCAGATTAAAATAATTTTTTTAATCCTCAGAATGATCAGTCTTTTAAATATCTATTGTTTCTTATTGGTTATTGTTGTAGTATGCAGAATCAAAAAAAGACATGGATATATGGACGTTTTGTTTGTTTACTTATTTATTTATTTATCATCGAACAGAATGGAGGACACAAGTGCATGTTTATTAAGCAAATGATTCAAACAAATAAACGAATGACAAGTCAGGAACAGGCCGTGGTCAGGTCATCAGCAAACAGCGTGGATTGAACATAACTGGCTCAGGACCTGGGAACCCGGGGTCAGAGTTACAGCCGGAAATTTCCACAGAATATCAGAGCTCAGTTATTACTGCAAGAGGCACACACAATTACACTGTGTGTGTGTGTGTGTGTGTGTGTGTGTGAGAGAGAGAGACAGACAGACAGACAAACATACACTGATCGTTGTTATTATTATTATTATTATTACCTTTGTGCCACGCTGTGTTCAGATAAATTAGATTTGGACCCTGATTACCTCATTTAAATGATTTTAAATAAATGGCTCTTGTACCAAAATCCAGTCCATCCCATCTGACCAATCCGACACTCAGGTCTACACTACCAGTTTGTACCAACCCCTCCCCCCCCCACCCACCCCCCCTATTATTATAACCCTATGGTCGTTCCTGATATTTATTTCTCTCTACACTGTAAATCAATACTGAAGGCGTTTATCCAAAACACACAATAATCTCCTGTGAACAGTTGATATCGAGACGTATCTGCTATTTCTGCTCTGTAAAGCTTCATAACGGCTCTAATCTGAGGTGCTGGTTCTTACTTTCAAGGGAAGGTCTGGGAAGTTTCATCGTGGAGCTTGATGGGTTTTACAAACACACTCGACACAATTCTGTTCTTGTAAGAACTGTTCCAGAGAACTGACTGTTGGTGTTGTTACGTAATTGCCTAACGCCATGTGTGTTATTTCATGGCAGTGAGATCTCCAGCATTGCTCTAGAATATAGAAAATAAATCCAAAATTGTGTCTAAACTTTTGACTGGTACTGTACTTGTCTCAGTGTTTAAATTACAGCAAGACAGCAAATATCTAACGTAAATTGTTTTTCAATCTCACAATAAAGTCAGTTCCTCCAGCTCTTTTAGACGAGCTCTGCAGGGTTTCTGATATGCGTGATGTCGTGTGTGTGTCACTGTCGGTGTTGCAGGTTTGTAGGAGGAGAGCTGAACATGTGCTACAACGCTGTGGATCGGCACGTCGACGCCGGGAGAGGAGATCAGATAGCCATCATCCATGATAGTCCTGTTACTCACTCCAAACAGACGATCAGTTACAGAGAGCTGCTGGATCAGGTCAGTCCTCAGTGCACCGCTAATGACCTTCACACAGACACCAAACTTGCTCGGAAACAGCCCTCAGTCACACGTCACCTCGTCTTGTAAGATCCTTCATCAGTTTCACTTTTGCATAATGAGACAGTTTCACTAACAGACGATTTCCACATAATGTGGGTAAGAAGTAGTGCTGTTAATCGATTAAAAATGTAATCTATTTAATCGCAGTTATAGTATGTGATTAATCACGATTATACGGTTTAATAATATCTCAAACATTAACACGTGTTAAGTTAAAAATCTCTCGAATGGGACCGGCGCTGCATGCAGAGGCTGAGCAGTATGTGTGTAGCAGCCCCACCCACGGGCGGGGCTCGAACCCGGATCCTCAGAGCTGAAAATCAACCAGCCGACTGAGCCACCACGCCCACATCTCACATTTAATGTATTCTTGTAAAAATAGTTTTCCTTGTAGGTAGCTTCAGCACACTTTGGTTTTATCCAAATTTTTATCTGGAAGATTTTTATAATGAAACTTGTTTCACACAGCCGGGTAACCGCGCCGCCATTATGGGAAGCCATTAGGGTCATATGGTTAATTTGTGTAAAAAAAATTAGTGATGAGTTAAAATTTCTAGATTAATCACATGCATTAACGCGTTAATATTGGCAGCCCTTGTAAGAAGGTAAAATTTCAAGTTCAAGTCCAGTGAGTACAGCTAGCCTAGCTCGTCAAAGCTAACCTCATAAGCAAAAGCTAACCTAGTGAGTGGAAGCTAGTTATGCAGGTAAAAGCTAATGTAGCAAGCGTAGCTACTACAATCAAACTTTAGATGACTGAATCTGATCAGTGAGTTTATATCACATTTATATCACAAATGCTGCTGGATTTTTATTAGAGCATTTTAAGATGTGTGTGTGTGTGTGTGTGTGTGTGTGTAGGTGTCCAAGATGGCAGGCGTTTTGGTAAAGCATGGTGTGAAGAAAGGTGACATGGTGGTGATCTACATGCCCATGGTGCCTCAGGCCATGATCACCATGTTAGCGTGCGCCCGAATCGGCGCTCCTCACAGCCTCATCTTCGGCGGCTTCGCCTCGAAAGAACTCTCCGTCCGTATCGACCACGCTAAGGTTAGCCTGTTTCAGCGTGAAGTCAGCACTTGGCTTTAATTGAACTTCTCTGGAGATAACCTTGCCTTTTTTTTTTTCAGCCCAAACTGTTGGTCACGGCGTCGTTCGGGATCGAGCCGGGTCGCAGGGTGGACTACATCCCTCTGGTGGAGCGAGCGCTGGAGCTGAGCAGCCACAAACCGCAAAAAGTCCTCATCTACAGTCGACCAGGCATGGTGAGAAGCTCAGTAGTCCCCAAAAACGCCTTCACTCTCATCATAACCTCGTAATCTCTAACTGCTGTTTAACCGTTCCGTCTGTTTCCGTTCGCGCTCCACGGTTAATATTTCTGCCTCCCGTGCGCCTTGTTCCTGACTCTTATCTGTGATTGCATCCTGACTCATGCAGACGCTTCACTCACACACCTGACAGAGTTTCCCTGTTATCTCTTTGTGTTTATCGCTGCCTCCTGGAGCTCCACAGTTCGGGTTGGAGTTACTGCCGTAGCATGAGCGCCACCTCTCCGGATCTCTCCAGGTCAGAGCGTTAAGCTCGTCTGCATGCTCCTGCACTCAGACTTCTTCTCTGCTCAAGTCTTCTCCATGTAGCTGGTCTGCTAGCTCTGCATTAGAGCGCTCATGTCTGTGTGATTGTGTGTAAAGGCTAATCGCTCATACAGTCACCTCCTGTCTAAAATCACACCTGCTTTCTAATTTTGTCACATTAACAGAAAACACAACATGTCACCTGGAATATAATGATCATTTTAAAGGTCGCATATGTCACTATTTTTCTCAACAGGTCTCAGAGCTCCTGTGTATGAGTGTGTGTCTATGTGTGTACGGTATGTGTGTTTAAATATGAGTGTGTGTGTGTATGGGTGTGTGTAATTACTCCTCAGATGATGCACTTTTCACACCCTTATTTTACTATATCTCCAAACGCGCCATTTCAGTGTCTATGTAAATGAGCGATTCCTGAGCCACACCCCTCCAGAAAACAGCAAAGCTGAGACACAGTCCAGGGGAGGGGCTCTTCTTATATGAGGTCACATTAGGGAGGAAGTCTAATCACTTTGTTCTAGCCCTGGTTTATACAAAAATGTAAAAAGAACAAAGTGTATGTTTTCTTAAGTGTTTTTTTTTTTTTTTTATGTACAGAGAGTCACATAAACTAGAGAGCCATCGAAACGTCTACAAATTAACATTTTTTAATCTTTTTTTTTTTTTACGTCATGTACAATAGGTCTGCTTTAATATAATGGGATCCAAAGAAATTTCAGAATAGAACGTCCTGTCCGACTTCAATAAATAGCTAAAATCTCGGTTAGAAATGTAACGCCGTGTCTCACCACTCATTCACTACGTGACATTTAGAAGGACTCGCGCACTGCAGATGATTAGGACAGAGATTGCAGTCAGAACATCACAGAGATGTTTATTACCGAAACAAATGCTCATTTTATTGATGCCAATCAAAATCCCGATCGCAGAGCAGGACGTACAGTAGCAGACGTTAACCGATGTAACGAATGCAGGAGATTCCCTCAGTATGTACATGCATGTATCTTATGTCTTTGTTCACAAACTGATCCTTGGGTTTTGTAACTTTTATCTCTGCTTCATTTTCTTAAAAAAAAAAAAAAAGACAACAAAATTCATCATGGCTTGCAAAACCAGTGTTAGTCATAGCAACACCAAGAGGGAAAGAGGATTGCAAAAAAAGTTGGAGAAACATGGGAGTAGCCGGTCATTTAATCAGCGCTTCCGGACGCCATCACTTCTGTGTAGTATGTAGCGCTTTCCACTCGTTCTCCTCTCCATCTTGCTGAACGCTGATAACAGAAGTGTTATATATTTATTCCATCCACTCACCACACACTCACTCAAACACACACACACACACACACACACACACACACCTCTCTCTGGATGATCTGGATGGATGGCTGTGTCTGCTATCTATAATAACCGAGCCCTAATCAGTGAATTCAATCTGTCCTGTGTGACATTCTGTCTATTCTGCATTCATATGACTCAGCTCGGAGACGGCACCGTTATTACCGCCACCTCGCTGCTCTCTCCAGATTTCTCATTTCTGCCGTTCGATCCGTAACCTCCGCCCGCACTCATCTGCATCGACCCCCGTCTGTTTCTACCCAACAAGTTATGTTTCCACTTCATGCTTAATTGCTTAAGTTCTGTAATTTGTGATAATATATACAGTAGATTTGAGCAAAGTCTAGTGGAAGCTCAGGTGTGTGATGAAAAGCGCAAACACACACACACACACACACACACACACACACACACACTGTGCGATGGAATTTTCGTTCATTCGCGAGTCGCAGATTACATGTTGATGCCGCATCAAACAGGTTATGCAATAATTACACCACTGACATCGAACACATAAACAGCTGCTTCCTGTGTCGTCATGGAAACTATCAGAGCAAACTTCTTTGGAGGTGGAGGGTGGAAAATCTGTGTTATGAAACTGATGTTAATCTTCATTAGCTCTTGCCGTTACTTGAGTTGTTGAGGAGGAAACGTGACTCGGTGTTGTTGTTAAAACAGTACACTTGCTCTTTCATTTGCGTAGCCATGGACCCGGGTTAATGCGGAAAAACAGGTTTCATAAAAGATAGCGAGCACAAGCTAACGCAAAAGCATGTGCCAACAGGATAAAGCTAACATGTTGTTCAGCTTGAAGTACAAAAACAATAAAAATACCGCCGGTGTGCAAATCCGTGCCTGCTGTCCTGCAGCAGATCACAGCTACAATCGAGTCCTTCATCGCTCTGGATATTCCTCGAGTCCTAATGTTACCTATTCCATTTTGCATTAAGCACTCCTCTAACTTTAAATAATGTAGTTTTGCAACAAATCTGTACGAGTTGAGGAATTATAATGAGCTGTGTAAAGTCATAGGGTAAGATCGTGGTGTACCGTGGCACATCAGGGTGACCTGTAATGATCCCCCGGTTCAACTATGAAATTTATGCGCATGTAAAAAAAAAAAAATGTTCACGTCGAAGCTACAGATTGTTTCCGGCCAGTGGGTCCGGTGTAGGTCGGCTATAGGCTTCCGTAAGGGAGTTTTGTGTGCCAGGATGGGATCAGTAGTAAGTAAACTTTAATATTTTGTTTCTGTAACGTGTGTTGATAACCGGGATAAGTTGTGCGTGTCAAATCAGTACCATGCGAGGATAACTCTACAGGGATGTGTAGACCCTCAGAGCCCACCGCAGAGATATTGGTAGGTAACTGCCGTTATCTTTTCCCCTCACCGCCAACAAAATTGTCGCCTTTTTGTAGCAGCAGTGTATTCCGTCTCAGTTCCGCTTCAGTGCTTTGTTGCTGCACCGTAGCTGGTAACACAAAAGCCATGATTTTAAATCTGTAGCGATTTGTAGCAAAACTCATAAACGTTGTAACTGGCCCATAGTTCTGGTTATTTTCCCTTATTCCCATTAAGCTCTTGACTACCCAGTGTAATATACCATGGTTCCTGTTGTCTTCCCTAGTTTTTAGCTTCCATTGTGTTTCCAGTGTTTCCTCCCTGACTCCAGAGTTCTTTACCACCTACTAATTATTAGTTTACATGTATTGTACTTCCATTGTGTTTCCAGTGTTTCCCAGTTCCCATAGTTCCCACGGTACTTCCTAGTATCTTGTATGCATCCTTGGTTTCCCCGTACCATTATATTACCTTGTTCTCTCGAGCCTGCTCTGTAGATCCCATGGTTACTGGAAGCTACTGGTCTGCTTTAACTGGGAACCATTGAAACCACACAATTTGCACAACTAAAGTACATTGCATGTGGCATTCTCTGGTGTTCCATGGGCTCCCTGATTTTCCAAAGATCTAAAAGAATGGAGAATAACAAAGCACAGGGGGACAAAACCTGAACCTTAAGGGACTCCATGTGTGACTTCTCTCCATAGCTTATTTGCTGTCTTTGTGCCAAATCTGGACTGTGTGTTCCCTAGTTTGCGGTAGCTGATTGGGAGTTGGAGGGGTGTATTTTTTATATTTTTATAAAATAAAATCGTACTATTTTTAGGAGAAAGTGCATACACACCCCGAGCTGAGCCTGGACTGGGACAAAGAAATATCTTCAGCTCGTCCTCACGACTGTGTGCCGGTTCCTGCTCATCATCCTCTCTACGTCCTGTACACTTCAGGAACCACTGGCACACCAAAGGTACAACACATACTCTCACTCTCTCTCTCTATCTATCTCTCTGTTACACACACACACACACAGCTTTACTCCAACTTTAGTATTGTATTCTCAGTTCTAATAATCTCCTGCAGCATGAAGAAAGCCTACAGCAAGACAAAACTGCTGCTACGTGCATCAGCTAAGCAGCTATTAGAACTAGCGGCCCATCATTCTGTGCTAACAGGACATTTAAATATTTACGCTTCTCTGTCGAATTCTCCTGCAGGGTGTAGTGAGGGATACGGCTGGCTATGCAGTGATGCTGAACTGGACCATGTCCAGCATCTACGGTCTCAGCCCAGGCGAGGTGAGCCACGTGTTCGAGTGTTTCATCTCTCAGCCACATAAACGCCTGAGCTTTTTCTTTTTCTTTATTGCAGCTTCTCACATGCTCTAGAAGTCTTATTGATTGAATGAGAGTATCAAATCCTTATATAGGACTGGTCTATAAGGAGCCGGCTTGCACTGTAGTCCATTTCTGTCTCGTGTCATCATGGCACTTTAAAGGTTAAAGCTTTTTTTCTAAACTATTCGAATGAAAATGAGATTCTGTGATTATTTCATAAGTTTTCTCTCCGTTTGTCATTTTGTCATAGCCATGGATTAAACCATATCTAAAATAATGGTAATATTGGCTAACCAGGATAACTAGCTACTCTAGCTACACACAAGCAAATATATTTAACAATAATAACCTTATATATGCTCATTCTTATAATGAGTAACTGAGTTCCTCTTTAAGCTGTCGTGTGTGTGTGTGTGTGTGTGTGTGTGTGTGTCTCAGGTCTGGTGGGCTGCGTCAGATTTGGGTTGGGTCGTCGGACACTCTTACATCTGCTACGGCCCTCTTCTCCATGGCAACACCACTGTGCTCTACGAGGTAGGTGTGTGTGTGTGTGTGTGTGTTAGTCTGAACACCACATGGCTCTTGCTCTCAGCAGGTGAAATCCTACATTCAGAGTGACTCTCTCATGTCTGCACATACAAATAAAAGCACAGCATATTTTCATTATTTATCCTAATATATACAGTACTTATTATAGAGCATTTATTTCATGGCATGTTTCTCAATTTCAATATACAATACACAGTGCTCGCTATTAATAGGAACACCTGTCCTTCTGCTTATTCATGGCATCAGGAAATTGGCAGCAGCACAATGCATGAAATCAGGATACGCATCCGGTCAGACGCTTGTGGACATTATTCAAGTGATTGCTGTGATTTTACTCGTGACGTGGTGGTTAGTGCCAGATGGATGGGTATTTTACGAACTGTTGATCTCCTGAGATTTTAAACAAAAAAAAAAAAAAAAAAAGCACCCGGTGAGGATGGTAGTAACGTGTAAGCATGACATGGCAGCAGAAGGGACTTGTAGGCCTTGGTATGGCAGCAGTAGAGACTCGTAAGACCCGAGATGGCAGCAGGAGGGACTTGCAAGCATCAGAATATCATCAATAGAAGTTTTGTAATTTTTACAATCAGAATCAGATAGAGCTTTATTGCCATGTGCGTTTGCATATACTGTATATCATTTGTTTTTGGTGACAGAAGCTTCTAAAGATGAAAACAATAAAAAACAAGCAGGAAATGGAATAGGATGTGGGCTATTATCAAATCAGTATCAGTGATAGTTGAGAAACAAAAAACAGGACAAACTAACAAATTCAGTAAGACAACTGAGCTCCACACTGACGCAGCCATCCGGGTGCATGTAGTCCTTTATATGACCGGGGTTAGAGAGTCTTTTACCCCCCCCCCCCCCCTCTCAAATACTGTTTTTGCCAACTTTTAATTACATTTTTCTCTTAGGCTCACTCTCATGTAATATTAATATTGCACAGCCTTCTATCCATTTTCTGATTAAACACACACACACACACACTCTCGCTCGTCATATGATTCCTCTTTTTCTCTGAGCATGCTACACGCCCCAGTGGTTAAAGTTGTGAGAATACTGTTGCTAGGCAGCTGAGGAATCTCTGGACTCAGAGCACAAGCTAACTAACGGCTGAGGTGATTTAGCTCATAACGCTCAGCCGCTATGCTTTATAAAGACAATGTAGACACACGGTGGCGGTGGAAATGAAACAAGATTATCAGGAATAGCGATATTTACCTCAGATGTGTTGAGAAAATATTTATAAAATGCTTTATACCACTACATTTATAAGATCATTATCATTAGCTTGTGGCCGCACCAGAAATTGTTTGTTTATTTTAATTCATTCTGCTTTATTTAAATGATTATTTAACTAGTAAAAATTCATTATTTCTGGTAAAAGAAGCATTGCTTGTGTGTGTGTGTGTGTGTGTGTGTGTGTGTGTGTGTGTGTGTGTGTGTGTGTGTGTGTAGGGAAAACCCGTGGGGACTCCAGATCCCGGAGCATTTTTCCGTGTTATGTCTGAACATGGAACAGCGGCAGTGTTTACAGCTCCCACTGCCATCAGAGCAATCAGGCAACAAGACCAACATGCAGCATTCGGAAAACAGTACAGACTCGACAGGTAACCACACCCCGTCTGCTGGTAACCACACCCCTGCACCAGGTAACCAAACCCCCTCTGAACATAACCCTCATTTACAGGTAACCACACCTCACATCAGACAACCACACCCTCTCTACAGGTAACCACAACACTACAAAAGGTAGCCACACCCCACACCACCTCTACACCAGGTAACCACACCCTATACATTGGGTAGCCACACCATACAACTGGTAGCCACAACCGTTCTACAGGTGAACACACCCCTACATCAGCTAACCACAGCTCAAACACTGGGTAATTACACCCCATATACAATAGATACCCACACTGCTGAACCAGGTAACCACACCCCTTCTAAAGGTAACCTACATTATGTAACCCATGACCAGGTAACCACACCCCTACACCAGGTAACCACACCCCTACACCAGGTAACCGCATCTCTTCACCCAAGTAACCACTCTCCATATACTAGGTAACCACACCCACATACTGGATAACCACACCCCACACACAGGGTAATCACACCTGTAGATATCACAACAGATATCTACACCCCTTCTACAGGTACTCACACCTGTACAAGCTGTAATAAATTTTTTTTTTTAAGTTACTAGTTTTAATTCTCCGTCTCTCACTGTCTCAGACTCAGGACTTTATTTGTAGCAGGGGAGAGGTGTGATCTCGAGACACTACAGTGGGCCAAAAAGAGTTTTGGAGTTCCTGTTTTAGACCACTGGTGGCAGACTGGTAGGACACACACACACACACACACACACACACACACACACACACACACACACACACACACACACACACAGTCCCTACTTCAATTCGACTTGACTACCTGAAAGTGATTTATATTCATGAGTGGTGGCACTTCAGCCTGTCTCTCTCTCTCTCTCTCTCTCTCTCTCTCTCTCGATCTCTCTCTCTCTCTCACTGTCTCTCTCTCTCTCTCGATCTCTCTGTCTCTGTCTCTCTCTCTCTCTCTCACTGTCTCTCTCTCTCTGTCTCTCTCTCCCTCGATCTCTCTCTCACTGTCTCTCTCTCTCTCTCTCTCGATCTCTCTCTCTCTGTCTCTCTCTCCCTCGATCTCTCTCTCTCTCTCTCTCTCGATCTCTCTCTCTCTCTCACTGTCTCTCTCTCTCTCTCTTTTCCATTCATTAATGCAGTTCTGCAGGGAATAAGACTCACACTGAGGTGTAGCTCTCTCCAAACAAATACTGCACCATTACCGTAAATGTATTACTGTAACTGTAATATCTCACATTTAACTTCTTAACTTAACTAAAATCATCTAAAAAGAAAAATATGTGGATAAAAAAGGAAACAAAAAAAAAAGAAAGTGAGTTATTGAGTAGGTGTGTGTGTGTGTGTGTGTGTGTGTGTGTGTGAGAGACAGAGAGAGAGAGAGAGAGAGACAGACATTAAAGGTACCGACATCAAACACATCAATAAAGTGTGTGTTAAAGCAATCTGATGTAACGTAATAAGATTTCATGAAATAAAATAAAGGTGCACACACACACACACACGCGCACACACACACACGCACACGCGACCAGGAGTGTGACGGCTGCTGATAATAATCTCACTGCTATTTTAAGATTCAGCTCCTGCTGTTAAGAGACAAAGCTCGTGTGTGTGTGTGTGTGTGTGTGTGTGTGTGTGTGTGTGTGTGTGGGTGGGTGTGTGTGTGTGTGTGTGTGTGTGAAAGATGAGGGATGATGATGTCACTGCTGTTGTTGCTGAGCAACCTGTGTGTTTCCTGCTGGGAGTGCGTGACAGTGTGGCGACCGGGTGTTTGTTTGTGTGTGTGTGTTTGTGTGTAATTCATGGTACTATACAGTACATCGCTTTATTCCCATCAGATGTAAATTCAAAAGAATGGATTACAGGCAGATTTGTTTCAGTATAAAGTTCAGGGTCAACTCACACACACACACACACACACACTCTAGAAGATTTTAGAAACCAGTCGATGTTTTATAAACGCTTCCGTTTGTCCAGTTTTCATGATCAGATGTGTTGATTACGAGCGCACCTGTGGCTGTAGAGTCGGCGATCTTTGCCCTTGAGATTGTATGTATTTATTCTTTAGGTTATTCTTATTATTCATGTATTCAGATGTTGTGTCATCTGCAAACTTAATTATGGTATTAGAACCATACATAGGGCTACAGTCATGTGTGTACAGTGAAAACAGGAAGGGGCTCAGTACACAGCCTTGTGGCACGCCAGTGTTCAGGATGATGGTTGAGGAGAGAACGTTATTAGCTTTAACATTCTGTGGTCTGTTGGTCAGAAAATCCAGTATCCAGCCGCATAGAGAGGTGTTGATTCCGAGATCAGCAAGCTTACTAATCAGCCTGGAGGGGATGACCGTGTTGAACGCTGAGCTGTAATCCACGAACAGCATTCTTGTATAAGTGTTCTTATTATCCAGGTGAGATAGTACCGTGTGTATTGTTGGGGAAACAGCATCGTCAATGCTCCTATTCTCGCGGTAGGCGAACTGATGAGGGTGTATAAAAAAACATGCATAAAATATGAGCATGACGGCGGGGCCTAAACAGTGTTTCTTTAGGACAGTATAGCGACGATGATATTATAAATATTTATTCATTATTAAAACTCAGAGTTAGGCTAAAGGCAAGATTATCGCTAATTATAAAGATCATGTTGCTAATGTAAGCGCTTGTCTAGTGATTAAAGGTCGACCTGGAAGTGTTTCACTCGGGTAACTCGTGTTTTTGCGAAATCACACATTAAAAAAAAAACATTTTTCCTTCTATGTATATTTCACTTTCTTGTCCCTTTTCATTTTTCAGTAAAAAATCTAGCAGTTGAGACCAGAGATCAGGAAACACCTGCACACATCCGGTTCCTCCTTCAGTTTCACAAACACTTACAGGTTATATTAGTGTTTGCACAGGCAAGTGTGTGGAATTGTAAATGTTTTAAAAGCACACACACACACACACACACACACACACACACACACACACACACACACACACACACACACACACACAGCGTCATTCAGGACTGAAGTAGAAACGAACTCGCAGTGATAAACGATCTCTGGTGTGAAAGCTTCCTCTGCTGAAGGGGTTGGAGGCACCTGGTACTGCAGTGTGTACGTCCACCTGTGAGGCTGCACTGCAAACAAATGACACCTTATCAAGTGGAAGTGTGAAAATATCTTAAATCTAGAATTTTTTAGTAATAAGGTTACAATAAGCCAAGTATAAGATTATTAATCCTGTAGACGACATTTCATATTCTGAGCGTTAACATTTTCTTGTCCTGTTGGCAGATAATTTTGCTACTTTCTTCTAAACGTTTCTTTCAAGAAAGATGCAAACCTAGAGCGAAAATAATCCTAATGATCGAAAAGTGGATCCATTTCAGGAGATTTCAGATCCGTTTACTTGCTGAGATGTCACTTTTCCCTCATGCGTGTTCCACCGTTACACTGAGACCAGGGTGTGAGACCTGAGTGAAGCTCTACAGGAGGACTTTCTGGACAGATTGACCAGATTGAACTGTGTGTTTTACTGAGAGCTGTACAGTATGTGGAGGACACATGGGGTGGTAGTGTCCGAAGCTACAGGAGGTCACGGCGTGATGGTGAATGGGTCTTCTAGCAGGACAGAGATCAACAAACATAGAAGCTTGAACTGTGTGTTTATAGAGTGTAAAGTGAAAGTGTAGGACAGGACATGATGCACACCTGAGAGGAGCCTGAGTTACAGCGCCTCTGTCAGGACGAACCAGGAGAAACACTTACTGTACAGTGCATATGTGGGGAAGCTTGTGGAAGTTTTATCTATATAACTACAAGAAGAGTTACAGCCTCGTGTGTGTGTGTGTGTGTGTGTGTGTATACGTAATGATACAGTGAATAAAGCTCGTCTCTTAGGTGTTACTGTGACGAGGCCTGTTCTGTGAATAAACTCGACGACCTCCACACAGCGATGTAGAGGAACATGGAGTGTGTAGAGCGGTGAGAACCCGCTCGCAACCTTCAACTGTTTCCACAACGACACACACAGTAAATCTGTTTATTATTAACCAAGCATTAATGCAATACATCCCTGTGAACAAGTCGTTGCTATAGAAACCATAACGATTGCGTTTATACAAACCTGCACTATTGTCAGAGCTGCTGCTCTAGAGAATTAATCATCACTTTTTCTGACCAATCAGAATCCAGGACGGCAGCGCTGTGGTTATTAAACCCAGTTCTGGTACAGCTCCAACCCCAAGGCCTTAATGACCTCTGCACTGACCTCAGCAGTCATGTGTGTGTGTGTGTGTGTGTGTGTGTGTGTGTGTGTGTGTGTGTGTGTGTGTGTGTGTGTGTGTGTGTGTATGGATTTGTGAGTATATGTGTGTATGTGTTTTCCCTAAACCCTCTTGTTCATCTGTTCTCCAGAGAGCGGCTCAGCCATCACAGCGTCGTGTGTCGGTTTGCGAAATTCTCTATCGCCTCCTGCTGGAACTGCAGGCAAACCTGTACCAGGATACAATGGTGAGAAAACACACGCGCGCACACGCACACACACACACACACACACACACACACACACACACACACACACACACACACACACACACACACCACTAACATAGATATCACACTGTCATAATAATATTTTATAGTAATAATATAATAATGAAATGCTGATATCTTTATACATGAATACAGACATTAACATTGAATAAATAAAAAAATAAACACAGAAACAGTGGGAAGAAAACCATTTTTGTTAAATCTTTCAATACAATTTTGCAAAATGTGTGTCCTTAAATCTGATTATTCATTCATAGATAAATAATATAAATTACATGAACATTCTCATAATAAATATTTTCATTTAAAAAACAAACAAAAAAACAAACATATATATATATATATATATTTTTCATGAAGTCAAACTCAAACTCTTGTAATCTGTTATGATATCAATGTTTTTTATATTTAAAAGTTTTAAATGTTAAATTTGTACATGTTATTAAGTACATGTTAAAACATTTTCACTAAATCTTAATATTACAAAGAAATACATCAAAAGTATTATTAAATATTTGAAATGTAACTTTAGATAAATGCATACCATTAATAATATACAGAAAGAATAAAAATGTATGTAAGAATACTGTATAATGTTAATGATTATGTATGAAGTATTCCATCTTGCTCATACTTTTACATAATCTAAAGAAATTACAGTGTATTTCAATAAATTAGAATATCATGCAAAGGTGGAATTTCATTTAGAAAGTGAAATTTTAGATTCATTACATTAAAGTGAAATCTTTTTTAAAAAATTTGTCATTTCGATGATTATGGCCTGCAGCTCATGAAAATCAAAAATCCAATCTCAAAATATTAGAATTTTATCTTTGGAGTTTACATACAGTATAAATGCAGTGCAACTCTGTCTAGTTCAGTACTCGGATCATGGACACCCGTCTGTATTGAAGCATATTCACTGAAAGTTGACTGGAAGAGAAAAGTCTGGCGGGAAAAGGTGCACAAGCAGTAGGAATGACTTCTGGTTGACAAATCTCAAGCCACTCCTGAACCAGAGGCGAAGTCAGAAGCGTCTTGGCCTGGGCTATGGAGAAATATGACCCTGTAGTTTTGTTCCTGTCTTATTTAAACAAACGTGCAAAGAATTGTGCTGTCCGGTGACGTGTGGAAGCTCCGATCCCCTGGGCTCGCACTGGATCTCTTCCTGACACTGACACAGTTACTGTTTACAGGAACAGAGACTCTAGTGGCTACGACTACAGGTGCAGGTGACCCAGGTTTGATTCACACAGTGCATTATTTTTCAGTGTCTTTAAACAACAGAGAAACAAAGTGCCAGTGTCCGTGTCTGCTGGTGCAGCTACCGTACATGAGAGGGTTTCATGAACACGGCTGATTGTACTGTAAGCTACACGAGTCACTACTGTAGCAAGCATCAGAGTTTCACATTCAGAAGTCCAAAAACAAGCAGAAACGCATGAACAGTAGCACACAAACCCAATCCAACACATTCAGCTCGAGTAGATCAGCATTAGACTCCGCCCACTCAGTTCTGAATTTCATGGTGTGTATCCGACTAGCGGTCGTGACGTCAATAAATCATCAGTTGAATAAGCTGTGAAATAAATAGATCAGAGCGTAAATAAGTAAATAAATAACAAAATAAACAATTAAATAAGTAATGGTATTAATAAGCATATAAATAATTAAATAGTTAAATAAATAAATAATGAAATAAAAACTAATAAAATAAATAATTAAATTGATCTCGAAATAAATAAATAATGAAATGCATGCCTACATAAATAATTTAATAAAATATTTAAGTAGCAGATAAATAAATTACTTATATTTATTTATTTAATGGCTGATTTAATAAAAAAAAAAAAATCATATTTAATTAGTTACTGTTAATGACATGTGTATGAATTGATCGTTGTCCGTAGCTGTGTGAGGTTGTAATGTTAATCCTGTGTTACACAGTGACTGTGATCGATGATGAAATGCAACCGGTGAAGCCGGGGGTGCTGGGAAATATTGTGGTAAAGTAAGTTTTACAAACAACACACACACACACACACACACACACACACACACACACACACACACACACACACACATACAGTGTATATACAGTTTATATATATTCACACACCCACTCTTGCATATATACATAATGTGTGTGTGTGTGTGTGTGTGTGTGTGTGTATCAGACTGCCCCTCCCACCTGGTGCTGCCCTCTCTCTCTGGCAGAATGACAAGCTCTTTAAACAGACCTACTACACCAAGTTCCCTGTAAGTGATCAAAACACACAAACACAGTCAGTGTGGGACACGCCACCTAGTGGAGAACACCTAGACTGCAGCAACCAAGTATTCAACTCTCTGCACCTCTCTCTCTGTCTCAGGGTTACTATGACACTATGGATGCAGGTTATGTCGATGATGAGGGGTTTGTATACATTATGTCACGTTCTGATGATGTCATCAATGTGGCAGGCCACAGGCTCTCCACTGGAGCGCTAGAAGAGGTGAGAGAGAGAGAGAGAGAGGCTGATTTGCTCTTGCTGTTAACTCTGTGTGTCTACATAAAATACAACATATAAACTTCTGTTCAATTGGATAGCTGTAGTGTGTTTAAATCAAAAAGTGTGTGTGTGTATATTTGTGTGTATATGTGTGTGTGTGTGTGTGTGTGTGTGTGTGTGTGTGTGTGTGTGTGTGTGTGTGAGTGCAGTGTATATTGCAGCATCCCGGTGTAGTTGACTGTGCTGTAGTTGGACTGGAGGACTCACTGAAAGGACACGTCCCTCTGGCACTGTGTGTCCTCCGAAACGGTCTGTACTGAGTGTTATTAATACTTTCACCAGACAGAGAGAGAGAGAGATTAAATATAACCATATTAAACATAGAAATACATTTGTGTTTATGAATAATAGAAAGTGAAAGAGAGTGAAATGGTGACAGAGTGAGAGAGACTTTCAAAGAGACAAGTATATACAGTATATAGAGAGAGACAGGGGCAGATGGAGAAAAGGAGAGACAGAGATAAAGAGATATGGTGAGAGATTCATTAATAAAAAACAAAAAAATGTGTGTATTTATAGATTATGGAGAGTAAAAAATTAAAACTGGTGTGAAAAAGGAAAAAAAGAAAGAAAAAGTATAAAAGATTAAATGTACTCATCTAAAACAAAACAAAAAACAAGGAGAAAAATAAACAGATAACAGAATTGTGTGTGTGTGTGTGTGTGTGTGTGTGTGTGTGTGTGTGTGTGTGTGACAGATTTTGAGAAGAATAAATCGGCAGTGCTGAAGGAGTTGGTTGGTTTGGTGCGAGACAACATCGGTCCGGTTGCCGCATTTCGGAAAGTTCTGTTCGTCAGAGTTCTGCCCAAAACCCGCTCGGGAAAAATCCCACGATCCTCTCTGGCCTGCATCGTCAACGCCAAGCCGTATAAGGTGCACACTTTTCTTACCATGCTAGCTGCTGTTTGCTGTTTCAGAGTTAGCTCACCTGGTAGCGTTTCTTCTTCACACATTACCAGACGTTTTGATTATATTTATCTTCATTATGTACATAAATCTTGCACACTAGCTAAATCAATTATTAGACATATTAAACAGAAATTGTTACGATAAAAAGTGTACCTAGTTTGGATGGTGGAGTACTAACTAACTAGCAATACATACAAGGAATTATATGTACTGTAAAGGGGAATTAGCTGTTGCTATTGTTTTGGCAAGCTAGATATCAGAATTTTTTTAATTGTTCCCACAAGAATCAGATAAACATTTACCAGAGATTACGTCCAGTAGCTTTTAAATTCATTATCTAGCATAAGTAGCAACGTCATCATGAATGGAATATTCAGTATTGGCTCATGCGTTAATTTCAATGTGATAATGAAGTAGAAACCGTGTGTGTTTGTAGATCTCTCCCACCATTGAGGATCCTGGAGTGTTCAAGACCATCGAGAAGGTCGTGAGGGAACATTTAAAAGGACCTGGAAGTTAACAACACACTCTCGAATACACAAAAGCGCACACATGAAAGCACACACTCCAGCCGTGCTAAACCTTTAGGAGCCTATAACCACTCGGAGTGGTTATACCTGATTTACCTGAGATTACCTTAACACGTTCGCATGTGTTTTTAAAATGTTAGCAAACTGTGAAGAATTGCGAGGTTAGGATGTAATGAGCCGATGTCTGGTGGTATTGTTACTTACTTTACTTGCTTCCTTAATGTCAATCTTGTTCACTTCTGTTAGGATAACTGCAATAATAAAATGTGTAATTTACTATTTTAAGTTACTTGTCTACTATAGATGTTAGTAATGATACAGTATCTGCTTTACTACCCTAAAGTTACAGTAACTCTGCAAAAATGACCTCTTAGCAAGTAAAGCATATCTTGAATATGGTAAAAACTGAGTATAGCAAACTAAATATAAGATTTCTATCTTATTCCTAGACATATTTTTTCTCAAATAATTCTAAGTGTAAATGTCTTGTTTTTATTTTATGCTTCTTCTTCTTCTTCTTCTTCTTCTTTTTTTTTTAGAAATAATCAAAAAGATACTGAACAAAAAATGTATTCTTAAAAAAATAAAATAAAATCATGCTTAAAGTTTTGTAATAGTACTAAAGTTATTACTGTAAATGACTTCACTATGTTTAGTTCATTATCTTTACTAACTTTAGTAAACCTATTTGCTTAACTTTACTAACTTTAATACCTTTATTTGCCTTATTAATATTAGTACAATTATTTGATTTATTTTGCTAACTTTAGTAACATTATTTGCTTTACTAACTTAAGTAGCAATATTTGCTTTACTATACTCATTTTAGTAGCATTATTTACTTTACTAACTTTAGTAATGCTATTTGCTTTACTTAAATTTTAGTAGCATCATTTGATTTACTTAATAAACTTTAGTTTAAACAATATATTTTTTTACAATGGCTTAATGGTTGTTGTGTTACTTTTAGATAAATTGGTAATCTTACAGTTTAGCTTCTTTATAGAGTAACTATATACTGTATATTAACTATATTATTTCTGTGTAGATCAACTACGTAACATTACTTGAGTCACTAGCCTAACTTTAGTAACATTATTTCCTTTGTTACTTTCATCAGTAAATACACTTTTCTTTTCATTATAACTACTTCTATTTAGCTTACTTTAACATTAGTTAATTTTAGCATTCTAGCCTTTACTAGCCTAACTTTAGTAATCCTACTTCTAACTTTCCTAATGTTCATCAAGTTTGCTTTAGTACTTTAATATCAGTTCTGTATCCTAACTCTTGATTTGCTACCTGCAGTTATGATATTATTGTGATGTTATTTGCGTCGCTGTACACGCACAAGCTAAGGTCAGGTCAACATCTAGAAAAATAAAGTCCAGACCAGCAGACTGACATGCTTTTTTTGTATACTGTACTTTTTATTGACAATATTTTTTTGATCACCACATAGTTTTGACCAAAATACAATCAGTAATAAATAAAAAAAAATGGACACAAAATAAACAAAATGAATCTCTGTAACGTGCAGAAATAACTCGAAGACAGGAAGGAGGTTCTGTACATGAGGTCACCCGGGCAACGCCTACAGAAAATAATTCAACATCTTTACACTGAAATAATAAAATAATTCACAGCAAGCAACAGGTTGGTCGTCTTTTAAAAGTTAAGTCTGGACTTGGACGAGTCGATACACACTCTATGTTCACTAGCAGCTACACCTGTCTTGTAGTTATTTCTTCTAGTTGAGAGGCAGGGTTTTGCTTGATGGAGAAGCCAGATGATTGGCTGATGAGTGATGATTGGCAGCAGAGTGTTGGGACTCTTTCTACATCCAGCAGTCTGAGTGCACTACCAGAAACTCTTTTTCATTAACAGTGGGTGGGCTGATCAGATTTCGTAAAAGGAGTGTGGCTTTTTATATGACAGTCTAACAGGGGTATGTCTGCCCCCCTGCCCCCCACCCCCAATATCAGAACCCCCGTTTTGGGACTTTTTTGTTTAAACACGGGTGCGGCCGCTTTATCTCTCGGCCCCAGTGAAATAGGCGTGGCCTTATTACCCGTGAGATAAGGATGTGCTCTTAAATTGTGCGTCAGTCCCAAAAAGGGGGCTTGGCCACTGACTTCTCCAAGCTAACACTGTTTAAACTGTACAATACTGAATTGCATCATACTGAAACGCCTCTAAACAAACTCTGGAAGCTTTAAGTGATTTATTCATACATCCGATAAGTTAACTGCTGTAATAAATTAAGAAGTTATACAAAACATCAGAATAAATCTTAGTGTTTCGATATAACTAATTTGTTTTTCAAAGGCTTTGGAATGTTTAAGTACTTCAGTGCACATACCATGAAAAGATTCAGCAAAGTCATGATCGACTTCCAAGCAAGAGTTTGTGCTGAATAAGGGATGAACCCGAACCCGATACAAGATGTTAAAAAACACACATTTTCCACAGGTTTTGTGTTTATTCATCATTAAGAAAACCATCAATAATATAAATATGGATTTTTTTCTTTTTAACAAATTTATTTGAGCCCAATTACACTTTGGATGTGAAGTTGTGCCAGGGTTTCATGTGTAATAATCACTACACCAGCCATGTTAATAGCCAAGTGCAGCTTTATTAAACTGATGCTAATTCCTAGACAGGATGACTTTACCAGCATCAATAATGTTACTTAATTGACTTGCTTCATGTGCATGCTCTTCCTTAAAGCTAGCTTCACTAGCTTTAATTAGTTTTGTTCTGATGCCTTCAATTGAATGTACTAAAACGTCCTTATTTAAAATCTAATGTCTATTGCCAGATGTTCGTTTTTGTTATCTGTACCACATGTGTTTTTTCAGGTACAGTACCGTTTAATGTTACAAACCCGACCTTAAGCACAACTCACAGGCAATGAAGTTTTTCTGATTCTAATGTTGGATCATTACTAGAATAACCGCATTTTCCTTGAGCTTAACGTTAGTACCATTACTTGATTTATTGACTTGTTTTCTCCTATGTAACTTCCTTTTAACTTATTTTGAACTTTCCATTATACCTTATGTACTGTTACTTAATTTTAGCCTAACTTCAGTGATATTAATTGATATACTAGCTCTCAGTTATGTAACATTACACACTGCACTGTCAATTGTGCAATGTTTTCACTAGCTTAGTTTCTGTACTGTTACATTCTTTTTTTTCTCAGTAACATTTCTTGCTTCACTAGCTTGTGATGTTACTTTGCTTTGTTTGTTATGTGATCTTACTTTTAGTATGTTACTAGTTTAACAACATTGCTTGCTTTATGGTCTTAAAATATGTACGGCTAATTAGTTTTTCATTTGTTTAGTAGCTAGCTTGAAGTAGTATTGTTCTAATTACTTACAGCAACTTAGTGTAAAATTACCGTAGTATGGGAACATTACTAGCTTAACTTTTTTGCAGTTATTTCCTTCCTTGTTTAGGTTTAAGATTAACTGTTTAACAGTCTTAACATCTGCACTGTTATCTCTGTGCTTTACATGTTTAAATTAAGTTAGGGTACTAAAGTAAGAGTTTGTTTAGTAATAATAATTGATTTATTAATTTGTATTTATAACATTACTTTCCAATGTATCTTTAGTAATCCTATTTTTTTCACTAGTTTAACTTTAATAGCATTACATTTTGCACTAGCTAATCCTTTGTACTATTTTTTTTTTTTTTTTTAGCTTTACAAACCAGTAAACACTTTGATTGATTTACTAGCTGGTTTTGTAATATCATTTTACTAGCCTAACCTTAATAATGATAATTTCTTTGCTAATTTGCTAGTACTGTACTAGTTAATTTTAGCCAGAATTTAGTAACAGATCTACAAGTAATAATGTAATATTAAATTCTGTACAAGTGTAAAATTTCCCACATAAATTTCTCTATTATCACTCCCTTTTATTTGAGGTACTTAATTAGCTTATAATATTTCTTTGCTTCTTTGTAATATTTGTATTACTACCTTAACTTGATTTACTTTCTTAATGTCTCCAGTGTTACTTCCTTTTTAATTAGGTTCAGTAACATGACCTGATGAACTACCTTTAGTTAGGTAATGTTACTTACTTTACTGGCAGAACACTAGTTATGCTATGTTCTTCACTATCTTCCATAATAATGTAAATCTTGGCATCAGTGTAAAAGCCCTTTGATTCCACATTAAAACAAGACCTCGATAGCGTAATTAATGAAAATGAGACAGGCCCAGAACAGGCCCCTGTGGAACACCTTGGATTATGCTAATGATTTCTGTTATCTAGATTAGACCCAGACAAATTTAAAATTAAATTTTCTATTCAAGGCATTAGAAACAGCGAGGTCTCAGTGCTGTAGCGTATGGAAATCGAAGAGGGTCTAAATCTTGCAAAGTTTAAATTGAAAAAAATAAACATGAAAGACAGTGTAACTAATGAAGTTATTGTTTATGTGATGCATCGCTACTGCTAATCACTTTGTCCGTGGCAGTAAAACTATATAAACTCATTTATATCCACAAAAATTAAATACCTAATCTTTAAAGTTGAAAGATTTGTTAGAACTGATTTTTCAGCATTAACACTCTCGCTATTGTTATATTATATGTGTTCTTCAATAGCATGACATGTTACTGGACTTTATTAGTCAATAAATATTTTTAATGACATTACTAATAAAAATAAAAGCAGTTTGTGGTAGTGCACTTGGAATTTAAAAAACTAATAGCATGTAGTTTCTTAAAGCAGCAGTGTTTAACCTCTTACCCCTCACACATTCATATTTACGCTCTTCTAACACACCAACCGCGGTGTGTGTGTGTGTGTGTGTGTGTGCGCGTGCGTGTGTGTGTGTGTGTGAGGTATGGAAGAAAGTAATAAAAGCGTGTGACGTTAAATGTGCACAGAGTTAGCAGGAATAAAGTGGGTGTTGAATACAGCAGTGTGTCTGTAGATGATAGAGATTTATATATAAAATTGTGAATCTATAATCCTGTACAATCTGGTGTAGTGAGGGGGGGGGCAGGAGGCGGGGTGTGCGGGCGGGGCAGGAGAGCACCGTGGCGCTTTAAAGTTTGGCCCCGTCTGTCTGGGCAACACGTGTTGTCTTGGCAGTGTGTGTGTGAGCAGATCTCTGTTCCCCATCATCATCACACTCAACTATGCAACATGGCTGGAACACACACACACACACACACACACACACACACACACACACACAATTGTACATTAATTGTATATACATTTAAAATATATTATGTTCTGTAAAAATAAGTTTTAAAAATAATAAATACAAAAATTTGCAAATATTTTGTAATTAAATCTAAATCATAAAACCATAATAATAAATTATTTAATAAAACAAAATTTTTTTTTTATAAAGCTACCACTAATGATAAATGATGTCACTTAGTAATAAAAATATATTTAACATATTTTATGAAATATTAATACTAATAATGATACAATTATATATTTTAGGATAACTTATTAATTCAGCTTTTAATAATAATAATAATAATAATAACAGTAAGTTTAAACTAATGTTAAAAATAATGTTTGTGTGCACGTGTTGCTCACCGTTGCATGTCCCTGTTGTCCCTCTCTCAGCATGAGTATGTCCTCACAGTGGAACTGTCCAATCGCTGCACTGCTGACGGCCCAACTATGTGCGTGCACACACACACAATCTACCATGAGAAACCAAAAATGTAGACACTGTCTGAATGTGTGGATCTGAGTATGTGTGTGTGTGTGTGTGTGTGCGTGTGTTTGAGACATACCGTCTGCTGGAATCCGGTGTGTGTGTGCTGATGTTGTCAGGCGGAACCCAGCTGGCAGTGTCTCTGCTGATCCGGGCATCATACTGATCCCGTGAATATCACGAGGGGGAAACTGTCTCCTCCACGCTGGGCCACGGAAATCCTGCACACACACACACACACACACACACACACACACACACACACACACACACACACACACACACACACACACACAGACTCAGACACAGTACACCATTTGTGTAACCTCACGGTCATATCTCTAGCTGTTACACAACTTACTAAGTCATTAATTCAAATCCTATTATTGTGTGCTGTATTGTATCATCTCAAATTATATAACACTGATTCCGGTCAAGTAATCTGATTGGACGAGATGCTTTCCATGATTGGTGATGTAGTAAAGCATCCCAGTGCTGTTATGCTGTATATGTTTCACTACACAACGTCACAGGTGTCCTAACAATGGTTAATTATGCTAACTGTGTGTGTGGAACAAGGGGTTGTGCACCCTACCCAGTGCACTAGCTTTTCATGTAACGCTATTTAGGATTCGACCCTGGAACCAGGAACTTAACGCAGCTGATACTCTAAAGTGGAATAAGTGGAAATATAAAGTATGGTTTATTCTCCTCACCTTTTGGCCTGAGAGCACGGCTAAGAGTTTAACACTGTTCTCACCTTCTGTTAATTACACTAACTGTTGCTCGCTAACTGTCAGTCGCCAGCTCCACCAGTCGCGGTTAGTTAGTTCCGCCAGATGCTGAAGGATATGTTTGGGCGGAGCAAAATAACTGGTTAAGTAAGGAAACATCTCATAGTCTGTTCACGATAAATGGCGTTTGTGGAACTGTTGTACAAAAGCGATATCACACTTGAGATTGTGCTGTTGTGCTGAATATCAGCACGCTGCACCCTGGTGCCTACGACTGCATCACTGCCGTGCTGATATTCAGTACAATAGCCAGACCTTGAGTGTGATATCGCTTTATTATACTCATATTTGCCGTAGAAACAAAATTTCCAGAACACACACTCACCTCGTCTAGTCGTCTCTCTGTACCCAACGCCAGCAGGTTGTTGTATTCTCTCTCCAGAATTTGACGAGCCTAAAGGGGAAAAACACTGTGACTTTAAAAATCTATGTGCGTCTGCGCATGTGTGTGTATGTGTGTCTGTGTGTACCTGAGTGTTCTGGGTGGGGATCTGCAGTAACAGGGCGAGGCTGCTGTAGTCAAAGTTATTGTCGAGGGCGATCAGCGCTCCGTGAACACCGCTCTCTAGAAGGATGTTGGCGTAGTCGCGGAGACCGATACTCTGAACCCAACGAATCACGCGCTCGTTACTCCATACCAGCACGTCTACACACACACAGAATGGTAGGGTACAACCCTCAGTGGACATCATTTCCTCTAGGGAGCAGTCACGTGTCGTCGTTTAAAATTGTTGACGTCTTAAAAAGTTTCAGAGACCTCTCATTTCATGCTGGCTGCTCTCTCGCCGTCTCTCCAGCTCCTTGCGGTCGTAGTTGAGCTTTTTCAGACACATGATTCCGTACTGAAGACTCGTCCTGTTAAACACATCAAGTGAGTTGTTTCACTTTAACGGTTAGCATTAGCTTAGCTATAAATACTTTATACTTGTCTCAAATTTTCACCATTCATGAGGTGTTTAGGTTCTGGCCTGTTGAAGCTGTTTGTTACTTCTGAGGTTTCAAGATTTGTACTTGTGAAATCCGTCAGTGCTGGGGCTTAAGATTTCCACCAATTATAAGGTGTTTAGGATGGTACCTGCAGAAGCTGTCTACTAGTTTTAAGGTGTTTAAGATGGTACCTGCGGAAGCTATCCGCTAGTTTTAAGGTGTTTAGGACCATAAGCTGTATGTTGTTTTTGCTGTGTTTGTACCTGTGGAAGCTGTCTACCATTTTGAGATGAACACGGAGGTCCTTCTTGGTCAGATGATCCAGCATTCGTGCGTCTACCAAACACTCCATGAAGTAGCTGCGATACTGAGGTAGGCCAAGGCTGGGCAGCCACTCGTTACCGATCCACTCATGATTCATGTCGCCATATGCTAGCGTCTACCACACACACATACACACTTCAGACATCTACACACTTGGATAGTAACTACAGAAATACACACACATTGTATTATTTATATAATGTTACAACACTACAGTGTTGTTGAATGGGTTGAAGCTGTTGATTAGTTCTCTAAAACAGCAGCTCTGACAGTATCACAAGTTTTAATAAGACAATTGTTCTTATATTTTATGGTTTCCATAGCAACAGCACATTCACAGAAATGTCAATTCAAATGCTCCACTAACAATAAGTTGATTGTAATAGTCATGAATATAGTTAAAGTAAGAAGATGTTTATGCAACATGTATGGACGGAGTCTCCAGTCTCAGTCAGAGGTAAAGCTGGAAGGTTCTCTGATGTCTTCAGGACAGAGGAGGCTTATGAGGCTAACCAGACTGCGTTATAATTAAGTTAGCCATCAGTCAGAATCTTACCTGAGACCAGCTTCCTTCTTCAGATTCGGACTTCTGTTACAGCGTGAACAAACATCCACAGTATTAGCAGATGATCCAACACACACATAAACACACATACACAAACACACAATTTTGGTAAGTACTGTATTTTTTAAAAAAAATGCAGCTAGCTAAAGCTAGTCATGCTATGACGTACGCAGCAAAAGTAGAAGAAACCCTTTTTCAAATACAACTGTGTTCCTCTGCTAATTTACTGAGCTACCGGATAAACAGCTTGTTCTAGTTAGAATTCAGGAATCTCAACCAACATCACTTCATTCGCTAAACATATATTGTTGTTTTGCAATTTACTTAATAAAATATTTCAACTTGTTGATGCCCTCATTTCACTATTTGAAAATACACCTAGCTAAACTAGCCAGCGCAAATCTTTGCTAGCAAAGCTGCTGTAAAAAATAAAAATAAAATAACAAAACCTTTTTTGCAAAACATTTTGCGTGACATTTGAATAGCTTGTCTTATACGTATTTGGGATACATTGTTTGGCTAACAGTGACCTAGCTAACTGGCTAGCTAGCCAACATATAATGTTATCTATTTGACTTTCATATTAATTGTAAAAGTTTCAAAACAAGCGGGAAACAAATCTGGATGAATCTCGTCCTACTGGTCTCGGCTAATTGTTAGCTTTTTATCAGAGTTGTTAAAATGCTAACGGGGGGGGCGGCTACTAGTGTGTTTCTGTAAGCTTTGCTATGCTAACCTCCTGCACCTAGTTTATAAGAAGAAAGCTTTATATAAAGTAAAGCATTTTAAAACACAAATAGGAATAAATTAAAATACATACACACGTTATAGGCATGATGATGATGATGATGATGATGATGATGATGTGTGTGTAAGAATTATGTCATGAACAGGTAAAACGAAACCATGTCTGAGGCTCAACTGGTGTAAGCTGAGGGTGTGTTTACTTTATAACAAGAAACTTTAAACAGTCCAGTCTTATTTATTTTATTTTATCATTTATACTGTATATTGTAATGTCTGTGAATTACACTGTTCGTCTTTCTGTCCATCGATCTGTCGGTTTCTTTCTGTCCAGGCTTTCTTTCCATTGATATAATTTGTGTGGGAGTTTTCCCTATTGGTCTGTCACTGTGTGCTCATTTGTCCTCCTGTCTGTCTCTCTGCCCAGCTGCCTGTCTCAGTGTCTCACCATTCGCTCATTTCTCTCTCGCTATGTCTGTCTGCTTGTCCTTCTGTTTGTCTTGCTGTCTCACCACCCAATCATTTCTCTTTTCTGTATCTCTCTGCTAAGCTGTCTGTCTCAACATCCACTTACTTTTCTGTCTGTTTGTCCTCCTGCCTGTCTCTCTGCCCAGCTGTCTGTCTCACTGTCTCATCATCCGCTCATTTCTCTCTCGCTATGTCTGTCATCTTTCTGTCTGTCTCACCATATGCTGATTAGTATGTCCGTTTGTCCTCCTGTCTGTCTCTCTGCTCATTTGTCTCTCTGCCCAGCTGTCTGTCTGTCTCACCATCCATTAATTTGCCTATCTGTCTGTTTTTTCTTTTTCTTTTTTGCACAGCAATTATGTGTAATTAATAATTAATTTAATTAATAATAATGAATTACTATGATTGTATGACAGAAATGATCAAGTGTCTATGTGTGTGTCTATGTGTGTGCGTGTGTGTGTGAGAGTCGGAGGAAAACAGCAGGATGAAGATGGAGAGCGGGTGTGGCAGTGGGACGGAGGGAGTGAGGGAAGGGTAGAGAGGTAGAGAAGGAGAACTGACCGTTTTAGACGGAGCTGCGAGTGTTTCCATCTCCTCATGCGTCACCCACACATTGCCTGATGGCTAAAGTGGGCGGGGCCACAGAGAGCAGCCATCCAATCAGAGAGGGGCAAGCAGTGTTAAAGAAGAAGAGCAGCACCACTGTAAGCCAATAGTGTTACAGCATCACGGTCAGGTCATGTGACATGGCACAGAGAGCTCACAAACTGTACATAAAGTAACGAAAGATGACAAGGAAAGATGGATAAAGAGGACGCAAAGGTCCAGAACATCACGCAAAGTGAGGAAGGAAAGATGGAGAAAGAACAAAGAGAAGAAGTAACGAAGAGAAAGAGGATGAAAATCAAATGAATGGAAGGACGGTGGGGAAAGAGGAAGAAAAATGAAGGATCGTAAACAGGAAGAAAGAAAGGAATTAAAACTAATGAGGAAGAGGAGGATGATTAAAGATAAAAAGAAGGGGAGGAAGAGGTGTACAGCACTACAGTAATTAGTGTGTGTGTTAATATCTCAATTTAACGCTTTCTGCTATGAGTGAGGTGTTACCATGACAACATATTGTGAAAGACAGTGAAATGTAGAAGAAATCACACACACACACACACACACACACACACACACACACACACACACACACACACACACAGAAAAGGAACAGGAGGATTTAAGCACATGTAATGTATGTGCACTGAGGACCCTGTGTGTGTACATGTGTGTGTGAGTGTGTGTATGTACTCACGGTGCGAGAAGTGGGCGGGGCTGAGGGGCTGGTCAGTGACACCATCTCCTGGATGGCGAGGCGCAGTTTGAGACGGTGCAGCGGGTTACTGATGCCGATCTCGCGCTGGATCTCCGTATCAGACAGAGCCGACATGATGGCACCGCTCTTCACGTTCGCCCGACACGCTGCCACGTACCACGCTGGCATTCCTAACCACAGCTATACACACACACACACACACACACACACACACACATTGTCCATACTCATAACCACACACAACTGCAGCCTTTAGAGACACAAACACACACTTTATAGGCCTGACTTAGACATATTTTATACTTACTCACGAATATAAGGTTTATTAAAGACTGGCACAAGATGGCGCTATTGTACAGCAGTTACTCAGTTAATCTACTGTACATCACATACACAGATTGCAAAAAAACCAACAACTCTGAAACAACATAAATTTTAGCAAGCTATTTATTTTAAAAACAAGAACAATATAATCAATTTTTAACATGTATTTATTATCTAATTATTATTAACAGAATAATCTGGATTTAAAAAATAGGCCTGATTTGTAATTTTTTTTTTATCTGAATTTTAAAAAACTAAACCTTGATTTTACATCATAATTGATTCTAATTATTCTGGACTAAAGTGATACAATTAAATTGGGTTTTAATTCATTAATCCTCATTTAAAGTACTTTGATCGGATATAATATCGAAATATTTATAATACATTTGTGCATTAAATATTCTGGGGTAAATAAATATTTTACTAATACTATAATTATTGATATAATAATATAAAAATGTATTTAGTTTCAATTTAAACAGTTTTCCCCCCTAATTAATATAAATAATCTATAATTTAAACACTAAAATCTGAATGTAAAAATATGCATTTAAAATACTAATCCGAATCCTGAATTTAAAATGCTTCCTAAAACACTTCAATTTGGGTTTAAAACCCCTTTCTGGATTTAAAATGGTTTGAACTGGATTTTAAAACACAACTGGATAAAAAGATAATCACTAATTTAAATATTAAAAAAAACATTAAAATTTGGTTTTAAAACACTGATCTGGAACCATTTTACACTTTAATTTACATTAAAACCACTTTAATCTGGAAATCATAAAACATTCTAATCTACAATTTAATCTGGATTTTTCACAAGATTTTTTAAATTTCGAGTTTATATGAAACTAACGCGGGAACACACAAGCACACAAAAACAGCTGCAGCCTCCTGAGCACAATAAGGACGAGGTGACCACCACATTGTACTGTGTGTGTGTGCACATTTGTGTGTGTGTGTGTGTGTGTGTGTGTGTGTGTGGCTGAGAAAGCAGGTTTGTAAAAGCAGCTCTGAGTCAGGGTGTAACAGCAGTACAGTAACTCCTGACCACAAACTGCTGATGCCTACACACACACACACACACACACACACACACACACACACACACACACACACACAAAATGTGGTTTATGCAAGCACAGCTTGTGCAGAATTTTTTCACACGCTAACTAAAATAATTGCCTCGCTGGCAGTTTGGAGCATCATGGGGGAAGAGGAGCGCTCAGTTCAGGTTAAGTGGAGTTTCAGATAGTCGTTTTATGACAGTCCAGTGTGTAGTCAGACTTGGCCAACCCTGTGTATACGTGTTGCTTATTACACCACCGTAGACTTAATGACTGTAAACAACACATGTGTGTACTTGTATCTCATAAGGACCCTACAGTGCCTTGGTGGCAGAAAGTCTTGCTATTAGCTGGGAAATTCACTCATTTCTCCAAGGTCCTGCCCCAAAACTGCTGTAACCTTAGACCTCAGTGTTCATCTCTAATACCGCCGTAACCAATCAGACCTCAGTGTCCATCTCTAATAGCGCCGTAACCAATCAGACCTCAGTGTCCATCTCTAATAGCGCCGTAACCAATCAGACCTCAGTGTCCATCTCTAATAGCGCCGTAACCAATCAGACCTCAGTGTCCATCTCTAATACCGCCGTAACCAATCAGACCTCAGTGTCCATCTCTAATACCGCCGTAACCAATCAGACCTCAGTGTCCATCCCTAATACCGCCGTAACCAATCAGACCTAAGTGTCCATCCCTAATACCGCCGTAATCAATCAGACCTCAGTGTCCATCTCTAATACCGCCGTAACCAATCAGACCTCAGTGTCCATCTCTAATACCGCCGTAACCAATCAGACCTCAGTGTCCATCTCTAATAGCGCCGTAACCAATCAGACCTCAGTGTCCATCTCTAATACCGCCGTAATCAATCAGACCTCAGTGCCCATCTCTAATAGCGCCGTAACCAATCAGACCTCAGTGTCCATCTCTAATAGCGCCGTAACCAATCAGACCTCAGTGTCCATCTCTAATAGCGCCGTAACCAATCAGACCTCAGTGTCCATCTCTAATACCGCCGTAACCAATCAGACCTCAGTGTCCATCTCTAATACCGCCGTAACCAATCAGACCTCAGTGTCCATCCCTAATACCGCCGTAACCAATCAGACCTAAGTGTCCATCCCTAATACCGCCGTAATCAATCAGACCTCAGTGTCCATCTCTAATACCGCCGTAACCAATCAGACCTCAGTGTCCATCTCTAATACCGCCGTAACCAATCAGACCTCAGTGTCCATCTCTAATAGCGCCGTAACCAATCAGACCTCAGTGTCCATCTCTAATACCGCCGTAATCAATCAGACCTCAGTGCCCATCTCTAATACCGCCGTAACCAATCAGACCTCAGTGTCCATCTCTAATACCGCCGTAACCAATCAGACCTCAGTGTTCATCTCTAATACCGCCGTAACCAATCAGACCTAAGTGTCCATCCCTAATACCGCCGTAATCAATCAGACCTCAGTGCCCATCTCTAATACCGCCGTAACCAATCAGACCTCAGTGTCCATCTCTAATACCGCCGTAACCAATCAGACCTCAGTGTTCATCTCTAATACCGCCGTAACCAATCAGACCTCAGTGTCCATCTCTAATACCGCCGTAACCAATCAGACCTCAGTGTTCATCTCTAATACCGCCGTAACCAATCAGACCTCAGTGTCCATCTCTAATAGCGCCGTAACCAATCAGACCTCAGTGTCCATCTCTAATACCGCCGTAACCAATCAGACCTCAGTGTCCATCTCTAATACCGCCGTAACCAATCAGACCTCAGTGTCCATCTCTAATACCGCCGTAACCAATCAGACCTCAGTGTCCATCCCTAATACCGCCGTAACCAATCAGACCTCAGTGTCCATCCCTAATACCGCCGTAACCAATCAGACCTCAGTGTCCATCTCTAATACCGCCGTAACCAATCAGACCTAAGTGTCCATCCCTAATACCGCCGTAATCAATCAGACCTCAGTGCCCATCTCTAATACCGCCGTAACCAATCAGACCTCAGTGTCCATCTCTAATACCGCCGTAACCAATCAGACCTCAGTGTCCATCTCTAATACCGCCGTAACCAATCAGACCTCAGTGTCCATCTCTAATACCGCCGTAACCAATCAGACCTCAGTGTCCATCTCTAATACCGCCGTAACCAATCAGACCTCAGTGTCCATCTCTAATACCGCCGTAATCAATCAGACCTCAGTGTCCATCTCTAATACCGCCGTAACCAATCAGACCTCAGTGTCCATCTCTAATACCGCCGTAACCAATCAGACCTCAGTGTCCATCTCTAATACCGCCGTAACCAATCAGACCTCAGTGTCCATCTCTAATACCGCCGTAATCAATCAGACCTCAGTGCCCATCTCTAATACCGCCGTAACCAATCAGACCTCAGTGTCCATCTCTAATACCGCCGTAACCAATCAGACCTCAATGTCCATCTCTAATACTGCCGAACACAGTTCCTGTCCCCCAGGGACATCCTTGTCAATCAAGCTGACAAAATATTTAAACAATCCTCAGAATATCCAAGGGGACAGCAAATAAGTAAAGAGGGTTCCTTGTGGACTTCGAAATGCATCACTTCATCCTTATTTAATTTAAAACCATAACAAACGCTTGTGATCAGATTTGATATCAGATTATTTTCGCCTCAGATTACCCCAGCTGTACTCAGTATTCTGCAGCAGACAGGCACTTTAAAAGCAAGACTGGAACAAAGCCTGAGTCCATGTTGTGGAGAACTATTTTGGTTTATGAGGAAGTCCTTACCTCCAGCCATGCAACAACAGTAGGACCATCCCACTGCGCGAAAGGCAATCCTTTCCTCCTCGCCTCCTCAAGCAACTCATGCCTAGAGAAAACAGATGGAGGAGAGAGGGAGGGAGGGATAGAGGGAGGAAGTTGACCAAAGAATGGAGACTTCATCTGCACTCAAACACACAAACTGAGAGATTATTTATCTCTCTTATCATTAGGACCCAGACCTTCCCTGCTTCCACAACCTCTGATAAGAACTAACACACATTTCTCATGAGGGTTGAAACATTTCTTTATTTCTAAATGCCTCTCGCTCTTCTCCAAGGGATGATAAACTCCACTGCTCTTCTGCTGCTCTTTTCACTCTGAATACATATTGATCATGAGAGAACGAGGAAGACATTGCTATCACATCAATTTGGAACTTTTATTACTCATGATATGTTTCTAATGAGATGGATGTTGCTCCACAATATTTGTAATTTCAACTGGAACTTTCCTGACTTTCCTTCATCTCTTTCCATGTAAAGTACATGTACAAATCGTAAGTCTGATGTATCTCTGATGTAATCCTGATATCTGATTTACATTTCCACCTCTCTTGTTATTTTCTGGTATCAGTAAGCATTGATTAACATAAAAACAGATTATACATCTTAAAATAAAAGCCACAGTGAGAAACTGTCTTGTTCTCCAGGGTACCCCGCCTTGTGCCCCAAGTCTCCTGGGATAGGCTCCAGGGCCTCCGTGACACTGAATACAGGATAAAGCGGTATAGACAATGAGTGAGTGAGTGAATTAGCTGAGGTTTAGGCAGAGTCAGCCCCTGCCAAGATCACGACTACCAGAGCTCACATTGTTGAGCTTCAAAACTGCAAAATCTATGAGTGTCATGGAGGGTTTTTCCAATTGTTTTTAGATAGACATCTCATGAAAACTGACATAACATTGCAGTGGTAATCATTAGGACTAACACAGGGAAACATAGCAACAGTTTAATTTTATACCCTGTTACTAACGTTGCATGTTAGCTAGACATCATTCATGTCTTGAAACATTATACAGTGGAACCTCGGATTGCGAGTGACTCGGTTTACGAGTGTTCCGCAAGACGAGCAAAGCTTTTTAATAAATTTTGACTTGAAAAACGAGCATGTCTTGATTTACGATTGCCGAGTTTTTTGACACCGACACACACACACTCTCTCGCCTTTACACCCCCCCCCCCCCCCCCCCCTCCCTGGCTTCACACAGACACACAGTCTGCTCTACACAGAAACTCTGCTCTGTCGCAATTCTTTTCAAAGATAAGGTGCTGGTTCATTCGTTTTTTGTTTTACTTTACAGCAGTGATTCCGTTAGTCTGCGCTCACGCGAGTGTCATTACAGAGATTTCTTTTTTTCCCGTTAAAACAGTGTTTCCGTTGTGTGTGTGTTTGTTGTGAAACTTAAAAAGCGAGGTGGGGGGGAGGGAGAGGAGTTTTACTGTGTAAGACAAGGCGAGGGAAGGGGCTAATTCCACACACACACACACACATACACACACACACACAAATACACAGCGCCTGCACGCACAAACGGTAACACTTATCTGTTGGGATTTATTGAAACTTTTTTTAAAGGTAAAGTGCAGGTTAATTTGTTTAATTTTTACTTTATATATTATATTAATGATTTTTCTGTATTAATTTTTTTGGGCTGTGGAACGAATTATTTGAGTTTTCATTATTTCTTATGGGATGATTTGATTTGGTTTACAAGTGGAATACGAGCCCGCTTCCGGAACAAATTATGCTCGTAATCCAAGGTTCCACTGTATAAACATTAACCAAGCTAACAAAATAAAAATAGGTATCCTGTTTTATGTCCTTGCTAACCAGTAACCTGGCGTCCTATTATTATTATTAAATTGTTTGTAGACTAAAATACAACCTAAGAATTAGGAAAATTTAAATACATTTCCCAGGGAAACAGGCATAGTAACCTGCAGGCACTTGGCTAATGAACAACAGGCATTAAGATACAGTCATTTACAGAGTTTGGACAAAAAATGCTTAAATAAACGGAAGCTAGCAAGACATGAAAATTGTTAATTAGAACAACCATGCAAACTGCTAGAATTTTATTATTATACTTATTATTATTATTACTATATTTACTGTAACAACTACAAAGACAAAAGTCCATAGTCTTGCTAGTGTCCCTTGAGCTAAACTGTTAGCTCACTTAACATTTTTGTCCAACTGTCCCACTTAGGGAAACATTAGAGAGCACTGACAGAAAGTTAACACTGAGTGGACAGTGGGGTAAGTGAATGTGCTGGATGTTTCTTCCTCAGGAGATGAATTAGTAATGTAAACTTTGCTTGCAGTGCAAAGTAAGGACACTTGAATACATCATGGGGTAAACAGAGGTGTGTGGCGTTGCTGGGTAGATCCAGACTTCCTGTCTATGTTTGTAGACCAGTCCCCACAGCTGCTCCATGCCAGAAGTCGTCCAAACCCTTGGTATCTCTATGTGGTTCAGAACATGTTTTTGATGTGACTTGTGAAACCACACCTCTTCTAACACCTTTTCTAAGTACGAGGGTGAATCAAAAACTATCCGCCCTCCAGTTTTATTAAAGATTCTGATGGCACACTGACGCACCAGCACTTTCCGTTCAAGACTACTGTCTACCCAGTCACTGCTGTCCAGGTGTGAACGTGTTATATCAGTTCATTTGTGGATGCCCCACTTGTGATTTGCATGAAAGAAGAGCAGCATGCAGTGCTTTATTTTTTTGTGGCCAGAGGGTCTATATAGTGCTGAAACAACTAACGGAAGAGCAAACACAGATGCATCTGGATATCTGCAGACTGATCCTCTAAGGAAGGTGAAAGTTTCTTAAAGAGAATCATTACAGGTGACGTGACACAGATTCATCACTATGAGCCTGAGAGCAAACGGCGGAGTACGGAACGGAGACATCCACCATCACAGACTGAGGAAAAGTTCGACCATCAGCTGGGAAATTCATCAACGCTTCCACTTTTCTGGGATTCTCAAGGGACAGAAGTATTGGAACATTATTAGGAAAAAAGGTTCAAGAATCAACAGGTGCTTGTTACAGTGAGACGCTTATTGAAGTGCTTAAGACTGGACGCAGATGACTGCTATCCAAGGGCGTCGCGACCTTGAATGGCGATGCGCGTCAGCACACCTCTGTGACGGACAAAGTGTATTGAAAAGCAAGGAGATTATGTTGAGAACTATGCAATTGCCTTTTTAAAAAAAAGATCATTAAAATGAATTCGACAGCCAGAGTGCGGGGAATTCTTGACTCACCCTCTTATATACACTGAGCTCTGCTTAGTATCCAGGCAAATGTTATTAGTCTTTTTAGGAGAAATTGGGGAAATATTAGAATTCATTAGAGATGGATTCCATGTGAGATGTACCCAAGATTAATGGGACAGCGTGACTGTGCACAATTTAAAATTCCTTTCAGCTTTACCAGTATTGGTCAGACATATTTTCTGTAAGGTGCTAAATTATTGGTAAATCATTTTGCTAAAAAGCCCCTTCAAAGCTGTATTCAAGAGCGATGGTGCTGTGACCCGGTCCTTATCTTTACATGTCTGATATGGAATGTTCAGTTTGAGTGTGTCATGTAATGAGTGTTTTGTTTCCTCCAAACAAGCTGATGCTGGAGGGAGAGAGAGCGTGAGTTATGACAAAAATCATACACACAAAGAACAAGAAACGTCACGCAACCCAAAGAGCTGACGATCCATAACCAGAGATGGCACCTGGTTATTGCAATCCAGCACACGATGCACACTGATACACACATCGGGAGGAAGGCCTCAGCATGGCAGGCTGTTTAGTCTTAAACACACACACGCGCGCGCGCACACACACACATCCACACAAACTCAGAGTTTCCAGGCAGAGATGCATCTTCTACAGTACTGCAGAAGGGAAGAATCACATGTACATTCGCGTGAGAGAAAAGGCGGTAGGGCGTAGGGGGGGGGGGGGGGGGGGGAGTGTAGACGGCAGATGGACAGAGAACAGGTCCGAGCCCTCACAGATAGACGCACACGCACACACATATCACACAAGCACGAGACAGACTGAAAAAATGCAGCAAAGTCTCAGCAACGCAAACCAAACTTACCCGCTGATGAGAAGACGAGAAATAAAGAGAGAGAGAGAGATAAAGAGAGAGAGAGTGATGGAGAACAAAATTAAAAGTCTGTTACCGAGCATACTGTATGTACAGCGCGTTAGCTTTGAATCCTGATTATTTTAGGTATCAATGTTTAGTTTATATTTATGGTTGCTAGCCGAGGGCATCATGCCCATTCTAACACACGAGCCCTCTATTGTTTTTAAAACTCTGTGGTCTTTTATAGTAAATTATTTTAAATAAATCATACTTTTTTATTATAAAGTATGTAGAAAACAGAATAGAAAATAGCATTTAAATAATTTGAAAGTATAAGTAGTGAAAGGGGGGCATCGATTCAGTTATGTATCACGATTCTTTCATGTGGTAATGCGTGCATCAGACTTATTTATTTTAAATGTACAGTATACATGTTTGCATTTCATATGGTAAATTGCTGCAGTTCCTCTATAATCCTACAGGTGGTGCACTCAAAACTATTCACACATTGTCAAGCAGCACAACATCCAAAAAGTTTTTTGTTGAACTGTAACAAAGAATGTTAATATTGAAATGGGATATTTGTAAAATCGTGATACTTACAGAATCGCAATACAGATCGAATCGGCACCTAGGTATCGTGATAATATTGTATCGGGAGATCCCTGGTTATTCCCATCCCTAATTATAAGTAGAAAAAATGTAAAGGATAAACATTAAAATATTGTAAACAGCTATAATTATAGAAAGCAAAAGATAAAAATACCAATAAACTTGCATTAATAGAGACTGATTAAAACCCATGCTAAGACTATAGTGAACTGGCTACAACACAAATTAGCAATGGACTAAAAACAAAACCATGTCTAGATTATGTAGACTACCATCGGGAAAAATGACCAAGTACATATATTTAGCATTTGAATAAACACAAGCTAGCACCAAAGCAAACACAATGCTGAAATGCAAGAAGTAAAACGGCTCACTCGTTATCACTCACTACAGTATGCACAGTAACCCATTACCTCTCATAACATGCTAAACACTAACAAGCCTTATAGCGAGACAAGTTAAAACACAAACTAGCATTATAGTAAAACTATAAGCGCTAAACTAGAGAAACATTAGAGCAAACAGGCTAATCACTGAGTCGCAGTTTTCTTTGACGGACTAAACTAGCAGGTTAAAACTAGATAAAATGATCTTGGCTACTGTATCATTCATTGTTGTTGAAGAATTAGCACAGAACAAGTGTGGGTGTGTGTTATTAATGGGTGCATGATGCCCTGTTCCTAACATCTCTTCTGTGTTCATACAGCATGCAAAATGAACGTATGCAGTCATAAACAGAACAGTCGTCCAACGCAAACATCATGATGGGAAAACAAGCAGTAAAAGAAAGTCAGATCATTAGCATGGACACAGTGGACAAGTTGCTAACATGCAGCAGCAACGCACAGAGCAGTGCGCACTCGGTTTTCCTGCTGTGGAGAGAACAACACAATGCAGATGTTATTGTAAACCTTCATACAGTCTAACCCCTAATACATTCAGTGTTTCCAGGCCTACCTAGAACCTAAAGCGCATATTTGTTGCTGGGTTTTAATATTAAAATTATTGATCTGTAGTCTAACCAGGCCCTGGTCCTTGCAGTTCACTATTTGTCCACTAGACTTTGCTGGCCCCTAGTGGTGAACCGATCGGTCCAAGGTTGACTAGAGCCCAACTTTTCCTTTTTCATTTGCAAGTACCCTAGTTTCTAATGTACTCTTAGTCCCCAGCACCTGCCTTGTTCCTAATTATTAATGTTCCCTCGGGCAGTGGATCTCAGCAGTGCTCCTGGAGGACTACTGCCTTTCTCATTTTAGGGTCTTCTCAGCTTACACCACACCTGATTGAATTAATCTATCTAATTAACAGCCTTTCCTTAATTGAAGTGAAAAGGCATTTAAATGTGCATGGCTTCAAGAATAAGTTTGGGAAATCACATTTTTAGGGTTTCTTTGTTTTCCTGGATTCCTTTGTTTCCTAATTTTCCAGTTTTCTGTTCCTAGTTCCATCATGGGTTCTGATGTTTCTTAATTTTGGTGTCTGCCTTCATCATACTGTCTTTGGTGTTCCCTAGTACTCAAGGTCCAAATAGTTTCCAATATTCCACCAAAATCCCATTGACCTCAGGTTCTAATATTCTACCCAATTCCCAATATCCTCCTAGTTTCCGGTATTCCATTAGTCCCTATTGTCTGACTAGATTGTGATGCCTGCATGGTTCCAACCTAGTTTCCAGGATTCCAGGAGATGTTTCTCAATGTATTCAGAGTCCTCTAGCTCTGTTGATATCTTTCCTGCATCTTATGTGGTCAAATAAAAAATGGACAACCAAGACCCATACCCTTATCATACCCCCCACACACACCTGGCATTATTATATAGCAATATCTTTATCTATTAGGTTAGCTCCAGCAAGCTCTACCTTTCAGGCTAATCTCTAAACAGCCTCATGGTGATAATACTTTTTTTCTGCCTAGTACAATGATGCAGTCAATTAGTTGATCCATCATTATTGTCCAGAACCCATCAAGATATATTTACACTACAAATGTGATTTAACCATATGTGTCACCACCTCTAAATGTGGTTTGACTGACTGGATCACAATGTGTCTTCAAGACGCATTTGACCGTGTTCACACCCATACTTTGTGCTGACCGCTTACAAGCCGATCACCCAGGGTGCATCATAAGGTGCCAACAGGGCCACAGATTCCTAGTTTCCAGTGTTCCTTTGTTCCCAATACATTCATACATTCCCTAGGTTTTGGTGTCCTTCTGGGTCCCACGTTCCCTCTAGGTTTCCAGTGTTGGTCCCACTGCATTTCTCAGTTTCTGATGTCCCTCAGTTTATTGTGCTCCTAGTTTTTACGTTCTCCAAAGCTTTCAGTGTCCCCTAGTTTCTACTGTTGACCTAGATCTCAATGTCTTCCAAGCTCTCAGTTTCCTCCAAGGCCTTAATGTCCTCCTACTTCTCATTGTCGTCCAAGTTCAATGTATTCTGCCTAGATCTCCCTGTCACCCAAGTTCAAAGTGTCTCCTTAATTTGAAGTGTCCTACCCCTTGTTACTGTCCGCCTAGTTCTCAGTGTCACCTAGTTTCCAGGGACCCTTTATTTCTCAAACTACCCCTAGTTTTCTATCTGCCTGGTTTCTTGAGTGCACACAGTTTTCAGTTTCTCCATAGTTTTCAGTGTTCTCTTCACATGTCTGTATATGTCTACTAAGTAGTGTTGCCATAGTTACAACTCATCTAGACCGCAATGCACCTCCAATGTTACCTATTTGCACATGCCGTATTATTTCCCAGCATCATCCTTATTTTGGAATCCTTCCACTTGGCTCTATCCTCCTCATGTCAATATCATCCTTACTGTCCCTCAGTGCCTCCTAAGTTTCCAGTGTCTCCTAGTTCATACTGTTTGTGGTGTCTTCCTAGTTCATACTGTCCTCTTAGTTTCCAGTGTCATCCATGCTTTGGTTTCCACGTAGGTTCCTCTGTTCAAAAATTCCTTACTATCCCTTGAATTCCCAATATCCGCTAGTTTCTCTCCTCCCCCAGTTACCAATGGACTTTAGTTCTTCCTGTCACCTGGGTTTTCCATGGTTTTACTAGTTCCTAGTAGCATGGTTTCTATAGTTTTTAATTGGTGTGGTCTCTTAACAACTAAACCTTGTAAGACTCTAAGGAGGTAAAACACTTACTTCTTCTTTATGCGGCGGTCCTTCTCAGCCTGAGTGCCCAGCTTCCCCACACCCATTTCCTGAGCAAGCAACTCCACGTCTGAAATACCTAGTTGACAATATGATAAAGATATGTGATTGGCTGGCCCTCTTTGTTAAAGATAAAATATTCAACACAATAGTATATTCATATGATAGTATTTGTGTGTGGTACCTGGTCCTGGTCCCATCATCTCTTTCCCCAGGTGTATCAGTCGTCCTTTCTCCTTTTTGCCAAACAAGCGGCCGATGGACGATTTGATGCCTTTCTTCTTTGGTTGTTTATGGAGCGAGTCCTGACTGCTTGCTACACTACTCAGAGCTGCATCAGCCTCTAACGCTGCAGCTAGACTACACAACACAACCACAATACATACTTTATTGTTACATCCGTCAAGATATGTATTATCATTATGTCTGCCCTGATTCTTTCTCCAATGCATCCCTTAGGTTAGGAGCTCCCAGCCAGTAGGTGTCTAGTTGATACAATGTCATAAGTGTTTCTGTTTCAAAATAGCTACCAATGGGGCTATACAGACAGATAAATGTATATAAAACACTTATGAAAGGAGGAAAAGTTTCCAAAATTGGTGTGTACTGTATATTGTTCATACAGATCTGGATTATGCGCCCAAAAAAAGTCATAGCAAGTCACAAGCAGACAAGCAATGTCTCCTTACTGTCCAATTCACAGTTTTATTTGTTCCTGGTTGTTAGTTTGTTTTTGTATCTTAGGTTGCTATCATAACTTTGCTTTCCAAAGTTCTCTTAGTTCCCACTTCTCTTAGTTGCTATAACTTTAGTTCCTGGTTCCTGTGGTTTATACAGTAGTAGCCTTCAAAGTTAAAGTCAAGTACATACTGTACCCTCCTACAATTTCCCTTGTTCCTAGTTCCATCACAATTTCAGATTTCCTGAGTGCCTAGGTCCCCTAGGTTCCCAGTTCCCTTAGCCCCCTAATACTAGATTTGTTTTTTTTTAAGTTTTTTTTTTAAAGTTCCTCCTTGTTAGTTTCATTTAGCTTTTAGTACTGCGGTGTTTTATTCATATTTGTTACAAGTTCCAAAGGTCCTTAAATCACAAATCTGTGAAGCTCTAGTTAGTCCTGGGTGATATGATTGCAACTCAACATCATGATTAATTGAATTTTTTACCCCATAGTTCACTGATAAGGTGTGTATGGCTAATATTCTCTTAAAGTTAGGATATTTTTGACCCATGAAAGAGTTCTTCCCCATTTTGTCTTATGACTGCACACACACTCAGTAGCATGTACTTAACGTTAACGTTATGATACAACCGTTAATGTACTTAACATTTTAACCATTATAATGCTGGTTACCATTACTATCAAAATGAGCACAGCTGATCACAGTTGAAAGTCAGGAGTTATTCAGTTATTCTGCTTGAATTTTTTTTCTATTCTTCCCAATACCCAATTTACAACAGTTTTCATGGAAATATCTGTGTGTCTGGGCGAGGTAGACACTCACCGTGCATCGTTGTGAGAGGAAGCGGGCAGTGTGTGTGTCATGCGGACTTGACGAGGTGTTGGAGGAGGAGATGTCTCACACTTTATGGTGGCTTTGTCCTCTCGGCCGTCCTCATCCACTGCTGCGATCTGGTACACACACGCGCAAACAATGTTCATACATCTCATTATAAATATTCTGTCTATCATGGCATATAGAGGAGCAAGATGGAGTATAGATCTCACTTTCTCTCATACCCACACACACTAACACACAAAGAGAGTAAAGTTATAAATACACAGTAGATTAGAGCAAAGCAGGTGGTACATTCCAGAAAATAAAGCAGTACCTTTCTCCGGTGTTTCCTGAGGTCACTAGGCTGGAACACAGAGAGAAGAGGAAGGAGAGTCACGTTATAGCACAGTATCACACAATGAATTCATTTAATTATTTGTTTATTTGTTTATTGATTGTCCCCCTGGTTTTCTCTTGAATTTAGTAGTATCCAGTTCCATGGCGCAAATGGTTAAGGCTCTAGGTTTCTGATTGGAAGGTCGGGATTCAAGCATCAGCACGCCAACCTGTCCCTGTGCATTGTTCATCCACTCTAACTCAGCTCCCTAAGTTGGTCTGGTGCTTAGTTCAGGGGTCGGGAGTCAGGAGAAAGACTGGCACGCTCTGAGGGCCCTGTCGTGCGCTTCGTGGACTTTAAAGGTATGGATTGTACATCGCCGTTCGGCAGCCTATCGAGGGTCAGCTGCTAGAGGACTGCGCTAGCTGTAACAGCACTTTCACTTTCAGTTATGGCCAGTTTTCGAAACTTACTCGCCAAAAGGAAAACAAGCACTGCCTTGAAGTTAAGGCTCCAAATTGGGATTGCAACCGCAGCAACAGGAGGGTGACAGCCACACCAGCTTCGCTGTGGATGCTGGACATGCCAATGCCGCAGGCATGGAATGGTCATGATGCCCTGGATTCTGGGTCACTGCTGCCACTTCTGGACCGTGATAGCCACGCCGGCTTGGTCGCTTCTAAACACAGCCTGCCGCTGCCATAGGCTGCTGAAGAGTCTGCGAGAGCTGCTTCCTTTTCGGGCCCACTATGCCACTGTGCCACCGCTCGCCAGCCGGCTGGATACATTCCGGCTGGATACTACTTTCGACGCACACATGCTCATCATGATTCTTTTCCTCTTTCTCATTATTTCTTCTCTTTTCCTTAATTCCCCTTTATCCTTATTTTCACAATAACCATCTCACGAAAGTAAGGTCTCATCTCAGGTCAGTAAGTCTGTGGTGGTCTTCCCTGAGTCACAGTCTTACACTTGTGTGTGCTTTTCTTTATTTTCCTTTCATGTCTGTTTAATAGCTGTGTACAATCATAGAAAAGTCTGTGAAAAAAACAACATGTACGTCATCAGAAAGCGAAGCAGAAATAATAAGAGAAAAGAGAAAGAAGAAGCCGAGATAATCTGAGAAAAAAATCAGAAAAAGACAAAAAAAAATTATAAGAAGGAAGAAGGAGAAGAAAAAGGGAAATAAAGAAATATGATGAAAAAGAGCTAGAAATAAGCAGAAAAAGAAAACAACTGATGGGCATGAGGAAGAACATGCATGATTTCTGTGTGTGTGTGTGTGTGTGTGTGTGTGTGTGTGTGTGTGTGTGTGTGTGTGTGTGTGTGTGTGTGTACCAGTGTCATGACCCCCATGCGCTCCATGTCCCGGGCAGGGCTGCGGGGTGTGTGTTTGGGGGATGAGTGCCCGTTGGGTGGTGATGATGATGCAAGCGATGACGCCGTAGCCGAGGCAGTGATGAGCGAACGCGCCAGATTCAGTCCCTCTAAACTCACACTGGCTACACGATGCTCAATCTCCTCCGCCCGCTGCTCCGTACACTCCTTCTCCTCCTGAATCAGCCTGGACACACACACACACACACACACACACACAGAGAGCACTTTTTCTTTTCTTCCATTTTTTCATGTTTTTTATTCTATACAAGTAGGAAATGTTTATATACAAAGCAGCTTTAAATGGCTTCATGCTAGTTAGCTAGATCATAATTTTATTTCTCCCATACACAATCTTTAATTAGCAATCTAAGATCTAAGGTAAATATTGATGTTCCTGAAAATTCTCACTCACTCATTCCGTGGTCACTTTTTCCACTGAAAAGATCAAATGACTACATGCTAGCTAGCGAAATCAGAATTTTAGCCATACAAAATCTTTCATTCGCATTCCTCCATCACATCTGAGGTAAATGTCGATGCTCCTGAGATGTTCCCAGTGTCACTTTGTCATTACACTGTTCACTGTCCACAGAAAAGTCTAAATGGCTACATGCTAAGATAGATAAATTCCCTCAGGATTTAGCTAGGCACTGGTCTGTATTTCTCAGTTGTTTAGCATCAGTGCTCCCACCATTTTAATCATTTGGACATCCTGTACTGTACGTTGATTATTGGTGTGATTTTGAAAACAAAACATGGGTGGCATTTTCTAGAAAGTATATTATATCATATATTGCTTAGTGGGTAGCACTACTGAGGCTGAAAACACTAGCTTATTACGCTAGGCTTTTTTGAAACATATAGTCGTTAGTTCATTTTTTCTACAGCCTAAGTTCTTTTTTTTTTTTTTTTCAGAAATATATTTACAGCCCCACCCTCTTTTTTTAAAAGCCAAAATTAACTGTAACCAGTTATAAGCTACATTTCTCCACACTTATTTCCACTAGCTAAATTAATATTTCAAGGAAATGCAAAGAAAGCGGTGTAAATGGCACCGGCTGCTTAAAAAAAATGAAAGCGGCTCCCGTTTCTTCTTGCTACTGTTTTGCACAAAATACAAAAAACAAAACAAAAAAAAAACACCTGCTTTGCTTGGCTTTCGACGAACGCAAACAAGCTTTGAATGGCTCCCTGACATACACACAACTTAGCTGGCATTCGGTTTGGCCGCTCATATGACAAAAATGATTTGCATGCCGAGGCAAATTTCTTGCAAAATTTCAATGCAAAATCCGTGAGGCGGCGTCCAGGTACCACTATATATATATATATATATATATATATATATATATATATAAAGATCCTAATAAATTAGCAAGTTAATATTTTATTGTATGTCAAAGTTTCATAAATGAACCAACTTTTAAACGGCATTTAATTTGGTTTTGCCTCCACAGTACCACCTTAATGCTAAAGAACTATCTGGCTATACACTGAACAATTATGAAGTCGTATGACATCCGTCACGTCTCATAGCCAGTCAGAAGACATCACACAGTAAAGAGTGTTAGCTGACCGTATCTCTTTGTTGATGGCGTCGAGTTGTTCCTGCAGCATCATGGCGAGGGTCTGAGCGTCTGAATGTCCGCTGGGCGAGAGCAAATCCATGGAGCTGAACAACGTCTCCCGATCATCATCGTCGATGTCGGACATCTCGGTATCGCTTTCAAATGGGTGCGAGCCCAACAAGCCGAGCTGCTGCGAGCGCCACTCATGTTCACCCAGAGACTTCGCCTAAAGCAATGAGGAAAAAACTATTATGCTGTATAAACCTTACGTTATCCAAGTGTGTTAATCTCCTAAAATATAGTTGTAAAAAAACTAATTCATCAACGTAACTGAGGAAAACATTGATCTTTTTAATAATTCTGTCTCACACACATTGGGACTGTTGATGTTTGGCTTTTTTCTTTTCTTTTTCTATATCATGCATTGATAAAATGCTCTATCTTTACACTGTGTAAAATAATTAGCTGTATGGACTGTATTTTTTCATATAGCTCCGTCTCATGTACAGTGTTACTGCGTCTTTACGTTGTCTGTAAAATAATTAGATCCATGCTGGCTACAGGAAGCATAATTTTAGCCATGTGGTTTTTTAAAACACATCAGAGGAATAGATTCCAATACTTCGTCAGTAGAACAGCTAACTAACTTCCCTAAGGTGTTAGCCTTGCCCGTTTATAGTCTGCGCATCTTCCTGGTTGTTTAGCAACAGTGTTCCTACAATTTATATCATTTTAAGCATTGTCCAAAGTTTAGCACAACGTTTGATTAGACCTAACACTGAACTATTATTAATGCAGTGGCTTTCAACATACCTACTCAGAATATCAGATCAGCTACAGTAATGATAAGCCTAGAAACTGCCGATAAAATGTCCCCTGTGTGTGTATACACCTTTGGTTCGTCTCGGCGTAGCCCCACGCGTCCTCTTCTTGTTCGGTGCATCACTTTAGTGGATCGATAATCAGATTGAGAATCAGCAAGAGAACCGAGAGAGTAACGCAGATCCGAGGAGGCGTCCAGGTGAGACCTGACACACACGCATGCACACACACTGTTTACACATTCTGCCTTGATTGTTATGTTCTTATAATGGTACAGCATCTCTATCTTCTTATTTTGTCTTATCTCTCTTTTTCAGGTCATAAACAGTCATATAAGCATTTGACTGCATATCACCCAGTTCATTTATATATTTGATATATCATACATTTCATATATCCTATCATTTCATATACAGTTGTGTACATTACAAATAAAATTTAAAAAGCAAAATAAACATTTGATATGTTTCACCGTGACAGTGTTGGCTCCACCCTAATTCTGAACTGATCGAGTTCAACCCTCATTTTGTCCATCTCTTCTGCCAACTGGGACTACACAGACACACATGCAAAAACACACAACAACAACAACAACAACAAATGAAATTACATTCATACTCAATTCTACAAATTGTCAGTATTACTAGATGATATATTTCTGATTCCTAAAGCCCCATCACATTGCTATAAAGACCATGAACTTCTAACAGCTTCCTAAAATATCGAAAACACAGAAGAAACGAGGTGAAAAGCCATGTCCCTGTCAGGTTCTCAGTGTCTCCGTTATGTCACAAATTTCCTATCATGCACATGTTCACGCGCTCACCAGGTCAGATGAGTTTAAACTGAGTTATTACTATGTCCAATCAGTTTGCACTGCACTCTAATCACATGCTTACTACATTCTCATTGTGTCCGGCAGGTTGGAATAGATTGGTTGCTTTTCATCATGAAGTGACGGTGGGAGGAATTGGATCCGTTATTTATACAAAATTCTCTGAATGTGACAGACAGGCTATTAACACGCCACATGTGCCTCATACACGTTGTGAATGTCCTTCATTTTCTGATTTTCTTGCATTTCACTTTGGGTGGAACTGACTTTTGGTTTAGAAACAAATTTCACTTCAGTGTAGTATTTCAGAGCAATGTACAGGCTGAGCATCATCCTTCTCTGATAACATACAATCATAGCTAAAAATCTATGCTAGGCAGAAACATGGAATTTGTATAATTGTGTAAACTTCAAAGACAAAGACAATAGATGCAATAGCTGCAGTAAATATGTTTGAACGCAGGGAAGGACTTCATGCTCACCCTTTATGGAGGAAAATGTCAAATCTTCTACCAAAACTTTAATGATAACAGTATTAGAAACAGTAACTTGTTACACCCTACATTACATTCTGTAAAATAGACATTTGAAATGGTTTAGCTATTGTATTTTTCTTTTTGCATTAAACTCAAACAAAGTAATGCGTAAAGTAATTTCTCATATAATATAATTCACATATAATAACATTTGCAATCTTTCCTAATGGGTAAAAAATGTTCATTTAAAGAAACAGTTTTGTTTTTCTGTATATAATGGAATGACAGAGCACAGCATATAAGAAGCTTTTAGACAGTAGTGTTTAACACAGAAATCTTTTATGCTCATATTTTAATAGCTTTTTTGTACTTGAGGATGATTTTATCTTTCACCTGTTGATATACAGCTAATTACAGTAAATCATGGAGAAGCAAGGGTACCGTAAAGACACTAATGAACGAGCAGTGAATGACGTATAGACGAGTAAACAATACATGAAATAAGTACATACCTTTTCGTGAATGGAGTCTTCCAGCTGTTTCCTGTAGTTCTCTGAATCTTGAATTAATACATTCTGGAGAAAAAAATGCAGTTAATTTTAATTGGAACAATCTGCCATAACACTGAGGTGTAATGATGTGAAAGAAGGATGGCATATTGGGGTTGTGAATGGATAGTGAGATATTCCGGTTTTGCTAACATTTTCCAAACAAAATTGAACAAAGGCTAATCATAAATGCTAAGTTTATTAACAACCAATTTAAAACACACCTTCTCCTCCAGTGCAGCCATCCTCTCCTTCAGATGGAGCTGTAGTCGCTCGTTCGATTCAGTGAGGAGACGATCAACTGTGTCTGATAAGCGCTTGTTGTGCTCTTCGTTCATCTTCTCTCTCTGACGAGCCTGAAAAATGAAATGATCCATTATTACTGGCTGAAGGCAGAAAACACGTTATGTCCTCAGTCGAAGGTAACAGCTACATAGCTTATATTTTGTGCAATAGTTTGCATTAAATTTATATATTTGCATATTTCATTCCTTTTAGCATAAATTTTAGGAGTTTGCTTTTATTCAACACTGATGGTTTATTTACTTGAAACTTTTATAGTGAGTACGTAACCTATAAACCAGCCATGTCTCTGTATCGGGAGTAATAAAGTCTGACACAAAGAAAAGGCTGGTTTATAGAAATAGTAAAATTATGCATAATTCTGTACAAAGTAACAACTTGTTTTTATTGTACAGATTTCGTTTTACAAATTATGTAAAACCTGTCAAGATGTTAGCATCACATTAGCATAATTCTACAAACAAAAATATATTGCATATTAGTAACAACATAGACATTGTACTCGTTGTTGCATGCTACTTAGATTTAGACTGTAACTTAGCTAATGCTTTTCTGTGGGATTAGACCGGATGACTCGAGAGGTACCCATAACCTAGCTGGTTTTAATGTTAACGGTTTAAAGTTATGGTTGATCGTTACTAAGTGCTAAGTTACACTCTAAAGATGCATTAGATGTATGAGATGGTACACACCCGTAAAAGTTCCTGGTTTTTCTCCTCCAGCTGTCCTTCCAGATGCCTCATTCGTTCCTCAATACTGCCATGTCTTTCCTCTGCCTGTTCAACACATCACAAAAGAAAAAAATAAAACCTGTGCAGTCAGCAGCCATCATGGAGATGATGTCTGGCTGTTGTTTCCTGTCGCGTAACACCAGACTCTGACAAGCCCGCCTTAAAAACAAACAAAAAATTCAAATTTGACTAATATGACATGAACAGTGTGTGCTTCTGTTTTTTTTTTTTTTTTTTGCAAAGTTGGGTGATCTACATCATTGTCTGCTTCTATGGCCACAGTAATCATCAGACTAAATGTTAGCTTTATCTTAAATACAAATAAAATGCTTTATGTAAATCCTAATTCAGGTAAATCTATGACCCAGCTTTATTGTGAGAGCTAGCTTCTTCAGATCTTATCAGTTGTTTCTGGTCTTCATGATTCTGGTGGTTTCAGCAACAAGTTCTGAGTTCTTTCAGGAAGAGGTGTACGTATAGTTATTATTTTGTGTGTGTGTGTGTGTGTGTGTGTGTGTGTGTGTGTTACCTTAGTGAGTGCTGCTATTCTCTGTGCGAGTTCTGCCTCCACTTCCGGCAGAGTTTCTGCTTTCCTCATCGTCTGCTGCAGCTTCTGCTCAGCCAACTCCAGCCTCTCCTGCAGCTGTCTGTTCTTCTCCTCCATCTGAAACACACACACACACACACACACACACAGAGGAGAATGACTCATGGCTCTTCAGGACTTGTAGAACACTGTTAATTTCCACCTGTTTATCAGGGTAATGAAGCAAAGCCACTTATTTCTGGAGTACACTTCATCACTTCATTTCCTCCTACTGCTCTCTAATTCCCTTTTTATTAGCAGCAATTCAGTTCACAACCAGGAGTGTGTGTGTGTGTGTGTGTGTGTGTGTGTGTTAGGAACACGCAGAGATGAAATTAATAAAAATCAATTACATCCTGATGAGTAAACTCAGGTGTGTATTCACTCAAAGGGGTGTGTTCACTCTTAGTTGTACGTTTCCTCCCAGGTGTGTTTTCACTCTCACAGGTGTGTTTAAATCGAGAGGTGTGGCTTCACTCTCAGGTGCGTTACCTGCCGAAGAAAAGCCTCCTTATTGGCCAGTTCGTTCTCCAGCTTGTCGCTGATGTCGTGCAGCGATGTGGACTCTCTCTGGGCACTGAGGTAACGCTTCTCCAGAGTCACAATCCTCTCCTCCATGTCCTCCTTCTGACACATGGCCTAGACACACACGCACACACCATCATTTTCATAATCATTATCACCATCAGCATTCTTCTGTTATATCATGTTAGTTGGACATCATGGTGACGTACACACAGACTGCACAGCCACGTAAACACTGTCACCTCTTTGATGTCTCTCTGGTATTTGGTGTTCATCTCTTCGCTCTTGATGAGGTCTTTCCGCGCCGTCTCCAGCTCCTGCTCCACCTCGGACACGCGAGACGCCAGAGACGACATCCTCTCCTTCATCTGCGTCAGCTCGTAATTCTGCTTCTCCAGGAGCTCCTGCAGCTCCACCACCTGACTCGCCTCGTCTCCGGACTCCATCGAGCCGTTTGACAAGCGCTAAACACACACACACACACACTTTTAATGACGTTATTAAGTAATAAACCTAATAAACCTGTTTACAATAAAGTATAATAAAATATTGAACCTAAAACTAAAAGGTTTTTTACTAACAGCTAAATTTCGGACAGTTACTGTACAATATGTACATTTACCATATAGAATTTTATTTGAGTAAAGTACAATACAAGTTAATCACAAGAAAATTTGTCAGTTTCTTACTTTACACTAACGTTTACTCGTTTTTGCATTATTAAATCAGATTTATGTTAATAAAGGTAATCTACCAGGCCATTAATGTCATTAATCAGCTACATAACATTTATATATTTATTCTAATGAAGCTTTATACTGATGGATATTCAGTAAACATACACACACACACACACACACACACACACACACACACACACACACACACGCACACACTGTCACACTGAAAACTGCAGCATTTCCACACCAATGCTATAATTAGCACCACAGCATGATTCACAGCAAAGGAACAAACAGCTCAGAGACAGTAGAGCTGAAATTAAACACTGCACATACTGACTCAACACTCAGCAACCCACCCAAACACTTGTGTGTGTGTGTGTGTGTGTGTGTGTGTGTGTGTGTGTGTGTGTGTGTGTGTGTGTGTGTGTGTGTGTGCGCGTGTGTGTGTGTGTGCTGTTAGTAGTCTGGTCAATTGGAGCGTTGAAAGATGTTGGTCTCTGTGCCCATGTGTGTAGGCCTTGTTGTGTTTTGTGTATTGTGGGCGCACATCTCTGTGGGGGTTTGGCTATTCTTTCTAATTTTGAGACTGCTGGTGTTTATTTGAGAGTGTTTGTGTTTGACTGAGAATGTTTGTGTTTGATTGAGTGTGTTGGTGTTTGAGGGTGTTGGGTTTGAGAGTATTGATGTTTGGTTGAGAGTGCTGATGTTTGAGACTGTTGATGTTTGAAATTTGTTGGCATTTGAGAGTGTTTGTGTTTGTTTTAAATATACATTTCATTATGAGTGTTGGTGTTTATTTGGTTTTAAAACAGTTGGTGCCTGCTTAGAAATATTGGTATTTGAGAATGCTGGTGTTTGTGTGTTTGGTGTTTGAGTGTGTGAGAGTGTTTGTGTTTAATAGAAAATGCTGGTATTTGATCAGGCCAGTTTGGTGTTAATTGTGAAAATTCTCATTTCATTTTGAATGTCAGAAGATAGTATTTATATTTGATGGTGCTGTTGTGTGGTGATGTCTGTTGGATGGTCATTTTTAAATATTGGTGTTTTTTATGTTCATCTAAAAAATTTGTTTCATAATTTATGTTAAATTCTGGTGTTTGGTGGGGAGTTATGCATGAAATTAGCCTTTGATGGTGAAAGAGTTAAACAGAAAATATTTACAGGAGAATGACAACGTTTAATAAATTATGGTGTTTGGAGGCAAATGTTGATTGATTTATTGATAATGCTTAAACTTAATGTTTAAACTTAAATGTTGGTGTTTGATGTGAAATATTTGTGTTTGTGTTTAATGGAGAATGTTGGTGTTTGATGGAGAATGTTGGTGTTTGAAGGAGAATGTAGGTGTTTGACGGAGAATGTTGGTCTTTGAGGGAGAATGTATATGTTTGATGGAGAATGTTGGTGTTTGATGGAGAATGTAGATGTTTGATGGAGAATGTTGGTGTTTGAGAATGTTGATATTTGATGGAGAATGTACATGTTTAATGTAGATGTTTAATGGAGAATGCTGATGTTTGATGGAGAATCTTGATGTTTGATAGAGAATTTGATGTTTGACAGAGAATGTTGGTGTTTGATGGAGAATGTAGGTGTTTGATGGAGAATGTAGGTGTTTGTGAATGTTGGTGTGTGATGGAGTATGTAGGTGTTTTTGAATGTTGGTGTGTGATGGAGTATGTAGGTGTTTTTGAATGTTGGTGTTTGATGGAGAATGTAGATGTTTGATGGAGAATGTAGGTGTTTGAGAATGTTGGTGTGTGATGGAGTATGTAGGTGTTTGAGAATGTTGGTGTTTGATGGAGAATGTAGATGTTTGATGGAGAATGTAGGTGTTTGATATAGAATGTTGGTGTTTGATGGAGAATGTTGGTGTTTGATGGAGAATGTTGGTGTTTGATGGAGAATGTAGGTGTTTGAGAATGTTGGTGTGTGATGGAGTATGTAGGTGTTTGAGAATGTTGGTGTTTGATGGAGAATGTAGATGTTTGATGGAGAATGTAGGTGTTTGAGAATGTGGGTGTGTGATGGAGTATGTAGGTGTTTGAGAATGTTGGTGTTTGGTGGAGAATGTAGATGTTTGACGGAGAATGGTGGTGTTTGATGGAGAATGTAGGTGTTTGATGGAGAATGTAGGTGTTTGAGAATGTTGGTGTGTGATGGAGTATCTAGGTGTTTGAGAATGTTGGTGTGTGATGGAGTATCTAGGTGTTTGAGAATGTTGGTGTTTGATGGAGAATGTAGATGTTTGATGGAGAATGTAGGTGTTTGAGAATGTTGGTGTGTGATGAGTATGTAGGTGTTTGAGAATGTTGGCATTTGATGGAGAATGTAGATGTTTGATGAAGAATGTAGGTGTTTGATATAGAATGTAGGTGTTTGATGGAGAATGTTGGCGTTTAACAATTAATATTGTTGTTTAGAGGCAGATGTTACTCAATGATTATGAATGTCGTGTTATATTGGGAATGTTAAAGCAGTTTATCTCTGATCATTCATTCATCTGTAAGCAGCAGAATAATGTATAAATGTGTCTCCTTCTCTTTCTCATTCGTTCACTCACACTGGCATTTTATTTTTGGAGTGTATGAGGCAGAAAATCATTCATCTCCATCCATCTGTGTAACAGCACTAATTTAGTCTCTTCCGCCTCTCACCCTGTCTCCCTTTCTCTCTCTCTCTCACCCTCTCTCTCCCTCTCTTTCTCTCTCTCACCATGTCTATCTCTCTCTCTCTCTCTCTCTCACCCTCTCTCTCTCACCCTGCCTCTCTCTCTCTCACCATCTCTCTCTCTCTCTCTCTCTCCCTCTCCCTCGGTTGTTAATGGCTAAACTTTGAGATGTATCTTTAATCTCCTCTGAGTATGAGTGCTTCCCTTCACTCTGAGGTAAAGACTGTCATTTTCAAACCCATCCACCTCCTTTCTCTCCCAGCAGAGTACAGCTCTGGGATTAATACAATGCTGTGTTAAATCATTATTTTTAATAGAACATTCTTAAGTAAAATTATGTTTTTTTTCTGCCTGGAACGTTCTGTTGAGGAAGTCTGAATTAGTATTGAGATTGTTGTAAGAACGCTAGAGCAGCTGACCATCACATGAGTGTTATTACTATTACAATATTCTCACTTCCAATTTTTCTGCCTTGACACCTTATGTTAATGTGTGTGTGTGTGTGTGTGTGTGTGTGTGTGTGTGTGTGTGTGTGTGTGTGTGTGTGTGTCCTGCAAAGGCCAGGCTAAGTACAGGGTGTTAAGGACATCTTGATATGGAAGTGTTAGGAGTTTCAAAATTAGAGCTGATAAAATGGTGTGCTAATTATTACAGTGCCGTAAATGTATAAAAGTTTTAATGAGATAAAATATATTTTTAAGTATATTATGTTTATTTCTGGTGGGAAAGTTGCTCATGGAGTTTAACGTCCCTTTAACACTCATAAACACAACGCTGTGAAGCTCCTTGATTCCCATTCGTTATGTGGCTTAAATCAGTTTAAAATACCCAATGTTGTTTTTTCGAAATGTCGAGATTTGATGGTGAACGTTGGTGTTTAATGGAGAATGTCAGTGTTCAATAGATAATGTCAGTGCTTGATAGAGAATTTCAGTGGTTGATAGTTAATGTCGGTGTTTGATGGAGAATGTTGGTATTTGATGGTGAAAGATGGTGTTTGATGGTGAACGACAGTAAATGCCAGTGTTTGATAGCGAATTATGGTGTTTGATGGAAAATGTCATTGTTTCATGGTAAATGATGGTGTTAAGCAATATCCCTCTAGGATTAATAAGGTGCTTTAAATCTTGATTTTTTTATGAAACATGTTAGTGTTTGATGGTGAATGTTGGTGTTTAATGGTGAATGATGGTATTTGACGATGAATGATGGTGTTTGATGGAGAATGGTGATATTAGATGGTGTTTGCTGAAGTTGTATGTCAGTGTTGAGTGTTGACACACACCTTGCCGTGGACTTTTTGTGCGTCTCCTTCGAGCAGATCCTCAGCTGCTTCACCTGACACCACTTTTCTTTGAATGTGTGCATTCTGTTCCCTTAAGGCCACAATCTGCAGAAGAGAGAAAAAAGAAACGCATTCACAAAAAAGAAACATAAGTAAATATAATTGGACAGCAGACATTAACACTAACTAACACAATGTGTGTAAAGGTTGTAAAACCTCCCTGGATGCGTGTGTTTTTTTTTTTTTTTTATCCTTACACTGTTGTTGTTAAACACACACTCATGGTGTTGTTGGTGATAATATCAGGTGGTTGAGTGATAACTGTAACCACAGAACTGAGTGACGTCTCCTGCACACATAAGCAGTGATGCGCTATAAGAATTAGCATTGTGTTTCCGTCCTTCAGCCTGAAGCTTAATGTGTTTCAGGACGCGAATGCGCGAAACTGTCCTGAATATATACACCACGTCCACCAGCATGTCTTTCTACTGACAGCAACTCTTACTGTGCTACTAAAAAACCTGGTCCTGTTTCTCACACACACACACACACACACACACACACTCTCTCTCTCTTTCTCTCTCTCTTTCAAACACACACACACATGCACACACACACAAACACAGCATCCACTCATCAGGATAAAGGGCATAGAGGGATTATTCTGCTCCCATGCAAGTTTAGAGGGGATGCTATGTGTGTGTGTGTGTGTGTGTGTGTGTCCTGTCAGAGAGAGAGAGAGAGAGAGAAAGGGACCAAGGGATAATAAAAGGGAAAGAAAATAGCAGAAAAGCACAAAACAGGAAAGAAGAGACCAAAATAGAAGGAATACAAGAGAAAGAGGAGAAAAACTGAAACCTTCAGAGGCCACGCCTCCTGCACTGACACTGAAAGGACACACACAGAGGCCACGCCTCCTTCACTCAGCCTGACACACACAGAGGCCACGCCTCCTTCATTGAGTCTGACAGACCCAAAGGACACGCCTCCTTCACTGACACTGAAAGGACACACACATAGAAGCCACACCTCCTTCACTAAGACTGAAACACAGGCCACACCTCCTTCATTAATAACTTACACATGACTTTATTGAAAATATTAATAGGACCCATGTGAAGACAAATGACATCATCGAACACAATGTTATCTGATTATGTCTCACCTCCTGATTGGCAGCAGTTAGCTCCTCCTCCAACGCTGAGACTCTCTCGAGTGACACGCGTAGTCTCTCTCTTACCTACAGACACAGAGGAGTATAAAACTTTACATTAACGTACATAAAACAGGACAGCGGTTCATATTGTCCAGTAAGTCACATGATCTACAATATCCACTGCTTACAGTTACACTGAGCTTAGCATTAGGGATATTTTCTTTTGAATTGTGTATGAAATGTGTTTCAGTGCCAGCAGGATGTCTCGCTCCTGCACCATGCTGCACATCTGGACCAAGGCTTTAGGAGTATTGTGTGCTGCGGGGTTTCAGCCACGTGTCGCATCTGTTCACACAACATCTCCAGCAAACGTATCAAACATCTGCGTGTTGTAGTTGTTGCTGCAGTTGTTGTTGTTTTTCTGGGGTTTCTTACCCCTTACAAGAACACCAAAACCTCATCACTCATTAACAAACAATAACTTCACTAACCAGAAATGATAACTTAATTTCTCTCTGCTTCAATCTTTCACAGCTTGCTATTTTTATCAGAGCTTTTTATATCGCATTCGCTTCCTCTCCGATGCTCCTTCACTCATGGGTTGAAGCTAAGAATCCACAGGAAGGAGGAGGGAGAAGTCAGTGTGAGCAGAAAGACGCTGTATTACAACAACAGAGGCGTGGGTGTGAAATATTGGGTAATAAATACTCACTAATATAGCTTTACAAATCTACTTTATCAAACGACTTTATCATTTAAAATCCCTAATTGTCAATTTCTAGACATTCCTAAAATAATTTCTTTAACTCCATCAATTTCTTCTAAATAATCCTTTAAAGCAGTCTAAATTCCGGCAAAGCTTAAATCTCTCTAAATCTACTGACATCTAAAATGATGAAGAAGAAAAGACAGCCTGGATGGAGTTCATTATCATCAAAAAGTGACACGAAAGCACATAATCTTATGAATCTTTTATTTTTCAGCGATATCCAACTATGTGAATGTTAGAGTGTGTGTAATCACAATAACTACACTTCATTAACATTCTACACGAGTGTGTGTTTCCGTCTGCTCCTCTATGTCCATGTCTCCGCATAGACTATGTTCAGGGCCAAGCTTTACCTTTTCATCCAGAGCTTTGTGATGCTCAAACAGGGATTTGAGAGCTTTGAGAACTTCCACCTCGCTGGAGACCCCTGATGGAGACTGAGCCTGGCGCTTCACCACCGTCATCCTGAGGGAGCGCTCGTGACGAGACACCAGACACTCCAAATGTTCCAGCAGCAGCTGAGAACACACACATATACACACACAGCCCCACACACATACACACTGTCATCAGCATTGGCATCTCATCACCATAATGCAGAATTTAAAGAACTGTAACTGTACCTTACTGCAGATAAACTGCAGATAAATATATATCACTGCTGCCTAAAATTATTCTCTAAATCATTCATTAAAATGCCTCGAAACATTTCTAGAAGTACACGTTAAAAGGCAGCAAAAACATGCCCAAGACACTGAACTGCACAAGTTTGAAACAAAACACAAGTATGACCTCTCTGTTCTGCACTGAGTCCGAGTACAACTGCTCCCCCAATTCTTTCCCGTGATTGGGTATGATTGTGCTATGACTGTTCCCCCCTCAGTTCTTGCTGTCTGGGTATAACTGCTCCCACCCGTTCCCCCCATCCTTGGGTACAACTGTTCCCCCTCTTTTTTATACCCTGTGGCCAGATACAACTGCTCTCCCTCTGGTCTAAACCAGGACCAGGTGTGACTCCTTCCCCACCTCTCTCTCCCACTGGCAAGCTTTTGCATTATTAATATTATTTCCTGAGTACACTTGCACATCTACATACTCCGATACAGCAGATGGCAGTATGTACCTTGTTGGTTTGAGAGCCTGCAATAAACACAAAGGAGAAAAGTACAACAAAGTTGACCTCCGCGCTATGCCTAATATTACTGATATTTTGGAGGAAATGTCAACAACAGCTCCGTTTCTAATGCTTAACTCTCTAAAACCACAAAGTGTCTAAGTTCCTTTGTAAGTACACTAAATTATAATTATATTATAAATAATTATAATTATATTATATACTTACATACTTACTATTTATATTTATATGAACGTTATTAAAGTGCCATAAATTACCTAAAAGTGCTGCCTTAAACTGCTTACAGTTACTTTTCCTGGGATTTTTCAAATGTATTTTAGAAAAAGTTGCAACAAATCCACAAGTACAAAAAAATACATCCGTAATATTACCTCAAAGAAAAGTCTCTAAAGATACAAAGTTCAGAATATAATCAAAAGTGTTTTTGCAAATGTCCAAAACATGGACAGAAAGGAACAGAGGGAGTGAGAGGGAAAACTAGGAGTGAGGGGGAACAGGAGGAGAACAGGAATAATGAAAGGGAACAGGAGGAGTGAGGGGAACCGGGGGAGTGAGGGGAACAGGAGGAGTGAGGGGAACAGGAGGAGAACAGGAATAGTGAAAGGGAACCGGAGGAGTGAGGGGGACAGGAGGATTGAGGGGAACAGGAGGAGAACAGGAATAGTGAAAGGGAACAGGAGGAGTGAGGGGAACAGGGGGAGTGAGGGGGAACAGGAGGAGTGAGGGAAAGAGGAGAAATGTGAGGGGAACAGGAGCAGTAAGGGGAACAGGGGGAGTGAGGAGAAAAGGAGGAGAACAGGAATAGTGAAAGAAAACAGAAGAAGTGAGGAGAACAGGGGGAGTGAGGAGGAACAGAGGGAGTGAGCGGAACAGGAGGAGAACAGGAATAGTGAAAGGGAACAGGAGGAGTGAGGAGAACAGGGGGGAACAGGAAGACTGAAAGAGAACAGGAGGAGTGAGGGGAACAGAAGGAGTGAGGGGAAACAGGAGGAGTGAGGGGAACAGGGGGAGTGAGGGGAACAGGGGGAGTGAGGGGAACAGGAGGAGAACAGGAATAGTGAAAGGGAACAGGAGGAGTGAGGGGAACAGGGGGAGTGAGGGGCAACAGAAGGAGTGAGGAATAACAGAGGGAGTGAGGGGAACAGGGAGTGAGCGGAACAGAAGGAGTGAGGGGAACAGGGGGAGTGAGGGGAATAGAAGGAGAACGGGAATAGGAAAAGGGAACAGGAGGAGTGAGCGGAACAGAAGGAGTGAGGAGAACAGGGGGATGGAAGGGAACAGGAGGAGTGAGGAAAACAGGAGGAGAACAGGAATAGTAAACTGGAACAGGAGGAGAAGGGGAACAGGGGGAGTGAGGGGAACAGGAGGTGTGAGGGGAACATGGGGAGTGAGGGGAACAGGAGGAGAATAGGAATAGTGAAAGGGAACAGGGGGAGTGAGGGCAACAGGGGGGGTGAGGGGAACATGGGGAGTGAGGGGAACAGGAATAGTGAAAGGGAACAGGGGGAGTGAGGGGAACAAGGGGAGTGAGGGCAACAGGGGGAGTGAGGGGAACATGGGGAGTGAGGGGAACAGGAATAGTGAAAGGGAACAGGGGGAGTGAGGGGAACAAGGGGAGTGAGGGCAACAGGGGGAGTGAGGGGAACAAGGGGAGTGAGGGCAACAGGGGGAGTGAGGGGAACATGGGGAGTGAGGGGAACAGGAATAGTGAAAGGGAACAGGGGGAGTGAGGGGAACAGGGTAGTGAGGAGAACATGGGGAGTGAGGGGAACAGGAATAGTGAAAGGGAACAGGGGGAGTGAGGGGGACAGGGGAGTGAGGGGGAACATGAATAGTGAAAGGGAACAGGAGGAGAACAGGAATAGTGAAAGGGAACAGGAGGAGTGAGGGGAACAGAAATAGTGAAAGGGAACAGGAGGAGTGAGGGGAACAGGATTAATGAAAGGGAACAGGAATAATGAAAGGGAACAGGAGGAGTAAGGGGAACAGTGGGAGTAAAAGGGAACAGGAGGAGAACAGGAATAGTGAAAGGGAACAGGAGGAGTGAGGGGAACAGGAGGAGTGAGGGCAACAGTGAGAGTAAAAGAGAACAGGAGGAGAACAGGAATAGTGAAAGGGAACAGGGGGAATGAGGGCAACAGGGGGAGTGAGGGGAACATGGGGAGTGAAGGGAACAGGAATAGTGAAAGGGAACAGGGGGAGTGAGGGGAACAGGGTAGTGAGGGGAACATGGGGAGTGAGGGGAACAGGAGGAGAACAGGAATAGTGAAAGGGAACAGGAGGAGTGAGGGGAACAGGAATAGTGAAAGGGAACAGGAGGAGTGAGGGGAACAGGTATAATGAAAGGGAACAGGAGGAGTGAGGGGAACAGAAATAGTGAAAGGGAACAGGAGGAGTGAGGGGAACAGGATTAATGAAAGGGAACAGGAATAATGAAAGGGAACAGGAGGAGTGAGGGGAACAGTGGGAGTAAAAGGGAACAGGAGGAGAACAGGAATAGTGAAAGGGAACAGGAGGAGTGAGGGGAACAGAAATAGTGAAAGGGAACAGGAGGAGTGAGGGGAACAGGATTAATGAAAGGGAACAGGAATAATGAAAGGGAACAGGAGGAGTGAGGGGAACAGTGGGAGTAAAAGGGAACAGAAGGAGAACAGGAATAGTGAAAGGGAACAGGAGGAGTGAGGGGAACAGGAGGAGTGAGGGCAACAGTGAGAGTAAAAGAGAACAGGAGGAGAACAGGAATAGTGAAAGGGAACAGGGGGAATGAGGGCAACAGGGGGAGTGAGGGGAACATGGGGAGTGAAGGGAACAGGAATAGTGAAAGGGAACAGGGGGAGTGAGGGGAACAGGGTAGTGAGGGGAACATGGGGAGTGAGGGGAACAGGAGGAGAACAGGAATAGTGAAAGGGAACAGGAGGAGTGAGGGGAACAGGAATAGTGAAAGGGAACAGGAGGAGTGAGGGGAACAGGTATAATGAAAGGGAACAGGAGGAGTGAGGGGAACAGAAATAGTGAAAGGGAACAGGAGGAGTGAGGGGAACAGGATTAATGAAAGGGAACAGGAATAATGAAAGGGAACAGGAGGAGTGAGGGGAACAGTGGGAGTAAAAGGGAACAGGAGGAGAACAGGAATAGTGAAAGGGAACAGGAGGAGTGAGGGGAACAGGAGGAGTGAGGGCAACAGTGAGAGTAAAAGGGAACAGGAGGAGAACAGGAATAGTGAAAGGGAACAGGGGGAATGAGGGCAACAGGGGGAGTGAGGGGAACATGGGGAGTGAAGGGAACAGGAATAGTGAAAGGGAACAGGGGGAGTGAGGGGAACAGGGTAGTGAGGGGAACATGGGGAGTGAGGGGAACAGGAGGAGAACAGGAATAGTGAAAGGGAACAGGAGGAGTGAGGGGAACAGGAATAGTGAAAGGGAACAGGAGGAGTGAGGGGAACAGGTATAATGAAAGGGAACAGGAATAATGAAAGGGAACAGGAGGAGTGAGGGGAACAGGTATAATGAAAGGGAACAGGAATAATGAAAGGGAACAGGAGGGGTGAGGGGCAACAGCAGGAGTGAGGAGGAACAGGAGAAGTGATAAATACCAAAAAGAGAACAAGAGGAGTAAGGGGAACAGGCGTAGTGGGAGAGAACAAAAGGAGAACAGGAGGAGTGAGGGGGAACAGAATGAATAAGGGAGAACAGGAGGAGTGAGAGCACAGGAGGAGTGAGAGGAGAGCAGAAGGATTAACACTAGGAGGGGGAACAGGAGGAGTGAGAGGAGCCTCTCTGTCGGATCCTCCTCTTCATCAGCCGTTTCAGTGCAGCTAGCATCAATCACAGCTATTGTCGTGATACTGATGCTGATACAAACAGGTGAGGAGGTGCAGATTTCTGCACCGGGATGAAATGTCACTTGATAAAAATTTGTCAGCTGTCTAGCTGGAGGACGGTCATTTGTTATATGGAGACTGAATTTATGGTATGGACTAATGTAAGTGAGGATCTGCTGCTAATTAGCCATATTAGCTCATTTTTTTAATTAGCTGCCTAGACTACCTGTCCCTAGTGATATTTGCTAATTTTCCAGGCTGACAAAAAATCTTAATTTACTCTCATCTATAGCAAAATATTGCAAATATTTGATGTATTTAATATTATATGATATATTTGTGTAACATGTTTCTCAAAAAGACCAGGATTTTTGCAGCTGCATGCAATATGGGTCTCAAAATATTTGGCACAACAATACGATATCAAATAACGCTAATCTATCACCTCAACTGACTGTGAACATCTGGAACATCTGATTAACACTAATGAGTGGAAACCTAGGTGGGCTATAAACAGACGTAACACATAATGTCTTAAAGAAATTACACATAACACGTTAAAGTTATCAACAACTCAACATGACGGTTTGTCAAGCCAGAAGTGATCACTAGTGCAGAAAATACTTGACAAAGTACAAAGAAAGATATAATGAGAAAAATGTATTTGTATCATGCTGAGAATCTTGCTAACACTTTTACTAACACACTGGTAAAATAATTCTGTTTTTCCTTATGAGAGTACACACAGATTAAGGCTACGGCTTCTCACCACGTTTACATCCTTGTTGTATTATATTGTTATATTTCCTATTAAAACTAGAATTTTTTTTTATTTAGTCTCTTAATTTAATTACAGTTTCTCATCACAAATATATATATATATTTGGAAATATCGACAGATCACATTTCAACAGTACGTTATGTCATGGCATTCGAGACACAAACAACCTGTACTCCAGTATGTGTAGAATTAACAGATTACAGTGTGCACACATTCACAATAATAATTGTATGCATATTGTGGCGACGGGCTCATAGTCAACGCGCACGGTACCGGAACAGCCTTAACCTCGTCCACTAAAAAAGGGAAAAGACGCAGGTTCAGCACCACGGACAGCACCAGAGGCATAATTAAAGGGGCGGAGCGCCGCCACTCATCGGCATTACCGGCAGCGAATCCTCCACCATCTTCCTGTCGGCCACTCCCTATAAAAGGACCGAGACGGCACCTGCCGGTGAGTAGGAAAGAATGTACGCAGATTACTCACGTTACTCTCCTCTCCCCACAGACTCGGACTCGCAGGAACCCTCGTCTGTGTATCCGCCGGCCGGAAGGCACCTGCGCACCAGCCATTCTGCGCCAGCGGCACAACCGACATCCGCTCCGACGAACCCATCAACCCCAACCGACCCATTCGAACGCAGGTATTAATCACCCGACCTCCTCCACGCCTTGGCACCAAGTACCCGCAGCACCTATCGCTAACTGTGTGTTTTGCCGCCTTGCACCTGTGCACTAATAAACGCACCGCACTGTTTGCACCGCAGTTCTGTGTCTCTGTGTCCGTGATTTCCTGACTATATATGTTATAACTGCTTCAAATTATCACTAGGATCTGCTGAATAAACTAAGTCTTCGACCTGGGGACGTAGAAAAATGCTAGGTTTAAACATAAGGACCTTATTAGCAGCGCCTGAGGTATGATTTAACAGGAAATACTGTAATTTGCTCAATTTCCAAACACCCTAGATCACAACGGTGCCGGGAGAGCGTCGTCAGAGCTATCAGGCAGTTTCTAATAACGACCTCTAATAGTGACCTCTTCCAATTTAAACCCTCTGGTGTTGCATTAACGTTTCCTCAAAGGCAGCTATTCAGAGTTACATTTCTCAGTAAACACTCGGTGAAGGTTCTGTTCTTCTGCTCAGCTCTCTGTGGAGATTGTCTTCTGTATTATTTATAATCTGTTTGGGATAAAAAGCATCTTCCAAATAATGAATAAGAACATGTAAATGTAATTCTAAGGGCCGGTTTCAAGTGTACTTGGTTTTCAGTCAGGAGTGCCCCTGAGAAATGCTTATCCATCTTAGCCTGTCTACTACCAAACCCATAGATCGCATAATTTTTCAGTGCAGCAATAAATGATAACGTAATATATATTTTTTTACTATATATTAATATCAGAACTTACACAACACCAAGTTTTTGCCCATTGTCTTAAATGAATGCTTAACCTGTGAGCTGGTTTTAATCAAAGCAATCGGGTTTTCAGAGCTGTCTATGTGAAATTTTGTCAGTGGGATCTGATAATGCTGGAAAACACAGCGTGAGCAAGATGGAGAGAAGAGTTTGAGTGATTAAAAGGAAAATTTGTGCACATGAAAAAAAGTTTGAACAAGTGAACTGTTCATATACAGTTTAATAGTGTTACATAAAGATTTTACTAAGGAATGAAGCCCAAAATTGCATTTCATACTAGGATGGTTAAACAAAAAGAAGTCCTTTACACCACCACTGTCTAAAATCACAACTTGTTCCAGAACTCCTGTCCAACTCTATATACTGTTAAGGTGTTGAGTGTGCACAATGCTAAACCAGTGCTGCTGATTTTGTTAGTTATGTTATCCTCATAACATGAGGGGCTTCTTGGCTAAAAGACAACATTTGAGTTAAACGACACATACAGTCATTAACAAATAAAAATGTGTTTTATTTCCTTTTTGATTGGCTTATGAATCAGCTAGCATGCACATCAGTGATAAGCATTGACCTTGCATTATCCATAACCATGCACACATGATCTATGCTAACATTAACAACATGTTTGTGGTTCATTGCACAACAGTGCACTTACAAGCAAATGAGCATAAATGTGCTTTATAATAATTTTTTTTTTTTTCTCATTACAGGAACACTGCCTCATCTCTTCATGATTAACACTCAGCTCGTTAAAGCAGGACTTTATTCTCTTCTCTGTCTGGTCTTATAAGTGCTCTGTCACCTCCATGCAGCTCTGAGGCTCTTCAGCTATGTAACTTTATGTCCTGGATTTTATCGGTGCATGTTCGCTGTAGTGAGAAGTTGTGTTTAATTGAATTGTGGCAGGAACGTTAGCGCGCCTTACTCAGCCAAGCCCCGGGGGGAGCTGTGCAGGCCTGGAGGTGAAAATGAGGTGAGAATAAATTCTCTCTCACACTGTCTCCCGGTGGTGAGTTCAGGCATCTCTGAGACAGCATTGGCATTTGTATCACACCCCTAAACAGAAGCCAGCATTATAATAGGTTTATGTCCAGCTACCTTCACAGACAAAACAATTTATTTAAATGTATTTATTCTTTTTGACAGATAATTTGACCATTTTCCATGTTGCTGCCTTTGATTTAACTTAATAAATCTTAAATTTCTACATATCTGGTTAAAGTTTAACATATCAGCTATCATGTTTCACATAAGAACTTTAATTTTCATTTCAGCAAAACACCTGTAACAATCAGACCCCATTAGCTGCCCCCATCAACATTATAACCAATCATACCCCAGTTCCCACCCCAACACCATTCTAATCAATAGACCCCAGTTTCTGCTCTCCAAACCATTATACCCAATCCAACCCCAGTTCCTGTCCCCAACACCATTATAACTAATTGGATTCCAGTTCTACTCTCAGCACCATTATAACCAATCAGACCCCGGATACTGCTCTCAACACCATTATAACCAATCAGACCCCAATCCCTGGTCTCAACAACATTATAACAAATAAGACCCCTGTTCCCACTCCCAACAACATTATAACCAATCAGACCCCAGTTCCTGCTCTGACCACCATTATAACCAATCAGACCCCAGTTCCTTCCCCAACACCATTACAACCAGTTACTGGTCTCAACATCATTATAACCAATTAGACCCCAGTTCCTACTCCCAACACCATAATAACAATCGGACATAAGTTCCCACCCTAACACCTTTATAACCAATCAGACCCCATTTCCTGCCCCAAAACTATAATAACCAACCAAACCCAAGTTCCCGCCCCAACACCATTTTAACGAATCGGACCGCAGTTTCTGCTCTCGACACCATTAAAACCAATCAGACCTGCTTTCCCCACCTTCCTGGACCATTTAGCTCTAGTTCTCAGTGCTGTGCTGCTGGTAAGGTGGCCTTGATTCTTGATTAACCACACCTGCAATAGCCACCATGCTAATTTCAGCTTCAGCTAATTACTTACTCTTCATATGGTAACAAAGTAGAATCCCATCCACTCACCCTTGTGTTGTTCCTCTCTGCCTTGAGCTCTGAGATCTCCTCCTCTTTCTCGAGTAGCTGTTCTCGACAGGCATTCAGCTCTTTTGTCAGGGCTGCAAACTCCTGAACACAAAAAAAACATCAGATTATCATGGTGTTTATTTTTTAGCTGAACTGTGTCCTCATGCCAACTCGAAAATATGTCTGATTATAAATGTAAATGTTTCTTGTACATTCAGGACCAGGTATAATTTTACTGGATAAGCAAGATTCACTTAAGCTCACATGGACACATACACACACACATATACTGTATATGTAAATATCGCAGAACCTGAGGCCAATTAAAGCAGTACGTCTCAATGACTTTGCAATTTCCTATAAACCCACTGGTGTGTTCACACAGCTGAGCACACTGGCCTTACTGCACATTTCCGTCTACATCTCCCTTCTCTCTAACACACAAACACACACACACACACACACACACACCCTCCAGTACATTTTTTACAATTAGCTTTGAACAGTCGCTTTACATGTGTGTCTTCATAAATCTGTAGTGTTCATTAAAAGAAAAATCAAAATACAACAAGCAGTGGAGACTTGAACCAGGTAGTGTGACAATATATCAATATTGTCACACTACAATACATCATGATACTTGATGAGGTTAGGACAAAGAAGAGTGTGTTTATTCAAATCTGTTCAAAGTCCATGTCACAAATAAAGCTGTTAACATGAAGCTCAGCCAGAAAATAAGACATATTAATTTATAAATTAACATATTAATATATAAATCATAATTTCATCTTTATATACAATACATCTTATATAACTGGACCAAAAAGTTTATTTGAATATCTATGTGCTATCTTTGTAGGATGACTTACTGCAATCACTGTAAGTACTCGTAAATTTGTAGAAATACAAAAAGCACAAAAGGCATAAAAATGTTCTTAAATACTTATAATTCTACTTATGTTCACAAGTCTGCAGTAATATTACATCATGTCCACATTTGGGAATATGTGATAAGACAAAAAGTTTCAATGTCTGAGATTTACAAATTCTTAAATTGCAGAATGATGTTTTCTACATTACAGTGCAAAGTGGCGAGCCAGCCAGGAGTGACAAAAGACACCTCCCAATTCTGCATCTCAAAAGACTTTATGAAGCTCTGTTCAGATCTATACTATTTACCAATTCAATCCAACTAGCCCACACTTCTACCTAACGACACAAGGTTAAATTCCATGTGAGAACAACACAAATATGGATGTGGTTGAGTTTAGCATAAATAATGACATAAAATGCAATAATGAATTATGTGCACATTGAGGGGAGAAAAGGAAATAAAAACTGACATGATCTTACTGCTTAAAAAGAATATAAAACACTTCCATCTAAATTAGTCTAGTGAGCCAGGTAGGTGGTAATGCAAGAACTTTACCCCAACCCTTACCACTTAAATGGTTTGTTAAGAGGTAAGAGAGCAGTGTTAGATAAGAAGAAAATAAAGGCCAAAAGAAAACACTATGTCCCCTGAGAGAAGGATGAGGAAGTCGTTGAGTTTATCACAACTCAATAACGCAGATATTGATTTTATCCTGCCTACACTGCAGCGTTAGATTAATGATGGCTCGGTAATTGGACCAGAACCCGACCATATGAGAATCCTAACATCCAAAAGCCTAGTCGCTAATGATTATAGAGAAAAGAGGGATGATACAGTGATGATGCAGAACTGAAGAGACATAAGGTTTAGTTGGATGTTAATTCAGGGTTTAAAGTTACTCATAAACCATAGCTACTGAAGAGACATGTGCTGAAATATCCTCAATAATGTTTTGCAACTGAAATGTTCTGTGACTCTCTGCATTGTGTGTCTTTGTTCATAATGGAACTGTTCATAGTAGGGATGTTATTGATTAATTAAAAAAAAGGAAATTGATTGTTGTTAAGAACTTAACTCAATTCAAATGTATTTTGCATTATAATTTGTTTTGCATTATATTTCACCATTGCTCACATGTCTCTTATCTTATTCACCACAAGAGAGTGCACTCACAGTTCAGAAGGTGCAGCATAGCGAAAGATTTTAGTGGCCTTGATTTGAATGAGGACAGAGGGACAATTCAGTGTTTTAAACCATTTTATGACAGAGCCATGGTGACTGAAAAGGATTATTGAGAACAAATTTTCTAAAATGTAATTACAGTGCCATAATTTCACCATTCTTTTCTTTTTTTAGTTCCTTCACATGGTTTTCCTCCTAGTTTCAACCAATAATTATGCAGTGGACCATGCCAAGAGTGCAAACAAGAATTAAATCAAACTTGTGGCGAGCCAGCAAGGAGGGACAGGAATATTGTCTAGCTGCATCATCAGATAACTCGATGGGATCCAGTCTGACACAAGGCGTTTTTCGTCTTTTCGTTGCTGTGTGCTATTTCATCAGTGCCCTGCCATCCATTGACTTCTGCCAGTGATCCAAAAATCTGGAGATTAAGGTACTGAGTTCCAGTTTTATTGTTTGTAGCACGTTCAAGGAGACATGAGAAGAGCATTGAACACACTTTTTGAGCCCATATGCATATGACTTGAATTGAATGCTTCATCGCATTAGTTTCAAGACTTACTTGAGAACTTTGAACTAAGGTGTAACCATACGTGGAACAGACTCTCTTATGAAATTGTTCTCATCAAAACCAACTGGAAACAGTGTTTGGGCTCAGTGTAACATCGGCGAAGGTGCAGACCTTACAACCTACCATGTTTGTTAATGGGAGATCTTCTCTTAAGGAACTATCATGTGCATAAAAGTGTCTTTTTTTTTTTTTTTCCGATTTTTCCCCGATTTTCTCCCTAATTTAGTCGTGTCCAATTCCTCCCCGTCACTAGGGGGCTCCCACATTAAGGCTACTACTACCACTCAGCCGGGAGGGCCGAAGACTATCACGTGTTTCCTCCGAACCACGTGACGCCAGCCGACCGCATCTTTTCGAACTGACCGCATCTTTTCGAACCGTTGGGGGCGGCGTAACACACTCGGAGGACAGCGCTATCCGCTCCCTCCGTTGCGCGAGCTCACAGACGCCCCTGACTGGCTGTAGAGCCGTGATTAATGTGGGAGCACTAAGTACCTCTCATCCCTCCCCTCTGAGAGAGCTCGGCCAATCAGCTCTCTCTAGACCTCCGGCTGCGAGAGGTTACAGCATCACCCGGGATTCGAACTAGCGATCTCCGGATGATAGGGCGAGCGCTTTAACCACTGCGCCACTCGGAGGCCAAAGTGTCATTTTTTTTATTATTATTATAATTTTATTTGTTTACTTTTTGAAACAGGATCGGTGCGAGTGGATGAGTGAGTGAATGGGCACTGTTAAGTGATCCTTGCATGCATTATATGTTTTTGTATTATTCAATATTTTGTATTTACTGTGGTTTTAATTGGGGTCTGTTGCTATTCCTGTTCTGGGTAAGCATCCTGTCTGGGAAATTAAAGCAGGCTGCTCCTGAGCTCATGATTAGATAGGCAGTGTGAAGGTAGAAACAGTTAGTAAGCATCACACTCCTCTCACAATCATACACGCACACACACGTATATACACATACATACTCACATACACCCCACACTCATACTGCACTTCTAGCAGAACTGCAGAGCATCTGCAACATAAAGGAATAAAGCTCTGCTGTCTGTGCACTCAGTCTCACGCTTTTTATTTAGGGAAAGTAAATATTTAGCATTACGCGTAGACAGAGAACAATGTAAGCCACGAGATGGCCTCGTCACTGAGCCATGTGCAGTCAGATTGCTAATTAAAATGTGTTGATTAGGGGAGAGGTGGAAGCTGGAGATGTGTCAGAGAGAAAGAGAGTGAGGCTGTGATTACAACTTGTTAACATGTTCAACCTGGATGCAGACCGGAAGCAGACAGGAGACGGAAGAAGACGCTCTAAGTGAGCTCCTGTGCTAGAGGTCTGAGACTGATGACACGCCCAGATAGAGGAATCTGATATCATTACACTGGCTGCTTTAACAGTGAGTGAGAACAATCAGGCTTTAGCAGGCGTACAAACCAGGTGTGGATTAAACTGAACCTGGAAATGCAGATGCAGATGTGCGTATTACAGCAAGCTAGTCAAGCACACGCACAGAGTTCACTACATGTTACACATACAGGGTCTGAGATAATCGCTGTAGTACGCAGATACAGACGCTTACATCACACGTCTCACACACACACACACACACACACACACACACACACACACACACACACACACACACACACACACACACACAGTCTCATTGCACTAACAGCTTGAGCCTGGACACTGTCATTTGTGTGACTGCACAGACCAGGACATGAAGAGCTCAGTCATCTGCTGCATCTCTCTACTCTCTTTCTTCATTCATTCTTTTCTTCTTTATTTCTTTCCTACAAGTACATTCTTATTGCTCCTGTTGTTCATTTTTTTCTGCCCATTTGTCCTTTCATTTTATTTCTTACATTTTTTATTTTGCTTTCCTTCCTTGTTTTCCTTCCTTCCTTTATTTCTTCTTTTGCCTTTCTTTCTCTCTTTCTTTCTGTCATTCTTTTGTTGATTTTTAATAATAATGATACTTCCTTCTCCTGCCTTTTTCTTTTCTTTGTTCTATTACTTCCTTCCTTCCTTCCTTCTCCTTTCACTCTGTCCTTCTTTTGTTCTTTGATCTTTTCCTTCCTCTTTATCCTCTTTCTTTCTTTTTGTTCCTTCCCTCATTCTATTTTTTATAATAATAATAATCCCTGCCTTGTGAAAAGTTTGTCCCTCTTTACAGTTCTGTCTGTTGTTCTCTCTCTCTAACTCTTAATCTCTCACTAAATATTCATCCTTTCACTCCTACTGTACTTGCGTATTTATATATCTAAAGAGAGAGAGAGAAGAAGGGATCATAAAGGTCAGAGATATAAATCCTGCTCCATGTAGCTTTAGGCTGAACTTTACACTGACTTTATTCCCTGCAAAGCCTTGTGGGATACGTGTGGGTGTGTGTGTGTGTGTGTATTCATCAGTGTGTGTTAATGGGCAATGTGTGACTTTGGAGAAAGAGAGAAAACCAGATATGATCCAAACACACTCATATCTACTCTCACACACAGACACACACACACACACACACACACACACACACACACACACACAGACACACACACACACAGACACACACACACACCTCGCTCTGCCACCCTGATATAAACACGCAGACGAAATTGAATGTGTTTTTCGACAAATCAACGTACCGTACCCCTCCACACACACACACACACACACACACACACACACACACACACACACACCTTTTTATGATTCAGTCAATAAATTCTTGCTAGAGAAACAAATCAGAAATAGAGTCTGTCCAAACACCTCTCTAGCCTCAGTCTCTCCGAAACAAAGAAAGAAACAAAGACAGAAACAAAGAAAGATAGAAATTCTCATAAAAAGTTTTAAAAATTAGAGTACACATTAAGGTGTCTGTGTGTGTGTGTGTGATGCTAACCCATTAGCTAAACTTTAAGTGCTAAATATATAACACTTGACATCTTTATCTTCCATGCTGTCTAACATCATCTTATCTCCTCCACACAGACGCACATGCACACACTTATACTTTTAAACACTCGACATCTAACTTGAAGCGGCAGATTTGCGTTGCCATGGAGACAGTTGTATTATCGTCCACCCACAGACGGAGTTTTCTCTCTCTGAAAATTGAGAAAGCGCTTCAGAGCACATTGTGTGTGTGTGTGTGTGAGTGAGTGTGTGTATAAACAGAGGTGCATTAATTACTCTGGGAGATGAAAGCACTCGGGGGAGGATGAAGCTGATTGGGTTTTGGTGTCGCGCTGAGAGACGGGTCCTGTGCTCAAACACCGAACGCAGCGAGCGAACAGACTGAACACCGTGCTTCGGTGTTTGAAGTCAGCGTGATCGACTGAGTCACCGAACGATCATAGCTACAGAGTCCCGCGTCGTGACGAGCCGTAGGTAGCGATGCGCTAAGATCGTGGCTTGAGCATGCTTAAAGGACAGGGACGTGTGTGCGTTCCGGTCATCCTCTGTGATGTCACAAGTGACAGCCCTGATTATTCACTGTCACTCCACAGCACTGACACTGGAGACTCCTTACAGTCTGTCAACAGCCTTAGATCATGGCTGTTACTATGGCAACCGTTACCTGTTCAAACAAACATTGTCATGTAAACCTGGGAGTTCAAGCCTGTTTTCCTTTCTTTCTCGAGTCACTTTTCATTTTTTATTTTTCAATTATATTTTTGTCTTTATTTCTCTAACACTGTTGCTTACATTTTGTTAAATAATTTTATTTTTTCTTTCCTCCATTCTTTCCTTTCCTTCATTTGATTTTATTATCTCTCTCTTTCTCTATGTTCAATTCGTTTCATCTTTTTTCATTTCTTTCCCTCGTTCTTCCTTTCACTTTCCCGCTCCCTCTGCTGCTCTCTTTGGGAAGAAATTTTTTCACTTTCTTGTATATCTTTTTTTTTTCTTTGTGCTTCATTTTCTCTCATGTTTTTTTTTCATCTCTTCACTTCTCTTTTGCTGTTTTTTCTGTTCTTTTGTTGGTTCTTTCTCTTTTCGTTTCTGTCCCCCGGCGGCGCGTGGAACAGAACCACTCAGCACACAAACACTTAAAAATCCATCCTCTCTTCAGCTCCATGTCACTGAGAAGAAGAAAAGTGTTTAGATAGATCCCCAACTTGTGTTAATACACATGAACACACACACACACACACACACACACACACACACACACACACAGTGAACATTACTTAAAACCTCTTTAGATGAAGCTCCTGATTCACAGAGGGTTAAAACTCTTACATTATGGAAATCATATTCATTTATTCTAAGCTAATTAAGACCTGCAGTGTGTGTGTGTGTGTGTGTGTGTGTGTGTGAGACTATTTGAGAGGAAGCAGATGCTGATTGTATGATTCCCGGTGGAGATTTCTCAGGGAGAGTTTGTGACTGGAATTGTTTCAGTGTAACACCGGTTCAGGTAAAGACCGGTTGGTGTGGAATGAGTTCATAAACACCTTTCAACACCTCGCATTCACTCACCATACCGTACGTCAAACAGGTGGGAAGAGAGGCTGATTACAGCACTGACCACTGACACGCCAGTAAAACTAATCAGAAGCAGAATTAGCAACCTGCACAGACATCATCTCTCAGAGTTTATACCACCATCAAACACCAACATTTACCATCGCACACCAAGACCACCAACAAACACCAACATTCACCATCGTACACCAAGACCATCAACAAACACCAACATTCACCATCGGACACCAAGACCATCAACAAACACCAACATTCACCATCGGACACCAAGACCATCAACAAACACCAACATTCACCATCATACACCAAGACCATCAACAAACACCAACATTCACCATCATACACCAAGACCATCAACAAACACCAACATTCACCATCGCACACCAAGACCATCAACAAACACCAACATTCACCATCGTACACCAAGACATCAACAAACACCAACATTCACTATCGTACACCAAGGCATCAACAAACACCAACATTCACCATCGTACACCAAGACCATCAACAAACACTAACATTCACCATCATACACCAAGAACATCAACAAACACCAACATTCACCATCGCACACCAAGACCATCAACAAACACCAACATTCACCATCGTACACCAAGACCATCAACAAACACCAACATTCACCATCGGACACCAAGACCATCAATAAACACCAACATTCACCATCGGACACCAAGACCAACAATAAACACCAACATTCACCATCAAACACCAAGACCATCAACAAACACCAACATTCACCATTGCACACCAAGACCATCAACAAACACCAACATTCACCATCGCACACCAAGACCATCAACAAACACCAACATTCACCATCGTACACCAAGACCATCAACAAACACCAACATTCACCATCGGACACCAAGACCATCAATAAACACCAACATTCACCATCGGACACCAAGACCAACAATAAACACCAACATTCACCATCAAACACCAAGACCATCAACAAACACCAACATTCACCATTGCACACCAAGACCATCAACAAACACCAACATTCACCATCATACACCAAGACCATCAACAAACACCAACATTCACCATCGCACACCAAGACCATCAACAAACACCAACATTCACCATCGTACACCAAGACATCAACAAACACCAACATTCACTATCGTACACCAAGACATCAACAAACACCAACATTCACCATCGTACACCAAGACCATCAACAAACACTAACATTCACCATCATACACCAAGAACATCAACAAACACCAACATTCACCATTGTACACCAAGACCATCAACAAACACTAACATTCACCATCATACACCAAGAACATCAACAAACACCAACATTCACCATCGCACACCAAGACCATCAACAAACACCAACATTCACCATCGTACACCAAGACCATCAACAAACACCAACATTCACCATCGTACACCAAGACATCAACAAACACCAACATTCACCATCGCACACCAAGACCACCAACAAACACCAACATTCACCATCGTACACCAAGACCATCAACAAACACCAACATTCACCATCATACACCAAGACCATCAGCAAACACCAACATTCACCATCGGACACCAAGACCAACAATAAACACCAACATTCACCAACAAACACCAAGACCATCAACAAACACCAACATTCACCATCGGACACCAAGACCATCAACAAACACCAACATTCACCATCATACACCAAGACTATCAACAAACACCTACATTCACCATCGCACCCCAAGACCATCAACAAACACCAACATTCACCATCGTACACCAAGACATCAACAAACACCAACATTCACCATCGCATACCAAGACCATCAACAAACACCAACATTTACCATCGCACACCAAGACCATCAACAAATACCGACATTCACCATCGTACACCAAGACATCAACAAACACCAACATTCACCATCGGACACCAAGACCATCAACAAACACCAACATTCACCATCGCACACCATGACCATCACCAAACACTTTAGATATTCTTTGTGTCTGCCAGAGAAATGCAGCCGATGGATCTACCACGTGACTGTGTTTCACCAATCAAATGTAGCACCAATAATCACATGAGTGCGTTTGACCAATCAGCCGCAATAACAATAACCACATGGAGTCACATGACCACACAGGAGGGGAGGGGGGGGTTTGTCTTCAGCAGTGATAGACAATGAAGCAAACATGTCACGGTTAATTTAGCTGTTTTATTTAATGTTGCAATCTTAACATATATAATTAGCTGAACTAGATTAAATAAACAAGAGGCTAAAATATATATAATTTTCTTACATTTGTTCTTCTGGACACAGTTTATGGTGAAGTGAGACTCTTGTACACACTGTATGTTCTAATGTTATATCTTACACAGGAAATAGTTACACTGTTCAAACACACATATGTTACCTACAGTAGGGATTTATTTCAAAAGCTTTATATTGTGAAAAAAAGGGAGATTAGGACATGTGTGTTTCTACACAAACACCCACGCCCGCCACCAAGCACCGCCAAACACAAAAAACACACACATTTTCCATCAAACACCATCAAATCCATTAACAATAAAATTTAAAATAAAAAAACATTCTCCATTATACACCAAATAATCATGTTGTCTTTAAGCTTTACACACACACACACACACACACACACACACACACACACACACACACACACACACACACACAGGGTCGCTATGATGTTTAGTAGAGATAAGGTGATTAACAAACAGGTAATTACACCATATCAGTTCGTTATTAAACAAAACTTAGCACTGAGATGATCATCAGACATAAAGATCAGGAGAATGAAGGGCAAAGGTCATATAGACAGACAGTTAGAATGACAGACAGACAGTCCTAATGTCTTTCTAATGTCCAGTCTTTGTATGTACTGTAGGTATTCTCGTGGCACAGTGTTTATCACCCAAAAAGCTAGGCTTAGCAGTGAAGCCGTCACTCCTGACGATCTGCGGCACTGAGAACAGAAGACGCTCCTGGAGTCTGAGGCTGGAGATCTCGAGTGTGTCGTTAACCTTTAACACGAACATGATCGTTAACATCAGGAGAGCCAGGAGTCACGGGGTGAAGGTGAGACTCCATCATTATACACCAGGAAGTAAAGTGTGTGAGAAAGGGTACTGCTATCTGTCACACAGGTGTAAATGAGTGTGTTAGTGTGGACTGGATCATACACACTCATAAAGATACACAGACTGAATAATTAAAAATTCAATAGGAAATATAGTGTGTGTGTGTGTGTGTGTACTGTAGGTGGGTGTACGTAATGCTTAATGAGTGAGAAAAAGAGGGAGGAAGAAAGACAGATCAGTAGATATGTATATATATATAGAGAGAGAGAGAGGAAAATGTCAGACAGAGAAAGACAGACTATAGATGTTTAGATAGAGAGACAGGCGGAGAAAGACAGATGGACAGAATGATAGATAGATAATATAAATAATAATACACTTGTTTTGCAATAACACAAAGTATTAATGATTTAGAGTTTGTCTTTTATTATATTTCTAATGTTTTCTCTGTCTGACTCCCTGTCTGTCTGCACAAGCAGAGTAAAGTAAAAGATAATCAGACAGTTTTTTAAAAGATAAGTTCCAGACAAATTATGCATTTTGTCAATCCAGAGCATTAAACACTTCCCCTGAGCCTTGGAGTGTGTCTGATGAGAAATACATTAACATTAATATAAATTAGGTAGAGACACTCAGGAGTCATGTCCCCTCTGTCCTACTGGATAATCGGCAAGCAGGAGAGAGTGAAGCACGGAGGAAAAATCCTTCAGAAAAAAAAAAAACATTCAATAAAAGCCGGAGAAAAAGTGCTGCATCATTTCACAGAGTGTTCAGGTTCTACTTAAACAATTAACTAACACTAACTTCTTTCATCAAACACAAATACATCCATCAAACACAAACTACATCCATCAAACACTCACGTCCTTCATCAAACCCTACCTTCATCCATCAAACACAAACTACATCCATCAAACACTAACTTCCTTCATCAAACACTAACTTCCTTCATCAAACACTACCTTCATCCATCAAACACTAACTGCATCCATCAAACACTAACTTCCTTCATCAAACACTACCTTCATCCATCAAACACTACCTTCATCCATCAAACACTAACTACATCCATCAAACACTAACTTCCTTCATCAAACACTAACTACATCCATCAAACACTAACTTCCTTCATCAAACACAAACTACATCCATCAAACACTAACATCCTTCATCAAACACAAACTTATTCAATCAATCACAAACTCCATCAAATATCAACGCAATTGAACTTTCTCCTTCAAACACCTTCCCACAAACTTGATTCATTAAACACTAGTGATTTCACAATCTCAAGTTGGTGGAGAATAGTTGTATTTGTTGGCCATACAACATTCATTATTAAACACCAATATTTATTATAAAAAACTTACCTTAATCAAAAGGCAACCTTTTTAATACCAGCAATCAGTGTAATGTGATAATAAGAATATCCGTGTTTAAAGGTAAATGCTGGTGTTTTATATTAAATGTTGGTGTTTAATACTGATGTGTGATGAAGAAAGTATTTAATAGTGAATGCTGGTGTTCAGTAGTGTTTAGGAGAATGCAGAGTGTTTTGTGACGTTGGTGTTTATGGGCTTCAGAAGTCTGAATTCAATCATGAGTTACAGTAAAAATCTACAGACCGGTGCATGCTTTAAGCAAAATCATTTAGAATTATTCAAGGTTTATTAATATCCTGTTTCAGGTGTTCAAGGAGCAGCAGTTTAACACAAACCATGACCAATAACAGAAACAAAAACAAGAGATTAAACCTGTTCTCAGTGCAGCAGCAGCGTGATGTTGGAGAATGTTCCAGACTCGACAGGATAGCACTGGGACATCTAGGATCGGAGCTAAACCTGAAATGGAATCCATTAGCACAGCTGTGCTGTACTGAACACTCGCCTGATGTGTCTATCAAAGGGTTTTTCCTTCCTTGTGATTCCTCTTTGATGTCAGTATTGAACATCCTCATGGAGGAGGGAATTTCCTCACTCACTGCGGGAGCACATTTATTGCCTTACCGCTCAGGTCAATACTGCTGAACCTTCAGTGTTTACCAGCTGAATAAATCATCTTACTGTTCACAAAGAGAGACAAAACACAGCTATAAATCACAATCCTATAAACCAAACACACACAATCCTATTTTATCAAATAAGCGCGCACACACACACACACACACACACACACACACGCAATCCCGATAATTAAACACAATCACGTTTCTGTCTTTTCCAAATTATACATTGGCCTAAATAAGAGTTTCTATCGCCGAACCAAACCAACAAGCTGTGAGGTCAGTGACCTTTAAAATATTTTGGCGTAAAAAATACAAAGTGAAACAATAAGTCTGGCATTGACAGTAAGTAAGTAAGGGCAGTGGTGGCTCAGTGGGCTAAGGCACTGAGTTACTCATCGGAAGTTCGGCGGTTCGATTCCCAGCTCCCAGCCCATGAGCAAGGCCCTTAACCCTAACTGCTCCAGGGGCGCTGTACTATGGCTGACCCTGCGTTCTGACCCCAGTTACGCTGGGATATGCGAAGAAGGAATTTCACTGTGCTGTAATGTACAGGGTGGGCCATTTATATGGATACACCTTAATAAAATGGGAATGGTTGGTGATATTAATGTCCTCTTTGTGGCACATTAGTATATGTGAGGGGGCAAACTTTTCAAGTTGGGTGGTGACTGTGGTGGCCATTTGGAAGTCGGCCATCTTGGATCCAACTTTTGTTTTTTCAATAGGAAGAGGGTCATGTGACACATCAAACTTATTGGGAATTTCACAAGAAAAACAATGGTGTGCTTGGTTTTAACGTAACTTTATTCTTTCATGAGTTATTTACAAGTTTCTCTTTGTTCACAGCCATTGACCTGTCGAAGAGGTTAACACGTGATGAGCGGATCAAAATTGTGTTGATATCTGGTGAACGCAGTAACCGGGTCATTGCAGCAGATTTCAATGCAAGACACCCTACGAGACCACCCATCTCCCATGCTACAGTTAGCAAACTGCTTGCTAAGTTTCGTGAAAATGGTTCAGTGTTGGATTTGCCAAAATGTGGACGCATGAAAACTGTCACTAATGAACAAACATCAGTGGCTGTCCTAGCTTCATTCAGCAAGAGCCCACAGCGTAGCACTCGCCGCATGTCACTGGAGAGTGGCATTAGTCGACCATCCCTTCGGCGGATATTAGCTACTCACAAATGGCACCCTTACAAACTCCAGCTACTGCAGCATCTCAACGAGGATGATCCAGATCGGCGCACACAATTTGCAGAATGGGCAAAACAAAAATTGGAACAGGACCCTCAGTTCATGCAGAAGATTTTGTTCAGTGATGAGGCAAACTTTTATGTGAATGGTGTAGTTAACAAACAAAACCACCGCTATTGGTCTGACACTAACCCACATTGGATAGATCCCTCCAAGACTGTTGGAACAAAAAAGTGATGGTATGGTGTGGTATATGGGGTACAAAGATAGTGGGGCCATTCTTCATCAATGGAAACCTCAAGGCCACTGGATATTTGAAATTGCTACATGATGATGTGTTTCCCTCTTTATGCACTGAAACTGGCACGTTCCCTGAGTTTTTCCAGCAAGATGGTGCACCACCACATTATGGGTGTCAGGTCCGAGCATTCCTAGATGAACAGTTTCCTGAAAAGTGGATTGGTCGTCGTGGGCCAGTTGAATGGCCCCCCAAGGTCTCCCGATCTGACCCCCTTAGACTTTTATCTTTGGGGTCATCTGAAGGCAATTGTCTATGGTGTGAAGATACGAGATGTGCAGCACCTGAAACCACGGATACTGGAAGCCTGTGCTGGCATTTCTCCTGCGGTGTTGCTATCAGTGTGTGAAGAGTGGGAGAAGAGGGTTGCATTGACAATCCATCACAATGGGCAGCACATTGAACACATTTTATAAGTGGTCAGAAACTTGTAAATAACTCATGAAAGAATAAAGTTATGTTAAAACCAAGCACACCATTGTTTTTCTTGTGAAATTCCCAATAAGTTTGATGTGTCACATGACCCTCTTCCTATTGAAAAAACTAAAGTTGGATCCAAGATGGCCGACTTCCAAATGGCCACCATGGTCACCACCCATCATGAAAAGTTTGCCCCCTCACATATACTAATGTGCCACAAACAGGACATTAACATCACCAACCATTCCCGTTTTATTAAGGTGTATCCATATAAATGGCCCACCCTGTATATGTGACAAAATAAAGGCTTTACTTTACTTTACTTTTAAGAGTATTTCAGAAGTAAACAGCATTATACATGCTTTTAAAGTATTTATCCTTATTATAATACAGGGTGATTCACTTGAATATTCTTTAATAACTCTCTCTATGGTGAAGCAATCTGAACCAAAAATACGCTACATAACTTGACGTACGTGTAAGTGATTGCATTGCATGCAATGCTGGAAGTGATTTCTGCCAGACACATTTCGACACAGCGCTCCATGTTTCTGAATGTATTGGCAAGGAAATCAAGGGGAATAGCAGCAATTTCATGTTGGATGTTTTCCTTCAAATCTTACACTCAGGGACATCCCGGCGTGCTCGAAGCTCCATATACTGAGGAGCACATTGTACATTGTTTCGTTCAGATTGCTTCATCCTAGGGAGAGTTATTACAGAATATTCAGGGCCTCTTTCGAGTGAATCTTCCTGTAAAAACCGATAGGAAATTTTAGAGACGGGAATAAAAAAAACAACAATTCAGTTATAAATCACAGTTCTGTTGTGTTTTGATTCATGTTTCGCCAATATATATATTTATTAATTATTAAATTGTATATCTGTTTGCATGTGACGTGGTAAACTGGTTGCAGTTCCTCTACGATCCTGCAGGTGCACTTTAAACTATTCACGCATTGGAAGGCAGCTCAGAATCCAGTGTGGGAGAAGTGAATTATTTGCTAAGTTTGTTTAGGATTTTAACAAAATCTAAAAAATGTTATATCGAATCGGGATATTTATAAAATCCTGATACTTACATCACAATACAAATGGAATCGACACCTAGGTATCATGATATCATATTAGCAGGTCCCTTATGATTCCCGTCCCTAGTAAATACAGCTATGTATTGGCAAATAGATCACAAATTTTCCAGTAAATAACATAAAACAACAACAATCTCCATAAAATGGCAACGTTCACAAATACCAACAATTTGTGTAAAATTTAGTATTGTCTGACAAACAACAACATTACTAAATAAAAATCTTAATTCAATAAGCAGGCGTAGTCTGTATCAATTCTATTCAAATATTATCAATTAATATCAGTCAACTTAAATACTCACATGCTTTATAAACGCCAGGATTCCCCATCGAACATTAGCACACTATTTGAAATGCCAACATGCACCTATAAACACCATTCTCCAACAAGTATCAATATTCCTCAGTAAATAGTACCATTATCTGATAAACACCAGCATTCTTAATCAAAGAACACATTTTCTAGCAACAAATTATAGCATTCTTCAATAAGCACCAACATTATTTAAACACCCAATTAGTACTACAATTAATACAAGCATTTCCACAAAATACCAAACCAAGTGTTGAACATAAACAACATTCCTTATTAAAGACCAACACTATTCGATAAAAATACCCAAGACTTAAAAACACCAACATTATCAAATAAACACTGGTGTTTAAGTTAATACACCAACCTATCAAAAAACATTCCTCAACAACTCAAACATACTCCCTTAAACACAATCTTTAATAAACACCCCCAATAAATGCTAGCATTCTTCACAAAACACCAAGCCATTCACAATACACACATTCTCCATTAAATTGTCCCATTCTCAGATAAACACCAGTATTCTTCATTAAACACCAGAATCCAGTATTTAGTTGGCAAGAGATAACTCCACAGCCTTTACCTTGAAAGCTGTGTAGTGTCAGCTAATGTTAGTTGTGGTAACACATGGCAACACACACGCGCGTCAAAGAGAAGCTAATGTGAGGCTTCTGTTTGAACATAGATCAAAGGGCAGTGATCTGTCTGATGTGAGGAGTTCAGTGTTTGATCTCATGATGTTAAGCACAGTGTCATAGAGGATCACATACTCAATTACTTCCTGCATTTCTGTTTTTTTTTTTTTTTTTTTTGAATTTTTCCCCGATTTTCTCCCTAATTTAGTCGTGTCCAATTCCTCCCCGTCACTAGGGGGCTCCCACATTAAGGCTACTACTACCACTCAGCCGGGAGGGCCGTGGTTTCACGTGGTTTCCTCTGGCGTCACGTGGTTTCCTCCGAACCACGTGACGCCAGCCGACCGCATCTTTTCGAACTGCTCGCTCGCGCACCGTTGTGGGCGGCGTAACACACTCGGAGGACAGCGCTATCCGCTCCCTCCGTTGCGCGAGCTCACAGACGCCCCTGACTGGCTGTAGAGCCGTGATTAATGTGGGAGCACTATGTACCTCTCATCCCTCCCCTCTGAGAGAGCTCGGCCAATCAGCTCTCTCTAGACCTCCGGCTGCGAGAGGTTACAGCACCACCCGGGATTCGAACTAGCGATCTCCGGATGATAGGGCGAGCGCTTTAACCACTGCGCCATACTTCCTGCATTTCTGAGGTGTACTTCCTGTTTCTATTCTTGTATCATCCCTAGCTCACCGTAGCTATTGTGTTCTTAAATCCTCTAGCTTTACTAGTTCCTTGCTTTTCTGTAGTTTTCTTGTTATACTCTACCTTTCAAGTGAGGAAGTGTTTGTAGTAGCGGTGCTCCGATCAGGATTTTTGGGGCCGATCACCGATCTCCAATCACTAGAAGCTGTATCGGCCGATACCGATCCCCGATTACAGGGTCTACTCAAAGCCTTATCGTGTAGCATTATTTATTAAACTATATCTAACAACAATGTAAATTAAGTATTGAAATTACAAGAAGAGGAATATCATGAATTGACAACTGTATTTATTGGCAAGCAACATGTGCAACACGTCAACTTAAATAGCAGCCTGTGCTTGGTTAGTAATTGGGAACATCTTAGAGCTTGACAAATACAACTTTCCTGTAGACTGTATTAAATAAAATAAAATAAAAGACCAGTAGGACGTGAGTCACTGGAAGTTCTGCAAGGTCCGCAAGCATCCGCGAGAACCGTCAAAAAATTAAACATGCTTAAAAACATGTTTAAAAAATTAAACATGTTAAAATTTTTAGTGCGGAAAGATGAAAACGTAATCACAGCGCCAAAACTCGCGGTGAATCATGATGAACCGCACTTACCAAGCAAAACCGCGTAGCTGAGATAGGGATATTACCGACAACCGAGTGAGCGGCAGCACGCGTGTTGCTGAACTCTCCTGCTATCTTAGCGCTAGCCAACTTTGAAAACTGCTCGTGTTCCTTTATGTGACTAACCTTCAAATGTCTGATGAGGTTCGTGGTATTAAAATGCTTTGGCTGCTTCCCGCCTCGTGGAATTGGCTTGTTACACAGGTTGCAGATGGCTAATGTATTGTCTTTTTCACACAACACGTAGAATTGCCAGACCGGTGAAGTCATTTTAGTAGTGCGTCATCTGATCGGCTTTTCTATATTGGCCATTATATAGACTGCCGATCAAGCATCCCAAAGCTATTATCGGCCGATTATGATTGGCGACCGATCAATCGGAGCACCCCTAGTTTGTGCTAGTTTGTGCTAGCACTTCCTGGGTTTGTGCTAGTTCCTAAGTTCTCCAATTTTTGTCTTTCTGCTAGTGTTCCTAGGTTCCGTAATACTTGTTTTTATACTAAAATGCATAGTTTCCTTAGTTTCTGTTCTTGTAATACTGTAGTTATGTCCTGTAGTTACTGTTTGGTTTTGTTTCTAGGTTCCCCAGTTATCATCGTATAGGTTCGCCAATGCTTGTCATTGTTGTATTGTTTCTAGTTTTCCCGGTTCTGGCCTTCCTGGTGGTGTTCATAAGTTCCCCAGTTCTTGTTTTCTTGGTAGTGTTTTTTTTTTTGTGGGAGTGTCCCTGGGATCCCTTCTGTCTTTGTGGTAGTATTTCTATAAAAGCCATGTCCGGTCTCTGTGGTCCTGTTCCTATGTTCCCAAGTCCTGCCTTCTTCGTAGTGTTCCTGGGTTCCCCAGTTCTTGTCATTATGGTAGTGTTTCTAGATTCCCCAGTTCTTGCCTTCTTGGTAGTGTTCCAAGGTTCCCCCGTTGTTATTTTCTTGGTAGTGTTCCTAGGTTCACCAATTCTTGTTGTTGTGGTAGTTTTCCTAGGTTCCTAAATTCTTGTCTTTTTGGTAGTGTTCCCAGCTTCCCCAGTTCTTGTCTTCTTAGTAGTGTTTCTAGATTCCGCAGTTCTTGTCATTGTGGTAGTGTTCCTAGTTCCCCAGTTCCTTTCTTTGTGGTAGGGTTCCTAGATTTCCCAGTTCCAGTCTTTGTGGTAGTGTTCCTAGGTTCCCCAGTTCTTGTCTTTTTGGTAGTGTTCCTGGGTTCACCAATTCTTGTTGTTGTGGTAGTTTTCCTAGGTTCCTAAATTCTTGTCTTTTTGGTAGTGTTCCCAGCTTCCCCAGTTCTTGTCTTCTTAGTAGTGTTTCTAGGTTCCGCAGTTCTTGTCATTGTGGTAGTGTTCCTAGTTCCCCAGTTCCTTTCTTTGTGGTAGGGTTCCTAGATTTCCCAGTTCCAGTCTTTGTGGTAGTGTTCCTAGGTTCCCCAGTTCTTGTCTTTTTGGTAGTGTTTCTGGGTTCGCTGCTTCATGTTATTATGGTAGTGTTTCTAGGTTCCCCATTTCTTGCCTTCTTGGTAGAGTTCCTAGTTTCCCCAGTTCTTGTCTTCTTGGTAGTGTTCCTAGATTACTGCCTTCTTGGTAGTGGTCCACGGGTCTCGATGTGGTGCTAGTGTTCATAGGTTCCTTAGTTCCTGTCTTTGTGGGAGTATCCCTAGGTTCTCCAGTTCCTGTCTTTGTGGTAGTATTTCTATGGTTCCCAGTTACTATCTTTGTGGTCCTGTTCCTATGTCATCAAGTTCTTGCTCCTCATTACACAGTCTTATAAAAGCTGTGAAGTCTTAAAGGCACAGTGAGATCTTTACATTAAAATTTTCTAACTATTTCACTAAGGCTTTCAGTTCTGTGGAACAATTTCCCCTCCTGAAGGGAATCTCCAAGCACAACACTCTCCCAATGATTAGACATGAATTGCTTCCATTTTCCACTGTTGGGTGCTGATTATTGTTTCAGTTTTGGTGGAAAATAAAAGGAAGAGAGGAGAGTCTCAGAGAGTGACCTGGAGAAAGACTCCTAATCCAATCTCTCTCCACAGTAATTGCTTTCAGCTGAAGCGCGCCAATGCCAAGGGTCCCCTGTGCCCTTTAGCAAAGCCAAAGACAGTTCCTCCTTAATCCTACAAACACACACACAAGCACACAGTTGATCATGTCATAATCCTCTGACATCCAGAGAACAACTTGTTACTCCTTGTTTTGGATTTTGATTAAAATTTTTAGGAGATGTTTGTTGTCATTATTGTCATTAATTCCACTCACACCCTCACACAGCATGCTTCACTCTCATCAGCGATCCCCACAGCTACACTTCAAAAATCTAGTGGAAAGCCTTCCCAGAAGAGTGGAGCTAGGACATAAAGGAAAAGCACGAAAGCCACGTCTTCCTCACTAGGACATAAAGGACAAGCATAGAGGGCACACCCCCTTTACAAGAACATAAAGGACAAGTATAAAGGCCACACCTCCAACACTAGAACAAAAAGGACAAACGCAGAGACTACACCTTCTTTACTAGGAGATAAAGGAGAAGCACAGAGGCCACACCTTTTTAATTTGGGGATGAATTACAAGCACAGAAGCCAAACCCCCTTCATTAGGTCATAAAGGACAAGCACAGATGCCACGACCGCTTCACAAAGACACAAACCACAAGCACAGAGACCACACCTCTGTCACAAGGGTGAAAAGGAAAAGCACAGAGACTATGCCTCTGTCACTAGGACATAAAGGACAAGCATAGAAACCACACCCTCTTCATTAGGACATAAAGTACAAGCACAGAGGCCAGGCTTCTTCACTGATGCTTCGAGGGCAGTAAAGGAGCAGAGTTTTACAGCGTTATTGACTCATGCGGTCTCTCGGCTGAGTGTTCATCCTCAGGCACTTCCATTAACCACGACATTTTCCAGACACCGCACCCAGAAAGGGACAGAGTTGGATTTAATTTCCCCCTAGACAAAGGCCACGCCTCAAGTCACATCGTACAAGGCAGTTCATGTGCAGGGTTTATTCTTAAACTCACTTTGCTGTTTACTGAACATAAACTAAAATGCATGCCTAGTCTAAAAGATGCAAATAGTGCCATTCTACTTTGTTTCAAGCACAACAGGATCAGGATGTTTTTGAGCGTAAAGCATTTGTGTTCTTGGTTCAGTATTCCAGCCATATTTTTACAAACCTTCAATGATCTTAAACATGACAGTGCACTGTAGCATTTAAACATGATTTTAATACTCATCCATGTACCCAGATTACATGAAAATAAGTATGTACTTAAATGTGGTGCAGTTAGCTAGGATGGTCTCACATTGTGTTTTCTAGTGACCTTGCTAGTGTTTGCTTTAAACATCATGCACGGTTAAGTGTTACAATGTTTAATTACCATTCTTGTAGTAGTCAGTGTAATCAGTGTCGACCTCCAGTGGCCCTTTCTGCGATATTTTCAAAACATTATTATCCTGTCTTTTATTTACAGTGGGACCTTGGATTACAAGCATGACTTGTTCTGGAAGTGGGCTCGTATTCCAAAACACTCGTAAACCAAATCTAATTTTCCCATAAGAAATAATGAAGACTCAAATTATTCGTTCCACAGCCCAAAAAAATAAATACAGTGGAACCTCGGATTGCGAGTAACGTGGTTTACGAGTGTTCCGCAAACCGAGCAAAGATTTTTAATAAATTTTTATTCGGAAACCGAGCAAGTATTAGTTTACGAGCGCCGAGTATCATGTATCACACATGCGACTCTTATTTTGACACCGAGCGTCACTCTCTCACTTCCCCCCCTCCCCCCACGGCTTCTCAAACACACAGAAACTCTACTCGTCTCTTATGAGTGTGCGCGCGCAATTTGACACCGACACACACACACACGCACAGACGCTCTCTCGCCTTTTCACCCCCTCCCCGGCTTCACAAACACACAGAAACTCTGCTCTGTCGTGATTCTTTTCAAAGGTAGGGTGCTGGTTAATTTTTTTAAATATTTATTTTACTTTACAGCAGTGATTCCCTTAGTATGCGCTCACGTCAGGTCAGAGAGATTTCTTTTTTTCCCTGTTAAAACGCTGTTTCCGTTGTGTGTGTGTGTGGGTGTGTGTGTTTGTAGTGAAACTTAAAAAGTGATTGCTTTAGTATGCGCTCACACCAGGTCAGAGAGATTTCTTTTTTCCCTGTTAAAACTGTGTTTCCGTGTTTGTGTGTGTCCGTTTGTTGTGAAACTTAAGTGATTCTGTTAGTATGCGCTTCATGCCAGTCTCGCTTTTTTTCTGTTAAAACGGTGTTTCCGCTGTGTTTATGCGTTTGTTGTGAAACTCAGTCTCAGAGAGATTTCTTTTTTTCCTGTTAAAACGGTGTTTCCGTTGTGTGTGTGTGTGTGTGTGTGTGTGTGTGTGTGTGTGTGTGTGTGTGTGTGTTTGTTGTGAATCTTAAAAAGCGAGGTGGGGAGAGGGAGGAGGAGTGTTACTGTGTAAAACGAGGCGAGGGAAGGGGCTAATTCCACACACACACACACACGCACACACACACTGCGCGCACCAACGGGAACACATATCTGTCAGGATTTATTTGTACTGTTTTTTTTTAAAGGTAAAGTGCAAATTAATTTGTTTTATTTTCATTTTATAGATTGTATTAATTATTTTTATGTATTTATTTTTTGGGGCTGTGGAACGAATAATTTGAGTTTTCACTATTTCTTATGGGAAATGATGATTTGGTTTACGAGTCTTTTGGAATACGAGCCCACTTCTTGAACGAATTATGCTCGTAATCCAAGGTTCCACTGTACATAAAAATAATTAATACAATATATAAAGTAAAAATAAAACAAATTAACCTTTAAAAAAAATTAAAATAAATCACGACAGATAAGTGTTTCCATTTGTGCGGGCAGGCGTCGTGTATTGATGTGTGTGTGTGTGTGGAATTAGCCCATTCCCTCACCTCGTCTTACACAGTAAAACTCCTCCTCACTCCACCCACCTCACTTTTTAAGTTTCATAACAAACAAACACACAACGGAAGCACTGTTTTAACGGGGGAAAAAAGAAATCCCTCTAATGACACTCGCGTGAGCGCATACTAACAGGATCACTGCTGATAAGTAAAAAACAAACAAATAAATGAACCAGCACTTTACCTTTGAAAAGAATCATGACAGAGCAGAGTTTTCTGTGTGAAGGAAGCGTGTTTGCGTGTGCGTGTGAAGCCGAGAGAGTGTGTGTGTGTCGGTGTCAAATTACGTGCGCGCACAGACGAAAGAGTGTGTATGTGTATGTGCGTGTGTGTGTCGGTGTCGGTGTACGTGTGTCGGTGTCAAATTACGTGCGCACACACATATGAGACACGATGAAACGGAGAGGGAGACGTTGATTATACCAGTAAGAGACGAGCACTAAGACCCAGGGGAGCAGGGGAGACGATTACCCACAATTCCGCAGGGTAAGAGAGAGAAAAATCATTGGCTCAGTTGTGATCACTTGCCGCTCGGTGTCAAAATAGGAGTTGCATGCGTGATACATGACACTTGGCGCTCGTAAACTAATACTTGCTCGGTTTCCAATTAAAAATGTATTAAAAATCTTTGCTCGGTTTGCGGAACACTCGTAAACCAGGTTACTCGCAATCCGAGGTTCCACTGTATTATATTACTTACAAATATTTCTGTTCCAACAAACTGTTTCCAACATCTGTACCTGAGTCAGCAGGGGCTGGGATTGCGAGCTGATATTTAGCCAAGCAGATTGGTTGTTGCTGCGTGGTTAATGAACATTAGAGGATTCCTCTGAGGCTCCTGCATGTAAGTGAGTGACAGCACCATGTAAGCAGAATTTCAGAATTTGGTGTACGGTTAATGGGATTATCCTTTTACTTGATCAGCGAGTCACTACATCAGGAACGTCCATCAGGGACGTCCAGTTTATTCAGCGTCCCGGTGGACCTATTGTGATATTACTATGGAGTTTTTGTAGTTGTATTTGATGTGAGACTTTTCTCGCTAGCAGTGGACAGCTGTAGGATTGAAATTTGTGGATTTTTTTGTCAGATTTATTCAATTTTAATCACTGCTGTGGGTGAGATTCTCTGAAGACCAACGATTTCTGAAATAAAAGGGCGTGCTATTGATTTATAAAAGCCCAGGATCACCTGCATGATCGGCTTATTGGCCTCTTTACTCAGAAGAATAGAAGGATGAATTTTGTTTTCAAGCAAACACCACCAGTGAGCTCATTATACTCAATTAGTTTTTTACTTGTTGTTGGCTGTTTCAGAAAAACTGAGTGTAACTGTTTTGTTCTGTGAGGTACATTTTGAACCGTTGGTTCAGTATGTCGTGTTTTTGGTGTCCTCTGAATGTAATGTTTTGTTCTCCTTTTTTGGTTCATATATTTTTGGAATAAAATGCTTGGTTGTAAATAATATATACCATACTGTTCTAGACTCCCCCCATTTCTTCATATTTTGATATACTTATATATACTTGAGGAATAGGTTCTCTAGGCTTCCTGAGGACTTTTGTGTCTTTTTTTTTTTCAGTCTAGTCCCTGTAGCTAAGCAGTTTCAGAGGAATGTTCTTTTGCTTGTTGAGCCACATAAACCATTGACGTATAAATCATTCAACCATAAAACGCATCTAACTTAATGCATGAACCAGTGAGAAACAGGTGCAGATGATGACAGATGATCAGGCTGGTGCTTAGTATACTGCTGATGCTGACCGTTTGGAACAGACGAGAGGGGAAATGAGGTTCCTGCTGATGTTGTTACACAAACAACCAGTTTGTAAATTATATCTTTAATTTAAAAAAAACGAATAGCTAATAGATGTTCCCAAATTGACCGCAGTGTATGCGAGTATATGCCCTGTACCCCACCTTGTGCGCTAAGTCTTCTGGGATAGGCCCTAGGCCCCCTGTAACCCTGTATACAGGATAAAGCGGTATAGACGATGAGTGATTGAGTGAGTGTATTTCAGAGCGTACATGCATTCTAGAGTATACGTACACTAACAGATTATTTGCATGATGTTTAGATGATATTTCACTGTTACCTGATATCAGACGTCTGTATCAGAGCATTTCAAACTAGTACATCCTAAATATTTTCCGACTTTTTCTTTAAATACCTTACGTAGTGTTTTACGTATAAATATCTTAATTATAACTAGGTTCAGGGTTGCCACATCTGCTCTTATCTATCCTACTTGTCCTCAGACAAGTTTGTGCTAAACCACACCCCTAACCTGCTCCTCGTTTATTTAGCATTGACTCCGTGTCCTCAGGATTTAACATGCTTCCTGTGAAGCACACACAGGCCAGACGGCTGTGTTTTGGAAAGCGCGTTGAGTTAAATTAGTTAACCCGGGACATTACCAGTGATTTGTTTAACTAAGCAGATTGTAAAGCCAAAAAGTAAACGAACACATCAATCTGACCAGATGGACAAAGTGACTGTGGAAGTCAAATGTTAAGATTAAATCATATTAACACAGATGATTGTCACAGGATTACTCAGCTGTATGTGAGGTGTGTATGTGTGTGTGCGTGTGTGTGTGAGTGTGTTGTTAAATGGCGAGTGTTTTCCTACAGGCTGAGCCGCCCAGACAACACGTACGGATACAGAGATAGACAGAAAAGTAATACCAGATGACCAGATCGATAGACGCATGCACACTTTATAAAACCTTCACACACACACACACACACACACACACACACACACACACACACTGAGAGAAAGGCTCGACTCACTCTCTCTTTGCTTTAATCAGTGTGAAATCCATTAAAGTGGGTCAAAACTGTCGGCCATCTGCCCCTCAGATATTTACACACATCACCGCTGATGAAACACACAGAGAACCGGGCAAACACACACTCAACACACACTCAACACAGACTTGACATGCTGAACCTGAAGACTACTGTCAAAAACACTTTTTTCACTAAGTCTGGCACACACCAAGACCGCGCCTCCTTTACTGATACTGACACACACATAGGCCACGCCTCCTTCACTAATTCTGGCACACACAAAAGCCACGCCTCCTTTAATGAGACTGACACACACATAGGCCACGCCTCCTTCACTAATTCTGGCACACACAAAAGCCACGCCTCCTTTAATGACACTGACACACACATAGGCCACGCCTCCTTCACTAATTCTGGCACACACAAAAGCCACGCCTCCTTTAATGACACTGACACACACATAGGCCACGCCTCCTTCACTAATTCTGGCACACACAAAAGCCACGCCTCCTTTAATGACACTGACACACACATAGGCCACGCCTCCTTCACTAAGTATGGCACACACAAAAGCCACGCCTCCTTTAATGAGACTGACACACACATAGGCCACGCCTCCTTCACTAATTCTGGCACACACAAAAGCCACGCCTCCTTTAATGACACTGACACACACATAGGCCACGCCTCCTTAACTAATTCTGGCACACACAAAAGCCACGCCTCCTTTAATGACACTGACACACACATAGGCCACGCCTCCTTCACTAAGTCTGGCACACACAGAGGCCACTCCTCTTTCACCGACCTGACGCACACAGAAGCCACGCCTCCTTCACCTAGAGTTTATGCTAGCTTAACACTCATATCATGCGAAAATAAGACGTTGCAGAACACAACAGTGAGGTTAAACGACTCCGCGAAAGAAACAGTGTTTCTAAAACATGAATCCAATCAGAACACACCCTTTAATGGCCAACAAGCCTGATCTGATTTCAGCGTTACCTAATTGCTTTAATCAATTTTCCACCCCCGTGTGTGTGTGCATGTGTGTGTGTGTGTGTGTGTGTGTATGTGTGTGTGTGTGAGAGAGAGAGAGAGAGACAGAGACAGGGCTTTTTCCATGCGTCTCTCTTCAGAATGATTGGCGTTGCATAACCACACCACACACTCTTGCTAAAAACACCGACGCGAGCGTGACAGGCCGAGACAATAGCACATTATTCTCTTGTGAAGTAATGAGATGAGTGTGTGTGTGTGTGTGTGTGTGTGTGTCTGTGTGTGTGTGTGTGTGTGTGTGTGTGTGTGTGTGTGTGTGTGTGGATGGGGGGGTGACAAGATGAAGATGAAGAGGTAGTGACTGAACTAAAGCTTTAGTTTTGTGGACATCGCTCTTACTGTTAATCAATCCCATAATTCTGTTCAGCTCAGCAGCATGAAGCTCAAACGCGGTGAATCGGCGAGTCGCTCGAAGGAGTCGTTTAGAGTCGTTTAGTGAATCGTTATAGCACCAGGTTTCTAAAACTTTTTTACTTTCACTATCTGGACACAAGGCATGCACGAAAATCCAGCTCCACGTGATCATCACAATGTTATGTTGCGTGATGTATCAATTCTTAAAAACATTTTTATCGGATGAGAATTCTAATTAAAATCTGATTAAAAGATTTGTGAATCGTTTTGTGCTGTGTCGTTTTTAAAGCCCTGACTGCTACCTCGCATTGATATTGATATAATGCATCTTCATCCAGAGACAGGAAGTAGTGCAAGGGTGCGCCACTAAAATTAGCAACAGCAAACCTAGCTGACTGCTAACATACATGCTAACATAACATAACATGTCTAGCGTACAGAGCTGGAGTGTGGTATCGTTCAGTCTTTATAACACCTGGCTCATCATGATGCGGATCATATCTGCAGACTATTATTAAAAAAAAAATAAAAAGCTTAGAACATGGACAAAATCACAGCATCAAGGTGTGTGTGTGTGTGTGTGTGTGTGTGTGTGTGTGCTTAGCACCTGTACAGCCATGTGAGCGAATAAGCTGCATGCGGTTAATAGGAATGATGTCGAAGCGATTAGCACCAAGCTGGAAAGTTGTTTGAGTGTGGATGATGATGTCATCGTGTTGCTCTGTGTGTTCACGTCCGGGGCGACAGCTGCAACTCGTCCTGAGCTTTATTAGCTGCGAAGGATAAAACCACGCTGTCGGGTGGAGTGTGGATCGATATCCGATCCAGAGACGGCTTCATTCCCAAGTGAGGCAATTTTTACAATGAGGAAAAAAAAATCAATAGACTTGAATGTGTGTGTGTGTGTGTGTGTGTGTGTGTGTGTGTGTGTGTGTGTGTGTGTGCACGCATGTGTAGCTTAATAAATAATCAAAGAGCTTTGTTTGTCATTTTAGATCACATCATGATACACGCCAACATCATTAAAACGAATATTAAGATTAACATTAAAGCGGCTATAAGTGAATTGTAAAAAATATTTAAGAACACAAACGGACTTGACATCCTGATAGCAGTCAGAGAAAGAGAAGCTCTGACACATAACCGTGTCTCTAAAGTGATTCCCAGGCAACATGATATTCTAGCGTGATAGAGTCTGAAGTGAGCCAGGAAGGTTCTGGTGTAACTTCTTACACATGTGACACAACACAACATGTTTAGTCAGGGGTCAGAGACATTTTTCCGGCGCCGCTGGAGAGGGCAGGGTTAAGGCCTTTGCTCAAGGGCCCAACAGCTGCAAACTAGCTGGGCTGGGGACCTTCCGATCAGAAACTCAGAGCCTTAACACACTGAGCCACCATCAAGGCTTTTATAGCAAGATAGAGCGTGAAAGTACAATTTAGTCAGTTATAATTTATGATTAAATGATTTTTACATTTTTCTACCATTAATTGAAGGCAGTAGTGATAAATAAAAAAATAATAATTCTGAAATTTGAAGAATGTGTGCAAGTCCTCTATAAATATGCAAATTAGACACAGCTAACCTTACACAGGACACACCCTCTGCATTATGTACATCTGTCCAATAAACAAATAAATAAATAAAAATCCCCCTTCTCCTGTTTGGTTCCTCCTGTACACACAACATTCAAACCTTTACAGATCCTCGACTGAGATCACAACCCCCAGACATAAATAATCAATTATTAATTTTCATACGAGACCTACGACTCCTCCCCTCACACAAACAGAAAGCTGTACAATACACAGTGCGATGTTTAATCACAAATTACTACAGACAATATTAGAGCTGAGGATGTGTGTTATTTTTCACTGAGCTGAACAAGTGATTTTTCTGAACCCTGAACAACCTCCAGGTGTAAATGCACAACACTCAGTGCTACATGAATAATGAACGAGGGGGAAAAAAATAGACACGTTTTGTAGTACAACAATCTTGATAAAAAAAAATCAATCTGGCAACCCAGTAGTTATGCAATACACAAAATCCCAAACCACAACAACTACAACGTAGTCTAACACAGACCTGAATAACCGTTTCACACTATATTTTTTGTGCTAAACAAGACAATATAATAAAAAACAAGCTATAATCTATAAGATACCGAATAACATTCTTACTAACAACTAAACATTTCTTACGAACAACTAAAATAAGAGCCCTGCCTGGATGTAACTAAGCGAATAGTTAAGATCGTTCCATTAATAAGGTTCAGCTGCAACAAGTTATTTAACCCAAACTGTGATGCAGTGAGGAGCTTCTCAATTCTTACACAACCATGTCAGAAGACAGATCCTGTGGTCGATGCAAAGATGTTACTCTGTTTCAGCAGTATCAAATTATTTTCCATAACTGAGCAAAGAAAACACCTAAGGAGACACACACACACACACACACACACACACAGTGTGACGAAAACTCACAGGATTGGAACTAAACAGCTGTGTGTCCATAATAAAACCACTCGTTAGTGAAACTCATCAGAAAAAAAAAAGTCTTCAGTTTGCTCGGGAGCATAAAGACTGGACTGTGGAGTGATGGGAAAAGGTCATGTGACCAGAGCCTATTCCAGAGTGATGGGCGTGTCAGGGTGAGAAGGGAAGCGCATGAAACGATGCTCCCATCATGCATAGTGTCCACTGCACAAGCCTCTGGAGACAGTGTTATGATCTGGGGTCGCTTCAGTCGCTCAGGTCGAGACTCAGCAACGTTATGTGTAAATAAAATGAAGTCACATGACCACCTGAATGTACTGAATCACCAGCACATCACATCTATGGAGTTTTTTCTTCTTCCCTGATGGCACGGACATATTCCAGGACTTGTGGTTCAGGTCATTTTCACACATGGATTGGCCAGACTAGTGAGGATCTTTGGGATGTGCTGGTGAAGGCTTTACACAGTGTTATGACTCTCACATCATCAATACAAGATCTTGGAGAGAAATTAATGTTGTGACATTACTTAACCTTATCGAAACGATGCCACGCTGAAATCAAACCAAAAGGAGGTCCAATGAAATATTAAAGTGTGTGACTTTTTTGGCTGCACAGTGTATTATTAATCGTATTATTAATAGTATTATTTTGTCTATTACGACAAAAACTTGTACACAAAACATGTTGAAAACTTGCTAGCCGCATTGTGAGACCAGCTTCAGTAATCCATTTTTTTACCACGCAACAAGGAAATATAAATAATCCCAAAAATAATATATTTTTAAAAATTACAAATAAATAAATAAATAAATAAGTTCTTCCTAATAGAGAATAAACACCCAAACTGGTAAACAGCAAAGAAAGGTAATATTCCAATCTGGCATCTCTAAATTTTTTACCCTATCAATACAGACAGCCCAAAACAACAACAACAACAACAACATCAGCAGCTAATTCATAGTTAAATATTTTGCATAAACACTGGCAAACGTAAAATATATAGTTTCATTCTGAAATAAAACAATAAAAAATAAATAAAGAAATGAAACAATCCATTAAAAAAGCTGTAAATGGAAGTTTTATTGGCGGGAAAGTGTCAGAATCTGGCAACCCTACAACTTTTTAAACACCATTTGTTAGTGTGAAGTGCTGCATTGTTTATTTGCTGTGTGTAGATTATATAAACACTAAACGAGTCCAAATCTCTCTTTCTCACACACACACACACACACACACACACACACACAGTTCTGAGTCAGATCTCCCCTGGTCTCAAAGGCATTACCAGTGTGTGTGTGTGTGTGTGTGTGAGAGAGAAAGAGAGAGAGATGTGCACGAGCAGGATTATCACAGGAGGAAGTTCATCACGAACACCACGAGCAAAAAATAAATCAATAAATAAACAGATAAAAGCGCGTTGTCTCTTTGATGTCAGTGCGTAGCGCTTTGAAGTGTTATAACGCCTCTACGTAGCCGTGCTTACCTGATAGGTATAAAAGCGCGTGCCGTTGGGCGGGTGCATCTTCGGGGAGCTCGTCCCCGCGCTCATGTCCGCGAAAATCATCGCGCTTCCCGGAGAGTCACACCGGGCTCAGGGAGTGAGAGAGAGAGAGAGAGAGAGAGACGCGCGTCCCCAGCCGCCGCCGTGTCTCTCTCATCACCTGCCCGCTGTGAACGAGGATGGAGCCGTGCACGAGCAGCGCGCGCCCGCGACCATCAACGCGCATCTGTTCACAGCGCGTTCCGGCACGCGCTCCGGCACGGCACGGCGCGGCAGCTCTTCGATCTGTTACACTTTCTTTTTATCTGTATTTATTTATTTATTTATTTATTTTTATCCGTCCCCAGAAAACCACGCCCTCCTCGCGCTGTGATTGGTCAGAGTGCTGCTCCCTCCTCCTTCTCTCCACCATCACTACAGTTCTACAGCGTGGGTTCTCCAACTCCGATTGTTCTAGATCTTTCTTTCTGTGGTTAATAATAATAATAATAATACCATGGCAGTTTTACACAAAAAAAAAACAAAAAAAAAAACATCATTAACGTCAACTAAAAATATTTGAATGTTCTAATTCGATACGACCTGGACACTACACAGGAACAAAACACATGCAGGGAATTACAGTATGCCTTACTGCAGAAACCAAAGTCCAGCTCCACCTACAAGAATGTCCTTTACCTAAAACACCAGGTCTTGCAGAATAGTGGCTCCACCTACCTGCACAGACTCAGACTAAAACTTCAGGAGGTGGAGTCTGACCTGATCTAAAACTCCGCCTACCTGCACAGACTAAAACTTCAGACTTATACTTTAGGAGGCAGAGTCTGACCTGATTTGGCTCCGCCTACCTGAACAAACTCAGACTAACTAAAACATCAGGAGGCGGAGTCTGATGTGCTCCAGTTTCACATACAGGGGTTGGACAATGAAACGGAAACACCTGGTTTCAGACGACAATAATTCATTAGTATGGTGTAGAGCCTCCTTTTGCAACCAATACAGCATAAATTCGTCTTGGGAATGACAGATACAAGTCCTGCACAGGGACCAGAGTTATTTTTAGCCATTCTTCTTGCAGAATAGTGGCCAGGTCACTACGTGATGCTGGTGGAGGTTTTATGTTTTTGGATACAATGCGGGTTCGCACCCGGACGACCCTTTCAGACGGCTTCCTCTTGTGTCCACTGTTACTCCTGTTGGATGTGGTTGGTCCTTCTTGGTGGTATGCCGACATTACCCTGGATACAGTGGCTCTTGATACATCACAGACTTACTGTCTTGGCCACAGATGCGCCAGCGAGATGCACACCAACAATTTGTCCTCTTTTGAACTCTGATTTGTCACCCATAATGTTGTGTGCACTGCAATATGTTAATCAAAACTGTGCCATTACTCTGCTAATTAAACCTTCACACTTAGCTCTTACTGCTGGAATGTGCAATCAATCAAGACTGTCCACCAGGCTGCTCAGATTTAGCCATGAAACCTCCAGCACTAAATTGGCCAGTGTTTCAGTTTCATAGTCCAACCCCTGTACCTGCACTAACACAAATTAAAACGTCAGAAGGTGGAGTCTGATGTGATTCAGCTCCGCCTACCAGCACAGGCTCAGACTACAACGTCAGGCGGCAGAATCTGACCTGATCTGGCTCCGCCTACCTGACTTGACACAGACTAAAAGTCTAGATAGTGGAGATACAACCATTTGTTAATAAAGTGTGCTTATTCAGTGTTGTAGAATATTTTACTGGTGACGGTTTAGGTTTGTAGGAGGAGCTAGATCAGGTCTGTCTCCACCCTTTGGATTTCTATTGTGCTGTGAACATGGTGCTAATGTGTAAAATGCTATATATAAACCCTAACCCTAATGTTAAAAAAAAGTTCCTCCTGAATTGCGAATGATCACAAACATTTACAAACCTGTTCTGACCCCAAGCATCAATCATACATTACTAATTGTGCATTTGATGCATATTAACGCATTATATATGTATCCCAGATATAAATATGTATAAATAAGTAATGCATAAATCAGTTGTTATTAATAAATAAGTGATTTACATGGTTCCATATTGATTTACAAGTGCATGGTTAATAACTGATATTGCCTATTGTGGGAAAGTTCATGGTATAAAAAGTTAAAAACCGGAAGTTTGGGGCGGAAGAATAGCGGAGAAATAGCGGGAAAAAGATGGAGAGGAGAAGCGTGCTAATGACGCAGCTACAAAGTGAACAGCTTTAAGTTGTGTTCTGTCAGAGTTTAATTACAGGTGTTAGACCGGCGGCATGATCATCTAAAACGATACGGACTTTTGTGAGAGACTGAGAAGTTCGGAGAGAGTTCCCTTGAGTTTAATATTTTCTGGATATCGGCTCGTTAATGCAGCGAGGGCAGTTTAGCCACGTGGACAGACTGAGCGAGTTCGCTAATCCAGCTGCACGTGCGTCGTGCATCAACAGCTGCTACTCGGCGTGTGAACAGAACCAGGACCAGGACCAGGACCAGCAGGATAATCTCCGAACAAGGGAATAAGGTACCGTCCGTCTACTTTGGGTTTGTTGCTCTCTGGAGTGAAACGGTGAGAGTTTTGGTCTCACCGACCCCAAGCACCGAATCAGGCCTGCGACGGTTTTGTTTCTAGTCATTTTTATAATTTATTTGGACGTTAAACTAATTTTAAAACGGGGAAAGCCAATGGATTTATTTTATATGAAAACTGAATATTTATTTAATTTGTTTTATACTGTAATTAAACTTGAATATTGTATATGTTTTTTTTCTAAACAAGCTTAGTGATTGTTTATTACTGTTTATGCATAGAAAATATTATTATTATATGTACATTATATTATATGTGACTTTGAATTGTGAGTGCACATAGCTGTTTTATTCTGTGTTTATAGTATTGTTATTTAGCATAAGAGGTATATATATATATATATATATATATATATATTATAGTGACCCAAGTCTTATAATATTAAAATAATAGAATAATCTGAGTTATCATGAAAAAATAAGTTCGAGTAAAAGGACTCAGGGCCTCTTTCTACATACGTTGACAGTAGACGGGATACATATAGTAATGCCTTTAGTCATAAATCAGTACAGAGAGTACAGTATTTAACCACACCATGGGTGATTCTGCACTGAGATAAACAATAGTTTAGTAAACCTTGAACAAGCTGCCGGCACAAATATTTAGCCCTTAGTGAGATATAATTGCTATTAAATAAAAAAAAAATTATAACATAAAAAAAAAAAAAAACAGCTTCAAATACGTTTAGTAGGAATTTATTTTCCAGACCTACAGTATTATAAACATTATTTATAAGTGTACAGTTTATTTTATTTATTTTGTCTATTTCGGGGATCTGGGGGTTATTAAAATTTTCTGAACCTTCTACCCACAGAGTAGATTTGTAAATAAAATTGTTATAAATGTTATTTATAGGTTGTAATAACTTACAACTATACCATACACGTCCCTGTGAATGAGCTGTTGCTATAGAAACAATAACATACTCGAACAAGTGTATTAATATAAACTTCTTGTTCTAAAAAACGAATCAACACTTTCAAGTGTGTGTGTGTGTGTGTGTATGGTTAACAAGTACAGTACTATCACCAGACAGTAAACAAAATTAAATCCTTGTGTTAGAACCAGTCTAAACAGACCAGGGGTAATTAGTGATCCTTAACGAATCATTACCGCCTGCTGTGTGTTGAAGACCATACACTAATGTTAAATCATACCCCATCTCCATGGAGAATATATTCTTCAATATACCACACTTTTACTCATTATTCTCTCTCTCTCTCTCACACGCACACACACACACACACACACACACTGAATGTGCTATTTCATGTTAAGTGCCTTAAATATCAAGGTCTTTTGGTTCACACTCATGAAACAGTGCACTAATGACTACAGGAGAGAGAGATGAAGTAGAGTCACTGGTCCACTGATAAATGGAGTGCGTAACAGCGTATAGGAGTCTGACCACGCCCTGTTCCTCACATTCAACTCAATCTCAACAGATCATTCAGCACTGAGACGTCCTGTCTCTCACATCCATTTCCAGTGAAGGTCATGCTGGTCTCGGGCCAGTCCTCCTCACTATGGGTTTCTCTGCACAAAGACACTCAATAATCAGATCTGTCCTGAGACAGAGAGAGACACCTAAAGTCGATTTAACAGAAAGTATTCAGACAAAAACTCTATCTGCTTATGCACTAAACAAAACTCTGTCTCTTATGGACAAAACGATTGAAAACCCTTCTCATTATAGCCAAAACAAACCTGTTTCCTAATGGATGAACCAAATCAAATCTCAGTCTTCTTATGGACGAATCAAAACTAAGATCTTTACCCTTTTGGACAAAGCAAAACAAAACTCTGTCTCCTTATGGACAAACATACCTCATTATAAATGTTTCATCGTACATGTATGGACAAAAGATTAAAGTAAATAAAAGAATGATTGGAGTGAGTGAATAGATGAGTGGGTCAGACATATCGGACACAGACTAATGGACAGATGTAGGCAGACAGTAAAGCAGGGTAAAAATGTAAGTAGACAAAAATGATAGACGGACATGATGGACACAGGGATATGGACAGAAATAAACAGACAGATATTACTGACTCGGATACGTAAGAGCAAATGATGGACTAGTGAAAAGGACGCAGACAGATTCAACGGAGAGATAAAAACGCCCAGACATTTGATAGACAGAGAGAGAGAATGGACAGAAGTGGTCTTAATGATGAAGGAATCGCAGAAGACTTTTCCAAAATGCGGCCAAACCCTCAGCAGTAAGAATGATTTAGCACCTGCTGCGAGACGAGAGAAATATCAAGCTAAAGCGACTAAAAATAACACGCTGCTCCTCAAGTTCAACTGTTTCCTCTGGTTGCCATGGCGATGCCAGAGACCGCTCGGATGTCCGATCGTAAGGGTGTCGGTGGGGGTAGGGGTGTAGGGCAGGATGGTTGTGGTGATTTCTGTAAGAAGGAGGTGTGTGATTGAGCTGATGTGTGTGTGTGTGTGTGTGTGTGTGTGTGTGTGTGTGTGTGTACCTCCTAAACGATGGTAAAGACTTTAAGCTTAGCTTGCTCAGGCGCTGGCTGCTTGTTAATCAGATACACACTGCAGAGTCCAGCTCTAACCTTCATTTCATAACATAACTGGGTAATGGTTCAGATCTGCAGTGTGTGTGTGTTGGTGTTTCAGGTCATTTCTGAAGGCCCCATCTGGTCCCTCCCCCCCTACAGCAGAACCTCATCTCCACGCTCAGTCCCGAGTGTGCTGCAGTTGAAAAGTCGAACATATTTCTTCATCTCTTTTACAGAAATCAGGTTATCACTGCTGCACTTTATGAGCTCGTACTATTACTTCCTCATCGCGATGAGACGCAGAATGCAATAATTTCCACATTATTCCCAATTTTTAAGGCGCTGAAGCATTACTCTGCGTGTTACTCTGATTTGCACAGCAGTTACACCACACCCAGCTCTGATTGGTCAGGTGTTGAATTGTCTCCAACAGTCGTGAATGTTTATATTAACGAAGGAGAAGTGTGTTCATGTAATGTTTACGGAAGGCGTCTCCGGCGGTAGCACTCTGTGACGTTAAGGCTTCATGGTGGACACGACGCTACCTCTTAGAACTTTACTTCTAACAGCAGCAAGCGTAAACACAGAGTCTTTATTACTTACTTATTGCATTATCATGTGTGTGTTACAGCAGAAAACTCAGCAGTGACGTACATCACGCCGTGTCTGGATTACTCCTCTGAATCAGACCAGCCAATCAGGTTGAAGGACAGTCATGGCCTGCAGCCAATCACGGAGGACAGCTGTGTCACAGCAACAAGAGTGAACACACACACATCCATCCATCCATCTCTCTCTCTCTCTCTCTCTCTCTCTCTCTCTCTCTCGCAATGCTTTATTTTTTTCTATTTCTAGCTCCAGCCACTTATCATTCCGTGTATTCATTGCCTTGCGTAAGTATTTAACCCCCCTTAACCCTGGAATGAGAGGTGATGAATATGAATATGTATATAATTCCTATCTGTATTTTTTTTATTGCAGAATCATGTTCAAAATTTTATTGCAGAATCAAAATTCATTATTCGTCAGTGAGTAGATCAAAGTAAATCACGCCCCCCCCCCCCCCCCCCCCCACCAACCCCAACATTCCAGAGGAAACACTGTTCTAACAAACACACACATACAGTATATGAGCCATAATTGAGCTTCTAATGTAACATATTAAACCAAATCCCATTCCTAGAACAAATAAACACCTCAGCTGAACCATCAAGTCATAAAATGTTATAACTTAGGTACTGGTGTCAAATGAGAGCAAAGCGTTCAGACGTCCCAGTAAACACTGCTGAGTCACTAGTGAGGAGGTGGAGGCTTTATCACATCATCCAGGCACTATGTAACCCAAGATAGACAAACACTACCTAGAAAACACTACCTAGACCAACACTACTTAGACAGGTGCAGCCCACAGTGTATTTAAACAAAGATTAAGGTACTCAATCAAAACATGTTTCTGAGTGACTACACCTTTGCCAGGCATTGTGTATAAGTAAAAAAAAAAAAAATACTGCAAAGTGGTGATGTGTATTAGTGTATTATTAATATATTATTTAAAAAAAAAAAAAGTAATTACGAATAATGAATGATTAATGAAAGAAAGAATGATTCTCACCCCTTTTATTTATGGCTGGCCACTTAATCCTTAAGTCCATCATTGTACTAATTTAGCATTACATCATGCTTCTGCTTGTATTCATTAGCATAATTACCTTTCATTAACATCCTCTAAATCTCTGCAATTTAGCACATGCCCTACGGTTAATATTCTATACTCACTCCTTACAAAATCCTCTGCTGATGTTTAACTGTTGTTCACATTAAAGTGGAAAAAGTAATGAGAGATGAAAAAGAAGGAACATGAATAGAGAAAGAAACAAACAAACAGCTTTGGGGGGGGGGGGGGAATAGCAAATGCTCAAGTTATTATAATAAAAATAATTTCTAATAATGTTATAATAAGTTATAATAATGAAGAATAAAATAAAGAAAGGGCAATATGTAAGAAAATAAATAAACAAACAAACAAATAATAGTAGGTGTAAAAGAAACAATACAATTAGAGAAGAAATTATAAAAATGCAACAAAAAAAGAAAAAGAAAACAAAGAAGCTAACTAGCAAAAAAGAAACAATGGAAGAATGAAAGTGTGTGTGTGTGTGTGTGTGTGTGTGTGTGTGTGTGTGTGTTCGTGGTCCATGCCCAGGCATATGCAGCATGTGTGTGTAATTATGTTAGTCTATCACTAGATCAATAACTGCTTTAACTGCTCTATCCATCTGCGAAATGTACAGATCATGAAACGGAGACACGCTGTTGAGCCAACATCCACCTCCTCCACTGTCCAAGACTCATTTTTTTAGATTCCCTATTCTACTGTCCAGAATGTATCCTGCAGGTACATTACAGGGTTCTCTCTAGAGTGTATATCCTGCATAACCAACATTCCATACAGCTGAGAAGCTCTTGTCTCTGGTCTTCTTCTCCAGTCATACTCTATAGAACCACCATTCCAGATTCTGCTTTCTATAATCTGTCAGGACTTTCACCTCTAGAGCCAACATTTCAGAAACTGCTGTTCCATTCAATTCCGTTCAATTCAATTCCGTTCAATTTTATTTATATAGCGCCTTTAACAATGGTCATTGTCTCAAAGCAGAGTCACGGCAGCTTATATTATGCTCAGAATATATTCTATTGTACCTACTTCTAGAAATGACTGTTCAGGGTTTATTTCTCAGTATCTACTTTCCAGATCATACATTCCAGAATTTAATATTCAGAATATAATCTATAAAACCTACTGTCCGTCCATAAGGCCCAGAGTCTACCGCCTGAGATCTGAATCTCCAGAATATATATCTGGAGGACAAACGTTTAACAATCCACTTTCCAGATTATTTCCTGATTTCCAATAATCTACAGTCAACTGCCCTTAAAATACAGAAGCTACTGTTTATTGTCTATTCCTTTCTAGAACTTACATTCCAGATTCTACACATGATATTCTACCGTCCAGAACATATCCTTTGGACCATACAGTATTTCTTTCCCGTTATCAAAACCTACATCCTAAATACTACTTTTAGCTACTTCTTGATTTGACCATCCGGGACACAAGAATCCATTTTTAAGATTATACTCTAGTTTTTAGATTCTGCTGTCCATAACACGTCCTCTAGAACAGATTCTTTCATAATGCACAGGATCTGTTGTCTACATCTCCAGAAAATATTCTCTACAGTCTACTTTCTATATTATAATAAAGAGGATACAGTCTCTAGAACCATCATCCTAAAGTGAGCCCTTTAGGACTTCACCTCTAGACATCACCGTACTACAATCCTGCCCAAGTCTAGAGGTGGAGTTCTAAATAGTATGTTACACTGAGATTTAACGTCCGAGTACTTTATCTAGAGAATCCCTTTTCCAGGTTATATAATTTCCCAGAGAACCTGTATTCTAGATTCTACTTTGCAGATTCTAGTGCTGTCTAGACATTATGGGGCAAAATGCATTCTGCAAATCCCATTTAGAGACGTTACTATGATATCACGTACCATCAGCTACTGTATGGTTCTTGAAGAATTTACGTTTCATAATCTACTGTCCTGCAAATGTTCAGCGGAATCTGCATTTCTAGAAGTCTAGACGTAAATTCTTTTAAACACTTCCGTGTCCAGAATACATTCTCTAGCATTGTTATGCAGGACATGTTGCTCGTCCGGATCAGATGGTGCAGTCCTGAGCGTCGGCTCATAGTCCAGATTGACGTTCATGTCAGGCTCTTCTCTTTCCATCCTGCAGGATTTTACTGTGTTTGATTGTTTCTGTGGTATCTGAAATAACACTGGCGTTATGGGATTCTGTGTTCTGAATGTTTATGAAGCTCCTGCTAGGGAACCGGAGAGTGTTCTTGTTCTCACTCACTCACTCACTCACTCGGGCACACACACAAGATAAGATGAAGTCGGAGATTACGAGAAAATCGTTGCTGTGACATTGAAGTTTACAAGTATGCATTATTTATGAGTGTAAACACGAGCGCACACACACACACACACACACACACACACACAAATGCACACACAATTAAATGCGCATAACACACATTCAAATTCCAAATTAGCTCTAAATCTCCTACTGCTTGCCCGTGGCTAACGTATTAGAGTTTGCAAGAAATACACACACACACACACACACAGACACGAGCTTGTCTGCAGAGGCCCGCAGAGCCACAGGAGGTTTCGACATCAGGACGATGAGTCACTGTGAAACTTCACCCGAGCAGATCAGCATGTGTGAGAGAAAGAGAGAGAGACAGCAGGAGAATAATGATGGGTGACTGTTTCACCAACTCTTCCCTCTGCAACACGGGTTTATTTTAAAATGCTGATCTCACACACTGGACGCGTCCATGATGTCTTCAGAACATCACAGTCGAGAGAGATGCATGGAGTTAAAAGTCATAAGGTGATGTATTCAGAGTCGCTGACTTAAGTCTAACAGTTACATCAGCGTGTACGTGCGGAAACTTCCTGGTGTTCAGAGTCGGGTTACGCAGTTGCTCCTCAGAACTCCTCATGCAGACTTTTACACTAACCTGTGTGTAGCCTGTGGCACAGTGGTGTAGCGGTTAGCACTGTGGCCTCCAGGGTCGAGAGTTCCATTTCGACCTCGAGTGTGTGTGTGTGTGTGTGTATGTATGGAGTTTGCATGTTCTCCTCGTACTTTCTGCTGAGTATTCCAGGTTCCTCTCACCGTCCCGTGACCTGCAGGTTAGACATTGCGTGTAGTGTGTGTGTGTGTGTGTGTGTGTGTGTGTGTGTGTGTGTGTGTACACCATCCTGGGTGTACTCTGCACCAGGCCTCCCACGATCCTCTCTACAGGATAAGTGCTATAGAGAGGGAGTAAGTGATTAGTGCTAGCTGTAATGATCACACTAATCCCTGGGTCACATTAATCAGCAGCACATTCTATAGAATAGCACATGAGAGAGAGAGAGAGAGAGAGAGATGAATGATTAATCTGATAAAAGAGCCAAATGAAGACAGAGTGTCCATAGCTGTCTTCTGTTCTTTCCATGTCTGTTTATATTTCTCTGTATCTTCCTCTCCGTCTCCTTTGTGTTCTCCTTTCCTTTCTATGATTCCCTCCATGTCTCTCTCTCTGCCTCTCTTCCTTCCTGTTTGTCTCCTTCCGGTCTCTTTAATTCTTAAACATTCTTTTTCTTACTGTCTCTGTTTTCCTGTCTCACTCTTCCTGTCTCTCTGTCCGTCTCTGTCTCTCTCTCTCTCTCTGTGTTTCACATGTTCACATTATCATTTTATTTGATATGCTCCAATAGACAAACGGACAGATAAAGAGACAGACAGACAAAGAGACAGGGAGATGTTGACGGTCACAAACGCAGCGCCAGGGCAATGCAATGATTTTTTTTTTATAATACTCTGATTTGACAATTATTTGAAATTTGACCTTCGACAGAATCCTGTTTATACAGAAACATCCTGAGATGGAAAATCCTCCATGCATTTAAATGTGCAGGAGAGATCACACCCCGTGTGTGTGTGTGTGTGTGTTTAAACCGGAGGCGAAGCTCAGCTCAGATATCAAACACACGCACAGCAACACAACACCGCTAGTACTAGTTTCTCAAGAGTGATAAATTGCATCTTTTACTTGTTAAGCCTTGCTTTGCTTTGGGCTGCGAAATAAATATTAAGAAATCTTTATACCAGGTTGTTTCTCAGAAACAGAGCTCAGGTAGGCGAGAGGGTGGGCGAGACTAGGTAAAGTTAGACGTGTCATGGAGAAGGACTCCTTTAGGGGAGTTCCGGATGAGCATCATAATCTCATGGTATCGGACTGAAACCTCGTCTGAATCTGCTTTACACCAGATCCACAGTGTGTGGCCACTCGGGCTGGGGAGTATTTGGTAATGTAATGTACATGCTCCTCAATCGTGATCTAAATTTGCATGTGTTTTTAGAATATATACTTCCTTAGGTTTACACCAGTTTACCTGCTCATTAACTCAAATATCTCATCGGCCAATCACATCACAGCAACTCACTGCGTTTAGGCATGTAGACACGGTGAAGACGATCTGCTGAAGATCAAACCGAGCATCAGAATGGGGTAGAAAGGTGATTTAAATGACTTTGAACGTGGTGTGGTTGTTGGTGCCAGACGGGCCAGTCTGATCATTTCACAAACTGCTGATCCACTGTTTTCACAGAGAATTCACAGAGAATGGTGTGGAAAATGAGAAAATACCCAGTGAGGGCAGTTCTCTGGGCGGAAATGCGTTGATAATGTCAGAGGTCAGAGGAGAATGGCCAAACTGGTTCAAGCTGATAGAACGGCAATAGTCAAATAACATGTTGTTACACTCGGGGTCTGCTGATCAGCGTCTCTGAACACACAACACGTCAAACATCGAAGCAGATAAGCTACAGCAGCAGAAGACCACACCGGGCATCGCTCCTGTCAGCTAAGAACAGGAACCTGAGGCTACCGGCCAGGCTCACCAAAATCAGACTGGACAATGGGGAAAAATGTTGCCTGGTCTGCTGAGTCTCGATTTGGATGGTTGGGTAAGAATTTGGTGTAAACATCCATCCTGTCGTGTCTCAGCGGTTCAGGCTGGTGGTGGTGGTGTGATGGTGTGGGGGAGATTTTCATGGCACACTTTATGGTCATTAGTGCCAATTAAGCATCACAGCCTACCTGAGTATTGCTGCTAATCATGTCCATCCCTTTATGAGCACACACCATGTCACAAAGCTAAAATCATCTCACACTGGTGGCTTAACCATGACAGTGAGGTCACTGTACTTACACGGCCTCCACAGTCACCAGTCTCTAAGAAGTGTTTCCAGCACCGTGTTGAATCAATGGAACAAAGAATGAAGGCAGTACTGAGGGCGGAAGGCGTCCAAACAATATCAGTATCACATATACAATATCTACCAAATATCTAATCGTTGGTCAGGCATAATGCATATACAGTATGTGTGTATATAGGTGTGTGTGTTTGTGTGTGTGTGTGCGCTTGTTTAGGATGAGCTGCAGCTATAACTTCCACCATGTGTGTGTGTGTGTGTGAAAGATTACATAGAGTAATGTAGATACACTTCCTAAAGACTATCTGCTGTAAATTGACATCATCAGTCTTCACTAGAGGACCTGAACATCCTAGTGTGTGTGTGTGTGTGTGTGTGTGTGTGTGTGTGTGTGTGTGTGTGTGTGTGTGTGTGTGTTTCCATGGCAGAATGGCATTTCTTTGCTGCTTTTACTTTATTTTGTAGGTTGAAAGTCATCACTCCGAAACTCATAAGTTTCTCATTAGTACCTTAAGTGTGAAGCTGCTTCTCCTGAAGATGTGGTTCTTCTAAAACAGGACTAACGGGCGATTTTATAGTGTTTACAATGTTCATAGTTTTCACAGTGTTTATAGTTAACAGACTGAAGTGTTTATAGTGTTTATCATGTTCAGTGTAATAGTGTTCAGAGATTTCAGTGTTTATAGATTTCAGAGTGTTTATAGTTTTCTCAGTTTTCAGAAAGTAGTGTCTATAGTGTTTATATTGTTCAGAGTGTAACAGTGTTTAGGGTGTTTATAGATTTCAGTGTTGATAGTTTTCATACAGTGTTGATATTTATTTCAATGTTTATAGTGTTTACAGTACTGATAGTTAATTAATTTCAGAGTGTTTTGTTCATAGATTTTATAGTGCTTTTAGGGTTTATAGTATTGAAATATTTCAGAGTGCTTATAGTGTTTATAGATTTCATAGTATTTATAGTGTTTATAGATTTCATAGTGTTTATAGTGTTTATAGATTTCAGAGTGTTTATAGTGTTTATAGAGTTGAGTGTTTATAGTGTTTATAGAGTTCATAGTATTTAATGTGTTTATAGATTTCAGAGTGTTTATAGTGTTTATAGAGTTCATAGTATTTATAGGGTTTGTAGTGTTTATATATTTCAGAGTGTTTATAGTTTTTATAGATTTCAGAGTGTTTATAGTGTTTATAGATTTCAGAGTGTTTATAGTTTTCTCAGTGTTCAGAAAGTAGTGTCTATAGTGTTTATATTGTTCAGAGTGTAACAGTGTTTAGGGTGTTTATAGATTTCAGTGTTGATAGTTTTCATACAGTGTTGATATTTATTTCAATGTTTATAGTGTTTACAGTATTGATAGTTTATAAATTTCAGAGTGTTTTCATAGATTTTATAGTACTTTTAGGGTTTATAGTATTTAAATATTTCAGAGTGCTTATAGTGTTTATAGATTTCATAGTATTTATAGTGTTTATAGATTTCATAGTGTTTATAGTGTTTATAGATTTCAGAGTGTTTATAGTGTTTATAGAGTTGAGTGTTTATAGTGTTTATAGAGTTCATAGTATTTAATGTGTTTATAGATTTCAGAGTGTTTATAGAGTTCATAGTATTTATAGGGTTTGTAGTGTTTATATATTTCAGAGTGTTTATAGTTTTTATAGATTTCAGAGTGTTTATAGTGTTTATAGATTTCAGAGTGTTTATAGTTTTCTCAGTGTTCAGAAAGTAGTGTCTATAGTGTTTATATTGTTCAGAGTGTAACAGTGTTTAGGGTGTTTATAGATTTCAGTGTTGATAGTTTTCATACAGTGTTGATATTTATTTCAATGTTTATAGTGTTTACAGTATTGATAGTTTATAAATTTCAGAGTGTTTTGTTCATAGATTTTATAGTACTTTTAGGGTTTATAGTATTTAAATATTTCAGAGTGCTTATAGTGTTTATAGATTTCATAGTATTTATAGTGTTTATAGATTTCAGAGTGTTTATAGTGTTTATAGAGTTCATAGTGTTTATAGGGTTTGTAGTGTTTATAAATTTCAGCACATGCATTTAAAATCAGGTTGGACTTTGAACACTATAAACACTATGAACACTGAAAATGAAAACACTATGAATACAAATAAACACAATACATTTTAACATAGAATAACAAAAATAATGTATAAAATACAATCATATGGTAAAACTATTGAAGTAAAACCCCTGAATTAGTTTTGCACATATTTTCAGCATCACATTTTTAGTGCCAACTTAGATGTCAAATACACCTCACCTTCATGTCCTTGTGTTTGTCTTTCTTGATCCATCCATCTCTCTCTCTCTCTGTAATCCATTCATCATCAGCTGTTGATACGTGGATTAGATGTGAGCCTTTTATTGGCAACACACACACACACACACACACACACACCCACGACACCTTGTGTCTAAACATGTTGGTCCTGTTATGGGAGCTCATGCTAAACATGAACTGTTCAGAACTGCTGCCTCCAACACGTCTGCCTCACCTACAAGTAAATTTATTCTCCAATACACACCTGTCTCAATGACAGCTGATACACACCACCACTAACCACCACAAATCACCATAAACCACTACAAATAACTGCAAACCGTCATAAATCCCTACAAATAACCGGGTGATTCTCACGAAATCTTGGTTTAACAAATTTCAAGCATTCATTTTTTTTTTAATTGTTAAATTAACTCCCCCCCCCCCCCCCCCCCCCCCCCCCCCCCCAGACATTAGCAACAAATTCTGAAATATTTGTGAACATTAATTTAAAACCTTTTATTCACCATTTAACAGCTTTTTGAACATAATTTCCAAAATATCAGTCCCAAAAAATCTCATTACCATAACACTCTGAAAACATTAACACTGTTAGAAAAACACATAGATTTCACATTTTTAAAAATGATTGATATTAGATTATTAACAGTTGTGCACAGTTACTTTAATAAATACTAAATACAAAAATATTTATTTTTTATTGAACAGTGTTTTAAATTTTGGTTGATTTCTCTCCTTATTGCAACACAATTTACGACTTGATAGATAGATAGATCATTTGCAGATTTTGCACATGCATTTAAAATCAAAGTACTATTTTTTTTTATTTTTATAAATTGTTAGATATTATAAATTAACATCTAATGAACATCTGTTGTGGTAATGATATATAGGTTTCGGAAATGAGGTAAATTATTTCGGTAATGATAATAAGTATACTAGTCTGAGTATACTTATAATGCAGATAAAAACTGATAATATTTGCAGAATCATGCATTCAAGTTCAAAACAGTTTAATGGTATAGTGCTTCAAAAATACAAAAGCCAAAAAAAATTAATAAATAAGAAAAACATTAAACCAGGAATAAACAGGGCAACATTTCAACGTGTAACTAAACCTTGAAACTACAGTATATTTTACCATGACAAAAAAAAAACTGACAAAATACCACGTTCTGATTTGTCAGAATTTGTCGCATGTATATTAATTCTTAACAACCTGCTACACAACTGTTCTACAATGAAGGGGGGGGGGGGGGTCAGTAAGAATACAGGGTGAAGAGGTGAAGAAGGTCCAGAAGTTTAAATACTTGGGGTCAACAGTCCAGGGTAATGCAGAGTGAGGGACAGACGTAAAGAAGCGGGTGCAGACAGGTTGGAACGGATGGAGAAAGGTGTCAGGAGTTCTGTGTGATAGAAAAATATCAGCGAGAATCAAGAGGAAGCTGTAGGAGACCGTGGTGAGACCGGCCATGATGTATAGTTTAGAGACAGTGTCACTGAGGAAGAGACATGAGACAGAGCTGGAGGACCTGAGCTGAAGATGGGAGTGACACAGTTGGACAGGTTTAGGAACGAGTACATCAGAGGGACAGTTCATGCTGGACGTTTGGGGGGACAAACTTAGGAAGGTCAGATTAAGATGGTTTGGACATGCTCAGAGGACGGAGAGTGAGCATATTAGTGAGAGAATGTTGGACATGGAGCTACCAAGCAGGACATAAAGAGGAAGGCCAAAGAGGAGGTACATATGAGGTAATAAATGAGGATATGAGGCTGGTGGGTACAAGTGATGCGGATGCAGACAATAGGGACAGGTGGAGAGAGATGATGAATCTAACACTGTAGGGTGTTTTTCTTTTTTTTTCTTTTATGGTTCTCCTTCTGTAGTCCTCAAGCAGTTCTGGGTTTCTGTATACTTTTTCCCAGAACTTTGTCAATCTGACCTTTTTATATTTAAAACCATCATCAGACTTTTTTTTTTTTTCTCACTTGCCGACTGTCTACAAAGAAACAAATCATAAAGAAAAATTCTCATTCCCGACACATTAGTGCTCATTATCGCAACTGGCCTTAAATGGTGCGGTGTGTGAGAATGGTGCATGAGGAGGATGAGGAGCCTCAGGATGTTTTGCTAACTATAGAGAAGCCATGATGGCTTTACTAATTTCATCTCGGTGCATATAATTAGACCTTAATAAAGTACATTTACATTTAAAAAATTGTAAACCTAACAATTTTCAAAATGTAGAAAACGTTTCGGTAATGAGAATCGAATCAGAATCTTTCCTGGTTGCCATCTTAATATAACTGTCCCATGTGCTCCATCACTCATAATCAAACTTTATTTACATTCTGTATGTGGGTTTTAACAGTCCTGAAAAAAATGTTGTGAAGGATGAGAACATAATTTTCCTACTTTCTTCATCATTATAATAAATTAATATTGAGCAAAATAATCTAGTAGAACATCCATAGATTTTTTTGTTTGTTAGTTTTTTTTTAGTTTCTAAAAAAAATTCATGTTCATTTGTTTAAATTACAACTTAACACATTCAAACACAGCCGGAGGCATTGCGGTAATGAGAATTTCAGCAGGAAATGCAGTAAAATAGAAAAATTATCAATATAGAGATAGAGAACAGTATTGTCTATATTCTGATGAATTACACATTTTATATTTGAACTCATTAGTGCCGTGATGTTTTAATAATTTCGTGAGCATCATCCAACCGAAACCACCATAAACGTCAACAAACTACCATAAACCACAATAAATCACCACAAACAACTACAACCATAAACCACTACATTAGACACCATTTTCACTCATGGAGTCCAGACCCCACTGAGAGTCTTTGCGATGTGCTGGAGAAGGTTTTACGCAGCAGTCTGACTCTCACATCAAGATCTTGGAGAGAAATTAATGTGACTCTGGACAGAAATAAACGTTGTGTCATTGCATAAGCTTATTGAGATTATGCCACGCTGTAACCAAACCAAGAGGCAGTCCAATGAAATATTAGTGTGTCTGACTGGTTTGGACAGTGTACTGTATTTGCTCGCACTATTTGCCCCCTGCTGGTCATTTATAAAATTACATACAAACTTGTTTTGTGCTTTGGTTTATAATGACCTCTAGTGGACAAAATGTGATTAGCTGTGAGTTCCAAAATGAAATACATGCTGTGATGAGTTCCTCAACAATTACACATGCACACAAAATAATAATAATAATACTGATTTTCCTAAACACAGAAACATATGGAAAACATTTGTGCAGTAACTGTACAACTTTGTCTCAAAACTAATTTAAATACAGTATACTAATGAACTAAAACAGGCTGTGAAAGAGTCCATGTGTTCCCCAATCAGGACTATCGAATTCTATGAAGATAAAGACAAAGTGAACACAGTTTGTCACAATTTTCACACTCAGCCTGGACATGAACAGGAACTGCAAACTGCAAGGTGTGTATAGTATAAATAAATAGTAAATACAATTACTGAAGACTCTCAGAACATGAGTAATTGGATCTTCATTTTTAAAATTGAGGTTACAGGCATCAATAGAGCATAAGCAGAATTTGAGAATAAACGCGTATATTATATAATTTTTAATAATGAATATATTAATATAAGGATGAAAGGACAGTGATTCTGCAGGAATTTAATTCTAAATTCTGAATCTTGGACTGGTCTTGGACACGACAGTGACGGTCTTCATTACAGTTTTGAACTAAACAACAAGTGTGCATCTGGGTAATAATATAAACTCCAGTTTTGTAAAATAAATCGGTCTAATGATTCATATGTAAGACACGAGAGTTTAAAACACACTCCTATAGTTTTATGATCAAATGCATGCACCTAATCATAACTACAGTGGAACCTTGGATTGCGAGGAATGTGGTTTACGAGTGTTCCGCAAGACGAGCAAAGATTTTTAATCAATTTTAATTTAAAAAACGAGCAAGTGTTGGTTTATGAGTGCCGAGTATCATGTATCACACATAGGCCTCTTATTTTGACACCGAACGTCACTCTTGCGCTGCGGAATTGTGGGTAATCGTCTCCCCTGCTCGGTCTTAGTGCTCATCTCTTACTGGTATAATCAACATCTCCCTCTCTGTTTCAGTGTGTCCTATGTGTGCGCGCGCGTAATTTGACATCGACACACCAACCGACACGCGCACACACTTTTCACCCCCCTCCCGGCTTCACTCACGCACACATCCGTTAGTATGCAATCACGCCAGTGTCATTAGAGAGATTTTTTTTTAACGTTAAAACAGAGATTCCATTGTGTGTGTGTTTTGTTTTGAAACTTAGAAAGCGAGGTGGGGAGAGGGAGGAGGCCATTCTGTTGGCCAGAACAGCTTCGTACACAAGTACAAAGAAACATTGTCAAACCGCGTCAGTGTCAATCTCACATGTTACAAATTTCAATCGAGCTGATAAAGTAATACACAGCCCACAAGACACTCGATAATGGTGAAATCAGTGAAAGAAAAGAGTTTAAACCACATTTAAAAACCAGTCTGATTTTAGGCTGCACCAGCTTTACTCTAGTGGCCGTTTCCAAAATAATAACAGAATGTCAGTGTAGTTCACAAGTGCTACCACTAGAGGGCAGAGATAGACAGAGGATTAGGGATTGCATATAATTCTCTGCACATCATGATTCAGTTCTTTTGTCAGCTTTTATTAACTTATTTGTGTAGATATAAAGGTTTTTTTTTTTAATTAAAGAACCAGCATTAATTAAGACTCTATATGCTATGACTGGTTATGAATTCACCAATGTGTGTGTGCGTGTGTGATCATACACATCTCTGCTGTTGTCTAACAAAACAGAAATAAGGAAAGAAAGTTTTTACCTTTTCCGAGAGAGATGACCGGATTCATCAGTAAGCAAAGGATCATGGGAACAAAAGAGAAAATATATTTTAGAGATCTAAACACATTAAACACATCAAATAAAAGGTATTACTTTTAGGCATGTCTTAAACTGGCCACCCAATTCACTACACAGGCCCCAATTTTAGGGTAATTCACAATTTGGCCACTAGAGGGAAGAACAGCGCTGAGAATTACCTAAACATTTATAGTCCCCCATCATCAGTCCACTGTGGGTGTGTCCCAAACCACACTCCCTATTCACTGTGTAGACCACTCAATCACCATTATGGCTGTGTTCCATTCTTAAGTGTACTTCACAGGGTGCTCCCTACTCCCTGCTTCGTTTGAAGGGAATGTCGATGAAGGGATCTTCCCTCAACAAAACTCCACCATTCGGAACACCCTGTGAAGTCACCAGCGCTGACGTCTCTTCCTCTCTGCGTTACCATGGTATCTTAAACACCTCAGATACCTGTCGCTGCTACTGTGGAAATTTTACACAACTGACATTAAATATTGAATATTTATTTAAACAAAAACTGATACCATTATAAAACATATTATTGAAACATGTTTAACTTGTGAATAAATTATTATTAATAATGATCAATAATAATTGTTTAAAGATGTACAGATATATATGTTTTTTTAATTCACAGTGAGACAGAATGACTGTGGGAAATTTTTTTATTCCCTTTTCGGGTGAAGTGAAGGCCTGTTGTTCACTCGTTCCCTACACCGTTCACAGTTCCCTTTGAACTGAACATTTTCGCTCCCTGCCTTTTGGAATCACCATTAACAAACCCCTATTCACTATATCGTCCACATAAACACCATCATCGGTTCACTGTGGGCATGTCCCAAACCACACAACCTCACTCACTCACTCACTCATCCTCTATGCCGCTTAATCCTGTATTCAGGGTCACTGGGGGCCTGGAGTCTATCCCAGGAGACTTAGGGCACAAGGCGGGGTTCAAGTTAATAATAAACATGAATGAAGAAAACTTATGTGTGTGTGTGTGTGTGCACCCTGAGTAAACACCCATGAGTCATGTGGCAGACAGTAATGAAAGTGTGAAGCTATGTGTGTGAAGCATGAGTGTATGTGTGTAATGCATGTGGGTGATTCTTTAATGTGTGTGTGTATACCAGCAGCAGCTCTGAAGGTCAAGGACACTCACACTGTCTGATGCTCTCTCAGTTACCCACAAACCATCTGTGGTTTCACATTCTTACAATCTCTCTCCTGTACACACACACACACACACACACACACCCTTTCAGAATAGTTCTGTGATAGTGACACTATTGAAACTGGAATGACTGTGAATTTTTAACCAGCAATTGCACTCTATGTAGACTGCTAAATACTAGCCGTGAGTCAGAGCTGTAAATGCTGGGACTAACCAAGAATCAGAGCTCCAAATACTGGAACCAACCATGGGTCAGGGCTCTAAATACTGGGACTATCCAAGAGTCAGGGCTTTAAATACTGGGACTAACCATGGGTCAGAGCTCTAAATACTGGGACTATCCAAGAGTCAGAGCTCTAAACACTGGGACTAACCAAGAGTCAGGTCTCTAAATACTGGGACTAACCAAGAGTCAGGGCTCTAAATACTGGGACTAAACAAGAGTCAGGGCTCTAAATACTGGGACTAAGCAATAGTCAGGGCTCTAAATACTGGAACCAACCATGGGTCAGAGCTCTAAATACTGGGACTATCCAAGAGGCAGAGCTCTAAACACTGGGACTAACCAAGAGTCAGGGCTCTAAATACTGGCACTAAACAAGAGTCAGGGCTCTAAATACTGGGACTAAGCAAGAGTCAGAGCTCTAAATATTGGAACCAACCATGGGTCATAGCTCTAAATACTGGGACTATCCAAGAGTCAGGACTCTAAATACTGGAACCAACCATGGGTCAGAGCTCTAAATACTGCGACTATCCAAGAGTCAGGGCTCTAAATACTGGGACTAACCATGGGACAGAGCTCTATATACTGGGACTATCCAAGAGGCAGAGCTCTAAACACTGGGACTAACCAAGAGTCAGGGCTCTAAATACTGGGACTAAACAAGAGTCAGGGCTCTAAATACTGGGACTCAGCAAGAGTCAGAGCTCTAAATACTGGAACCAACCATGGGTCAGAGCTCTAAATACTGGGACTATCCAAGAGTCAGGGCTCTAAATACTGGAACCAACCATGCGTCAGAGCTCTAAATACTGGGACTATCCAAGAGTCAGGGCTCTAAATACTGGGACTAACCATGGGACAGAGCTCTATATACTGGGACTATCCAAGAGGCAGAGCTCTAAACACTGGGGCTAACCAAGAGTCAGGGCTCTAAATACTGGGACTAAACAAGAGTCAGGGCTCTAAATACTGGGACTAAGCAAGAGTCAGAGCTCTAAATACTGGGACTAACCATGGGACAGAGCTGTAAATACTGGGACTATCCAAGAGTCAGGGCTCTAAATACTGGGACTATCCAAGAGTCAGGGCACTAAATACTGGGACTAAGCAAGAGTCAGAGCCCTAAATACTGGGACTATCCAAGAGTCAGGGCTCTAAATATTGGAACCAACCATGGGTCATAGCTCTAAATACTGGGACTATCCAAGAGTCAGGACTCTAAATACTGGAACCAACCATGGGTCAGAGCTCTAAATACTGCGACTATCCAAGAGTCAGGGCTCTAAATACTGGGACTAACCATGGGACAGAGCTCTATATACTGGGACTATCCAAGAGGCAGAGCTCTAAACACTGGGACTAACCAAGAGTCAGGGCTCTAAATACTGGGACAAAACAAGAGTCAGGGCTCTAAATACTGGGACTCAGCAAGAGTCAGAGCTCTAAATACTGGAACCAACCATGGGTCAGAGCTCTAAATACTGGGACTATCCAAGAGTCAGGGCTCTAAATACTGGAACCAACCATGCGTCAGAGCTCTAAATACTGGGACTATCCAAGAGTCAGGGCTCTAAATACTGGGACTAACCATGGGACAGAGCTCTATATACTGGGACTATCCAAGAGGCAGAGCTCTAAACACTGGGACTATCCAAGAGTCAGGGCTCTAAATACTGGGACTATCCAAAAGTCAGGGCTCTAAATACTGGGACTATCCAAGAGTCAAGGCTCTAAATACTGGGACTAAACAAGAGTCAGAGCTCTAAATACTGGGACTATCCAAGAGTCAGGGCTTCAAGGATCTCTAAACACTGGAACTATCCACGAATCAGAGCTCCAAATACTGGGACCAACCAAGAGTCAGAGATCTCATCTCAGTGTGGACAAGCTCTTAAGGTTCTCCTCTTGCACTATTAAACACACACACACACTCACACACACACACCTCTGCTTTAGAACAGATTGCTGGTTACCATGGGAACGCTCACCTTGCAAGGATAAATCCCATTTGTGTGTGTGTGTGTGTGTGTGTGTGTGTGTGTGTGTGTGTGTGCTGTCCATAAGATGACTCATTCTCCTTGCTCACATTATTAAGTAAGTGCACAGATAGGTGACATCAGACCCCCAGTGGTGACTCATCTCTGCCAACAGACAGCTCTCCTGTGTGAACTAGGGCACTTTACAGGAACTTTTATGGGCAATAAAGGTTTAACTCCATTTGAAGACAAAAAAAAAAAAAAACAACCTCAAGAACCAGGTAAAAGTAATGGTTTGATAAAAGGAAAAGTTATATATGTAAATTGTGTATGCCACATGACACATATAGCAAGGGCTGTTGAGTGAATGTCTTTTCCCATTGGTGACAGGCCTACGAGGAACTTCTTGACTACACGAGAGAACAAGATAATGACGTCAGGGATGGTAAAAATAGATTAAATACAGACATGGAAATGAGATCATTAAGTCATTGCAGACTAGTATAAGTAAGGAGAACAAGATATCACGAGAACAGGATCAATAATTCATTAGCAATTAGGTGTAAACAGAGTCAAAGTGTCTTAGAGAGCGTGTGCATAGGGCCACATTGCATTTGTAGTGTGATGTGGGATGTGTTCCTGAGAGCAACAAAGGAACAACTGCTCAACTGCATCACTGCCCGAAAATATGTAAAGAGCAAGGGTAGCTCAGAGGTTAAGGTAACAGTGATATCAATACTATCCGATGCTTGCCTCAGGCACTGCTTCCAGCCACACACATGCACATGTTTCCACACACACACACACACACACGCACAGACGTCTCCACATGCGGCTGATCTAAACAGTGTGTGTGTGTGTGTAGATGAGTGTGTGGGATGAGGAGGATAATGATAGTCCAAATGCAGCTTCGATTGACAGAGGAACAAATGATTCACTTTTACTGAGTTACAGTCACACACATCAACATCTGTCTCGTCCACAGACACGGACACACTGCATTTTAATAACCACGGGATAAAATCTAATCGGGCTCAAGCTTATTATTGTTGCCCATGTGACTAAACAATAACCAGTAAGCTAATTAACCTGATCTTGACCGCCACAGTCCAGAGAAAAGCAGCGAGGCATATTAGAAATGTGTCAAAGCTAGTGGACTCTCCCGTCGACACAGACCCACTTTAAACCTAATGTTTAATTACGACACCATATCTAAATTCCCGCCATGAGTTCTGGATTGTGTTTGCTCCGTAGAAGGTGTGTAACAGCAGCCCCGACGTTACTGCAGCTGCAAATCACGTGCTAGTTTAAATAGATTTTAATCAAATTTACAGTTGGGAAACTTTTCTCGCATTCCAGAATTTGATCCCTAACAACAGGAATTCTTAAAAAGCTCATCAGGAAGTTTTTTTTCTAGAGTTCAGTATGGCAGCAACAACTTTTGTTTAGCAGTTTAGAAGCTACTTGAAGGTGGTTTATAGCAGTTTCTAGGTGCATAGACTTTGTACATGGTCCAAAATGTGTTGAGTTCCTTGTTTGGTACTAATGTGAAAATCTTTGAGCTGTCATTACTAGAGCACGCATAAACACGTCTAAATATGATTTGAGTTCAAGTCAAATTGTGGAAGGAAGGGAGGTATCTGTCTGTGCGAACTGTACACACAATCATTCACCAACACCACTTGCACATTACAAGGAACTCGGCTGGGAGTTATTGCCACATCCACCTACTGTACAGTCCTGACCTCGCTCCAAGACATTTCCACAAGTTCCTGGGAGTTCCAAATTTAGAAATGGTGTAGGTCCTCTGAGTAGTGACAGACATGCAGACTATCAGGCACAAAGTATACCGTATAAGCTTCACTAGTTCATACACTCCACATAGCATCACTCTGTAACACAGCTCTAGTCATAAGCAAACTGAACATTATAGTATTCTCTGACTAGGACCCTGGTGGAGCCCAGGTGCACACCTTTAGCAGATCTCCCAACCTCATGCCTGTCCCTGGTTACCATTTTCTGTTGCAAGGACTCTTAAAGAAATTAATCTGTACAGTACTTGTTTCTTTCAGAGTGCTCTTTAAAGGAATTGGTGACAAACCATAAGAATTCTTGGGACGTCTAGACAATACATATGAAGTTGTAGGGTAGGTAGCTCAGTGGTTAAGGCATTGGACTACGGTTCAGATGATCCCAGGTTCAAACCTCACAACCACCAAGTTGCCACTGTTGGGCCCTTGAGCAAGGCCCTTAACCCTCAATTGCTCAGATGTAATGAGATAAAAATAAATAAATAAATAATGTAAGTCGCTCTGGATAAGGGCGTCTGCCAAATGCCTAGATGTAGATGTGTAGGAGGGACATCATACTGTAGATAAAACGTGTAAGTTTGTAGATAGATTTTGACAGTTGAACATAAGCTTGGCATGATCTGTAATTGTAATCATAAATTCATAGATGATTTAAGGCATGCAATGTCACAGGATTTCAAGAAACCATTAAAAATCTTGAGGGAACTAGGCTATAACTGCTATAATGTTAGAACCATAAACAATGTTTTTTCAAACATCAAATGTAACATGAAACCAATTAATCAGTGATGTTGTTCTTTAATAAAACCACATGCCACTTTTCCACCAAAACCACGCCCAAATTTACACTGACCCTCATTAAAGATGTTTTTTTTTCTTGATATAACTAAAAGCCAGAAAGTCTACTTTCTAGGAATCAGTAAAGTTCTCAGAGACCCTTCAGCTTTCGTCACTCGGATGTCATCAGTGTATTTATAACACGGAAGTGAGGCATTGAGGCAGTAAAATGTGGTCATTAGAGAGCAGCTGTGGGAGCAGAATAGCAGCTCTCAGTCTGAACACACATCCTGTAACACTCAGCTGTTAAATAGACCAACAATTCTTATATTAAAGCAACAGATGCAAGTGTTTTTTGGGCCAAATTATTAAAACCATGAACCCTATACTTTCATTGAGATGGTTTGTCCGTCACGAGGCACGGATCTCTCACTGCACTCTGTACAAGAAATCTGGAGGCCTCCGAGTGGCGCAGTGGTTAAAGCGCTCGCCCTATCATCCGGAGATTGCTAGTTCGAATCCCGGGTGGTGCTGTAACCTCTCGCAGCCGGAGGTCTAGAGAGAGCTGATTGGCCGAGCTCTCTCAGAGGGGAGGGATGAGAGGTACTTAGTGCTCCCACATTAATCACGGCTCTACAGCCAGTCAGGGGCGTCTGTGAGCTCGCGCAACTGAGGGAGCGGATAGCGCTGTCCTCCGAGTGTGTTACGCCGCCCCCAACGGTGCGCGAGCGAGCGGTTCGAAAAGATGCGGTCGGCTGGCGTCACGTGGTTCGGAGGAAAACACGTGATAGTCTTCGGTCCTCCCGGCTGAGTGGTAGTAGTAGCCTTAATGTGGGAGCCCCCTAGTGACGGGGAGGAATTGGACACGACTAAATTAGGGAGAAAAACCGGGGGGGGGGGGGAAATCTAGTTAAAAGTCTGATGATGAAGGCATAGTACATGAGTTCCACAAAATTAACGAATCCACCTTCTTGGCGTTTCAAAAAAATGGCTTAAATACTTTTAGTCATTTTAAAAGTGTAAATTGGATCAGTGCAGAATTCAAGTAAAATGAATCAGGAAGGAAAAGGAAGGAATCAGCTCTGAAATGTAAAAAGTTTAAGTGCCGTATCATTAGTTTCATAAATGGCTTGTTAGATAAAATGAAAAGAAATCAAATGTAATTATTTCTATAGACTTCCACTGTTGAGTCCTTGAGTAAGGTCCTTAACCCTGTCTGCGCCAGGGGGCGCTGTATCCTGACTGACCCTGAGCACAGACTCCACCTTCCTAACTGGGAAACTATGCGAGAAAAAAATATTTCACTGTGATTTAAGGTACATGTTACAATTATTATTATTATTATTATTATTATTATTCATTTTAACACCAACACCAGTACTCTAAATCAAACACCATTAAACATCAAGTATTAACAAACATCATTAAACACTATTAATACCAACATTCACCATTAAACACTAACAAATATTATTAAACATAGCTAAACACCAACATTCACCACTGACCACTTAGCAACAACATTAAAACCAGTTACATTCACTAACAAACATCAATAAATACTGTTAAACACAAACAGTCACCGTTAAACACTAATAAACATCTAACTAAACACAGCTATATACCAACATTCATCTTTAAACACTAACATCATTAAACAAAGTTAAACACCAACATTCACCATTAAACAGAGTTAAACATTAACATTCACCATTAAACACTAACAAACATCATTAAACACAGCTATATACCAACATTCACCATTAAACACTAGCAAGCAATACATATCTTAATGAATACGCCACTTGAACAATCACTAAACACAGCTACTGTATGTACCAACATTAAACATTAAATATTAACATAATTAAACACAGTAAACCCCAACATTCACTATTAAGCACTAACAAACATCACTAAACACAGTCAAACACCATTAAACACTATTAACACTAATATTCACCATCAAACATTTTAGCTGATGTATATATATATATATATATTTTTTTGTCTTATGTCAGTCTTTGAGGAAGGCTCTAAACCCTGTCTGCTCCAGGGGGCGCTGTATCCTGGCCGACCCTGCGCTCAGACCCCAGCCTGGGATATCCAACTGGGATATGAGAAAAAAAAAACATTTCACTGTGATTTATGGTACACGTGACAAATAATTGAATATTTACAACGATAATTGTAATTAGTGCTAAAATTACATAATTTTTTTATCGTTGTAAATATTTTTTTACATGTTTTGAATTCTACTGTAACAGATTTTTGTAAAATAATTTTTGTAAAATTATTAATTTGAAAAACATTTTTTGTTAAATTACTTCTGTAATTGATTTAAACTAGTTCCTACATGCCTTTCTACATTAAACACTATACCAGTAGATATTAGGTATTAGGTATTTTCGTTTTCTGTAAGCGCTACTGTAGAAGATAAAGCTCGGTTATGACCTTCCTCTCTTATGTACAGTATGAGTACCTGCAAACACATTCAGTGAGCCGAAGGAAATGGCTTTAGCCTGTTTCTTTTATTATCAATACACCACTGTGATAGTAAGATAATGCAAGTTAATGGTGAATTAGCAAGACTAGACCATTACCAATATCAGATGTCCAGTATAGATGTATTGACTGGGTTACACTACAGTATAAGTTAAAATAATTCATTTTTAGAATGAAGTAATATTAAATCCAAATAACAACGATGCATAATGTAAGTGGATTCAGAGCGCCACTGAAGCCTGAAGCACTCATGATGAAGCTAAAAATAAGATGTTCATAAACTGAGCAAGACTCCGATATTAGCCATGCTTTTAAATCACATGACCCTCTAACTGGCTCAATAACCACATCAGAATTATTCTCTCTCTCTCTTAAGGGTTAATCTGGCCTGGAGCAGGCTAAGTGAAGTAGGACACGGACAATAACGTTCAATCACGCAGAGTCATCATGTGATGCTGAGGAGGAAACAGGCAGCTGACTAGAACGCACACACACACACCATGTACACATTACACAATTCCATTACATACATCACCACTGGAGCTGAGAGACAATGATTTCACACACTTAGAAACTCGACCATGCATCAGCCTGTGAGGAAAAAAAACCCTTAAACCTTCAGGGTGAAGTTCATAATCAAATACTGTACCATTAAACACCAACATTCACCATCAAAACACCAACATTTTGATGTGCATGAAACTTTGCTGTACATTCTCTATGAAAAACATTTAAAACATTTAAACATTCAAAATGTTGGTCTTTTATGGAGAATGTTAGTTTTTAAAGGAGAATACTGTTGTTTGGTGGAGAATATTGGTGTTGAATGGAGATTGTTTGTTTAGTGGAGAATATTGGTGTTTGATGGTGCATGTTTGATTGCTTGATTGTAAATCCAGTGGAACCTCGGATAGCGAGTAACTCAGTTTACGATTGCAATTCTTTTCAAAGGTAAGGTGCTGGTTCATTTGTTTTTTTGTTTTTTTTACTTTACAGCAGTGATTCCGTTAGTCTGCGCTCACGCGAGTGTCATTAGAGAGATTGGGGGGAGGGAGGAGGAGTTTTACTGTGTAAGACGAGGCAAGGGAAGGGGCTAATTCCAAACACACACACACATACACACACACAAATACACGGCGCCTGCGCGCACAAATGGAAACACTTATCTGTTGGTATTTATTTTAACTTTTTTTTTTAAAGGTAAAGTGCAGGTTAATTTGTTTTATTTTTACTATATATATTGTATTAATAATTTTTCTGTATTTATTTCTTTGGGCTGTGGAACGAATTATTTGAGTTTTCATTATCTCTTATGGGAAGGTTTGATTTGGTTTATGAGTGTTTTGGAAAACGAGTCCGCTTCCGGAACGAATTATGCTCGTAAACTAAGGTTCCACTGTAATGCAGTTTTATGGTGATTGTTAGTGTTTTATGGAGAATATTAATTTATACTGTTGTTTAATGGAGAATGTTGGTGTTTGATGGAGAATGTTAGTTTTTGATAGAAATTGTTGGTGTTTAACAGATACGGAATGTGTTTGATTGGCTATGTTGGTGTTTGATGGTGAGTAGTGTTGAGTGTAATGGACAGTGTTGGATTTTGGTATAATGCTGCGCTAAATGGTGGTGTGAAGTGATTTTTTTAATGGAGGCTGTCAGTGTGTGTTGATGTTTGATAGTAGTCCAGGGTGTGGTCATAATATAACCCTGCGGCATGATGGGAAAGGAGACTGTCACTCTGATCAGTGACCACACAGTGATGCAGCACTGAGGTCAGGTTAGGAGAAGGAGAGGAAGTGATGGATTGTGTGTGTGTGTGTGTGTGTGTGTGTGTGTGTGTGTGTGTGTGTGTGTGTGTGTGTGCGCCAGATATTGTTAGATGCTAAATGTCCCAATCATGTTAGAGTCCAATCACAGCTATCCATTCTATCCATGCTAGCTCTGTCCATGTTTACATCTGTATTAAATATTTATGTTTCTTTAGAGCACATCATCTTGTTTTGCTATCTCTCTCTCTCACACACACACACACACACACACACACACACACACACACACACACACGCACACACACACACACACACACACACACACACCACTAACTTCACAGTATTAGACTGCATATTCGATTTGTGTCTTTGACATTAAATCTGAAGTCAGATGATCAGAGAGATGAGAAATAGGCTAAATAATAGCTCCAGGGTAGAGCTGGTGGAAGAAGAGGAGGAGTGGAGAGAGAGAGAGAGAGAGAGAGAGAGAGAGAGAGAGAGAGAGAGATGTGAAAAGGAAGTGGCCTCGTTTACTGATCCACATTTACTGCTGGGAGAGATAAAATACAACTCAGTGTCAAATGGTGTTAAAGTCTTCTCTCTCTCTCTTTCTTCATCTCATACTGTCTTTTATTCCCTGTTGTTTTTTTCCTTTTTTTATTATTTCCCATATTCCATCTCTTTACAAGCCAGGAACATACATACATTGTGCCATTACTCCCAGTGGTGTTTGATGGAAAATGAATGATGATGCTGATAATTACTGTTAGGTTTTAGCAGTAATCAGTGGTGTTTGAAAGTAAAAACCTGACAATGGTGATAAAAAAAAAAATCAAGTGTTTAATGGGAAACTGGTGATAGGTGCTGACAGGATTAGTGTTTTACAGCAGATGGATGGTGTTTTATAGTGCTGATAAGCGTTTAATGGCAGTCAGTGGTAGTTGATGGAAAACTGTGGATGGTGAAAATAGCTCGTTTTGATGTTTAACAGAGGTCAGTGGTGTTTGGTGGAAAACTGCTGATGGTTAGTGTTTTTGTTGAATGGTAGTTGGTGGTGTTAGAAGGTAAGCAATTGATGGTGCTGATAATTAGTTTGGTGTTTTGCCGATGCCTGTGGTGTTTGGTGGAATAGTGTTGATGGTGGCAACTAATGTTGGTGTTTGTTTGACCTTGGTGGTGTTTGATGTAAAAAGTTGATGGTGCTGATAATTAATGTTGGTGTTTGGTGGTAATTGTTGTTGTATGATGGAAAACTGCACGCTGATTTATTAGAGTTAGTGTTTAATGATAGATGGTGTTGTTTGATGGAAAACTGTTGATGGTGCTGATACTTAGCCTTAGTGTTTGCTAGTACTTGGTGGTGTTATAAAGAAAGCAGTTGATGGTGCTGACAGTTGGTGTTAAACTGATGTCTGTGGTATTTTAAGGTAAAATGCCGATACTTAATATTGGTCATCAATGATAATCAGGGTACGTATGTTTATTTTTTGTACCATAAGTTTGTTATTAATTTGCTTAGTTAACATTTAAATTGTGTTCCTGTTCTGAAACCCGGTCACATATGTATTATATTATATAAACAATTATACAAGAATCAGCTCAGCAGGAGATCAGATGGATTAAAGCAGAAGCTCTGTGATCATGAGGTGGAAACACTCCAGTATCAGGGAGAAATGATCTGATTCACATTTCATACAAACTTTCATAACTCTTTTGATTGCCGAAAGCTGCTTTGAAACAATGTCCATTTTTAAAAGCACTGTACAAATAAAATTGAATTGAATGGCCTGATCATCTGAGTACAGTGATGTGTAACTTCCTCATACACGCATTTGTTAAAAATTGTTAATATTTTTGTTTTAGAAATCTTATTTATTTATTTATTTATTTATTCATTTAAATACAAAACAAAAAGTAGCATGCATTTAATCTTTTTAGTTGAAACAGTTCTTGGTGCAGACTGTATGTTTGACTGAATATATTTAAAATAAATTTGGACACTTTTTAAATAGCTATTCTGCTATGCGTGGAGCCACACACTTATTAGTAAGCAAACAAGCTGATCTATTTCTGCATACAAGTACTAAATAATAAAATATTCATATATAATAATATTTAAATAATATCATGTTTTTAATAATAATAATAATAATAATAATTACAATTAAATAGTAAAATACTTGTATATAAGCTGAAAAGAATAATATTATGTAAAATAACAAAATTTAACAAATTATATAAATATATTAAATAACAGAATGTGTGTGTGTGCTTTAAGCAGAAGCAGAAAGCACCCATGAGGTGTGTTACTCCTTCAGTGTGGATGTAGGAGACCAGCGAGAACTAAACACAAGCACACAGACAAACACACTTTTACAGCTAGAATTGAGACATGGCAGAGATTACATAGAACCATCACACCTTTGAACAACTGAGAATAAAACAGTCTCGTCTGGTTTGAGCTTCATGTGAGGGTAGGCAAAGAGCCGTGGTGTAGAACTAAAGCCAGGAGGAAAACCCGAGCTGCTGAGAACCATGAGCCGAGTGTGAGGGGGAAAAACACCAGCACATAAATCATTCAGGTTCTACATCACACTGACACCACAGGAAACACACACACACACACACACACACACTATAAGTGTTGTCCTTCATCAAAATGAGTCCTGATTTCATGAAAGCCACGTCTTCAAGGGTAAGCTTAATCTCTTAAAAGTTTGTAGAATTGATCGACTGCTTCTGTGAACTCGCTGGTGAAAAGTGTTGTCTATTTTATATAATGCAAGCTTACAATAAAATACACAACACTTATTAAACACATTCATTCATACATTTCTTCATCTTCTATAGCGCTTATCCTGTACAGGGTCGTGGGAAGCCTGGAGCCTTTCCCAGGAGAGTTTGGGCACAGGGCCGAGTCCACCATGGACAGGGTCAGCTACACATTAAAACTCTTTATCTAACATTAGCGAGCTTATAAAATAACATTAATGGGACCAGTATGACCCATTTGAAAATGAAACATTTCCTGAATATTATCCAGTTTATTTTATTGGAACAAGTCTTCAAAAATGTTTAAACACAACAAAACTAATGGTTCTGATTTTGTGTGGTTTTGGGGGGCTCTAGAAATGATTTCCTCAAACAAATACAGACCTGGGGAACATCTTTTTCAGGTCCCTATGATGACCAGGAGAACATTACCCCGGGAACATGGGACCCTTTGTCATGCTCACTTTTTGTGCCATATAAATCTGGGGGTGTGGTCCGATCGGCTTGAAGTACCTGTACCCTTCAAAGTTTACCGCACTGGATATTCAGCCATGTTAAATATGATTCGCAACCGCAGAGAGCAAGATGGTTCCGTTCAAAGTGAACAAGTGACCAATGATTCGCCAGAAGTGATGAACCATTGATCAATCATTGCGCTTTGCTAGAGCGTGCAAAAAAATGGAAGCCAGAAAGGGATTTTAATATTTATTGTCATTATTATAGAGGATGATATTATTTTAATATGGCACAATAAGAATGTGCGATTAATATAATATACAGTATTTTCATTAATAAATCCTTACTGTTGAAAAGGCTAGTAAACTCCACAATAATAATTTCTCTGTACATCTTGTAAATTGATTTATTCATGGTCTACACATCTCAATAGGATATGTTTTGCAATTTGATCATTTTTCATTTCAATAAATATTCAGTGTTTAATTTCAGTAGTGTGAAATTTCCAAAGCATTAGTAACATGTATGCAAGGTGTTTAGGTTACCAGGGAGGAAGTGATGTCTGTGGTTGTGACATTGCGCGGTATTTTCAGCTCAACACACCTTATTAACGTTCCTAAAGAGCTACACATAAAAAACTTTCCTTTTTCTTAGCTAGCTTCATCACAAGCCTGGCTAATGGTTTCAATTTGTTGTACAGCAAAATAATATAGCTAGATTCATAGTTTCATATCAAGCATGGCATCTTATGTTAAATAGTGTACTGTAAATATTAATTTGCCTATTAATTTTAAGTAAATGTTTGATTCCTTGCCACTAAATGTGATTAAAATGATCCATACAAGGCAAGTGTTTGGTTTGCTAACTTGACTACTACTAGTTAGTAGATTAAAAAACTCATTTAAATAAAAATAGAACTAATCATTAGGTATTTTATAATAATCTTCACTCTTGACTAGAATAGCATGATATAGTTTATCTGATGAAAAACATTTTTAAAAATTATACTCTTTATTTGATAACTAACACTACTTGCCTCAGTTTGTATTTGCTACTGATATAAATTACCACCACAAAACAAATAGATAACATACTAACCAACATACAAATGTAGAAAGTCACCAAAATTAACTGGGTACAGATATACCGTTAAATATCATTGAAACTATTTATCTAGCAAGTGATGATGTTCACATGAGTTTTTAATTTCCAAAATGCCTTGTGTTAGTGATGTGTGTGTGTGTGTGTGTGTGTGTGTGTGTGTGTGTGTGTGTGTGTGTGTGTGTGTGTGTGTGTGTGTGTGTGTGAGAGAGAGAGAGAGTGTGTGTGTGTGCGTGTGTGCATGTGTGTGTGTGTGTGTGCATGTGTGTGTGTGTGTGTGTGTGTGTGTGTGTGTGTGTGTGTGTGTGTGTGTGTGTGTGTGTGTGTGTACCTGTGGCAGTGCAGAGCTGAGTTGACGCTGGAGCGAGTCCCGGTCGTACATGACATCCTGAAGGTGCTGCTGAGCAAGGGCGAGGCTCTCCTGCGTCTCTCGGAGCGTGTCCAGGAGACGGTCTCGCTCATCCAGCATATTCACCATCAGCTGCTCAAAGTGTGAGTCCGGGTCTGAGGAACTACTCTGAGAACCTCGCTGGCTCATGGCCGTGTCCTCGCTGATCGTGGGCATCACCTCGCACATCATCTTCACCTGGAGATCAAATAGCAACAATGTTCAGGTTCAGAGGTTGGTCTGTGTCAGTGCTTCACAGTTCTTTTACTTAAGGATATTGGTATTGATTGGAATTGATGGAGTTTGATGGGGTTTGATGAAGGTTGTTAGTTTTTGCTGGAGTACAGTTAGTGGTTGGAGGTGTTTTATGGAGTAAGGTGGTGCATGCTGTAGAATGTAAATATATAACAGACAATGTTAGTGTCTGATGGGCAACTTTGGTGCCTGATTGGGAATATTGGTATTTATTGGTGTTTGGTGGACATGCTGGTGAATGTTGAATGTTGCAGTTTGATGATGAATTATGGTGTTTGGTGGCGAATGTTGGTGTTTCATAGTGAATTATGGTGTTTGGTGGCGAATGTTGGTGTTTGATGGAGAGTGTTTGTGTCTGGTGGAGAATATTGCCATTTTGTTGGTAATTGATGCTGAATGTTGGCGATTGATTGGCGTGGTGTTTGAAGGTGAGTGTTGATGTTTGATGGTGAGTGTTGGTGTCTGAATAAAAATGTTTGATGTTGAATGTAGTGTCAATGTTAGATGGTCAATGCCTCGATTTAATGAAGAACTTTGGTGTTTGTTGGAGAACACTGGTACTAATGGAGAATGTTTATAAAGCTTTCATGCTATTTGTGAAGAACATTGTTAGATAACAGTTGAATGTAGGCCTTTAGCATTTACTAAAATGACAATGACATGAATATAAATAATAAAGCATTACATCCTGCACAAAATATCCAGCTATAAATATTTACAATATATGAAAATGTTGTAGCTAATACAGCTCAGTTTTTAGACTTTGCATGTCTGGATCAGTTTCTCTCTCTCTCTCTCTCTCTCTCAGGCTGGCATAAATACACAGGGGTCCTCAGCTAGCTGCTAAACGCTAACAATTTGTCCCCAAACTGTTTCGCTTGGACAGCAGCCATCTCTTTCTGTCTCTCCATCTGTCTCCTGTGATCCGACTGCGTACACAATAGTTTCATTTAAAGCTGTGCTGAAGTAGAGCAAGACTTACCAATAGTACTGTATTATGATTACACACACAAAACCGTCTCACTTTTGCACTGAGAATAAACCACCACCCACATCCTGTCTGCTCGTAGGAGCTTCTTTAGCGGATCCTTTTCATTCATGGATAGGGTAGTGGGGTGCCAATACTTTATACAAAGCAATGTATAAAACATTCTGAAAAAGGGTGTGATTATTCTGAGGCTATTGGCGGAGACTAGTGAGGCCGTTATATTGTTCACTCGATTCATTAAAATTAACTGTTTGAAAGAAATCATCTCAGTGAATTAAATCAGTTCCCTGCTCTAGTATACAGTGACATTACATCAAACCCTACATAATGCGCATATGTTGTGATACACACACCCTGCACCCACACACACACATCTCGTTTAGTTTAAACTCAGACAGGAAGAGGCATGAGTAAAAAGAAAATCATTGTGAATCATTTATAGGAATGCAGATACAACTGAATGGAGGAATAAATGAACGCAATGAACTGAAGGATACATTTGGGAGGAGTGAATGAACAATGAATTGAGAAATAAAAGGAGGGATGAATCAAGGCTGGATGAAGGGGTTTAATGCAGGAGCGCTAGATGGATGGATGGATGAAAGATGAAGTAGTAAAGGCAGGGATGAATGGATGAGTGGGTAAAGTGTTAGATATATGGACGAACATAGAATAAATGGTGTGAAAAAATGGATGAATAGAAGGATGAAAGAAAGGAGTACTGCATGAAAATGAGAATGAATGAATAAAAGGGTGGATGAAAAAGAGAATAAAGGAATTTATGAATGAATATATGGAGGAATTAATGGTGCATTCATGGAGAAAAGAATTGAAGGATGAAAGAATGGAGAGATGAGTAAAGGGGTGGATATATGAGTAAATAAAGGGATGAGTGAAGAGATGAGTGATGAGAAGAGTAATGGATTAATGAATGTGAAACGGAAGGTGAATTGTGGAATGATTAGTGCGATGGATAAAGAAGGAATAGTAAAAAGGCTACATGACCAATAAATGAAGAAGTCATGATGTGAAGGGTTTAATCTGGGAGGGATGGGTATGTGTATAGTTAAATGGAGAATAAATAAATAGTTAAAGAAAGGGATGAATGGAGGAATGAACAAAGGATGTATGGATACTGTAGAGATGAATGGAATGTAATAGAAGAGGATGGAGTGATGAAATGATGGGATTCAATGAGATGTGGTTGAATGGGGAGAAGAATGTATGATGGGTGAATAGTGAGTGAATAAATGGATGTGAATAGAGGCATGAATGGGAAATAAACTGAGGCACGAGTGAAGGGATGAATAAATGAATAAATGGAGGGATGAATGAAGAGAGGTGGATAAATCAATGAAAATGGGATGAATAAAGTGCAAGGTAAAGGAGCGGGATGAATGAATAAAAAGAAGCATGTGCATGTACAGATGTGCCAATCGATAAATTATTCAGTGAGAGGGAGAGTCTGGGCTTTCCCTTCATTCACACTCACACACACACACACACACACATGCCACATGATTTTTATAGACCTGTAATAAAATCAAACCCTCTTTGTTTCCCTAAAGTGATTAACTACATTTTCTCCTACACCCAATGTTAGCTTTGCCTCGCGAGGGTAGCATTCATTCACCAGGTCACACTGGTACTGTAGGTTTGCATTCTTGTCCTGTTAGCTTCTGTTTTTATTTGAGATGAATATACTGTACACTCATTACCTTTCATTTAGTGAGCTTTCTTTCTATCATAGTTTTAACTTGCTAAGTTAACGTTCGTTCCTCCAGGATATCTTTCACTTGTTTGTTTTTCTCACTCATTACATTAGTTTCATTCAATCTTAAATTTGCACATTAGCTTTCATTCGGTACCTTTGCTTTTGCTTTCTAGGTTACTAGATTAGCTTTGTCTCTCTATGTTGTATAATCTTTTTTATTATTCTTTTTGTTAGCTATAATTTGCAAAGATTTATTGAAAACTGAACATTCGCAGTTAGCGTTGAACTGATATAGGAGCTATTTGTTATTACGCTGTAATGCTCTCTACCAAAACAAAGAACAGAGACTGCGCTTCAAATTTGTTGCCAATAAACAACAGATCATTCATAACAATATGAATATATACTGTATTGTACAGTTTTACATTTGTCTGTTTGAAATCATTAATAATAATATGTATATACAGTGTACACATCCCCAAGTGGAAATACTTTGACGTATTCTTGACTCTTAATTGAGAGTGTGTAATGTTCTGATGCTTATTGAAAAATGAAAAAAAGAAAAGTTCAAAGCCATTGGGGTCACATTTCAGAAAAAGAAATTGGCAAAAAGGGAAACAGGGAAACATAAAGGTATGTAGCTGGTGTCTCTTCATAATATTTTGTACGTGGTAAAATAGGCAAGTACAAAACTTATGGTAATTTACCTTACTGTGTCGCTAGCTTACAGATCATTGAATATAATATAAAAAATGTATTTTCAGAGTCTCACATTGGCAAAGTTAAGCCAAAAGTTAAAGTCAAGCAATCAGGAAGATCAGTCTGCAATAACTGATATACACTGTGATTATTTTTACTACAAAACGTAATGTAACCCAACCAAGTAGCAAATAATATTAACTATTTAATTAATAATAATCCATACATACATTCTATATAAGAGTTTAGAAGTACAAACCACTACAAATACAATACATATAGTTTAGAATTAGAAAATGATATATATCAAGTCAAACAAAGACTTGGTGAAAATTTCAAAGGTGAAATTTTGTGAATGAAGGCATAAAACCGATCGTAGCTCTCTAAAAAAAAAAGAGAAAGAAAGATAGAAAAGAAGCTGACTCCCACCCTGACCCAACCCATGGCAACCATACACTCATTGTGCTGATGATCAGACAACATGGCAATAAGGAAGAAACAATTTAATTTTTTTTTTTTACAAACTTTCTATTTTTTTTACTTTCTATTTTACTGCTAAACCGTTTCCATGTAAATTAACCTACTGAGGCAACCAACAATTAAGGTTTAATAAACGAGTGAGTATTCGTGATGTTAATCAGGGCTCTGGTGTTACACACGTCATTCTCAGCACCCGTTCGAATATTAATAGTATGCTATCCTTGCTAATTAGACAAACTCTGATCCTCTTAGCTGTTTATTTTATTAGCACCAGCGAGGCGTTCGGTTGGTCGTCATGGTTACACACTCACACACCATCTGTCACGGAGACCACCTCGCAATCTACACACGCTAATGCTAACAGTGTCAATTACAGTGTGTGTGTATGTGTATGTGAATGTACATGTGTGTGCAAAGCTAAGATGCAAAATTTGTCAAAAACTTGGACAAAACAAGTGCTTCCTCAATGGGGTGATTAATAAAAAAAAAAATACTCTCACAGTATATATATTTTTTACCTTTTTGTTTTTTTACAAACTGGTCAAAATGCCATACAGTTAGTCAACAAACACAAGCAGGCAACATTTTACAGTAAGTTTTCGCATTATGGTTAGCTAGCTTGTTATCTTAGCTATTTTGTTAGTTACTACCGCTTGTAATAAACTGAGGTTATGATTAGAGTTCAACCTACGCAGCTAGCAAGCTAACCTGACCAAGATTTTGTCAAATTTACCTCAGGAACTTGTATGTGTTTGTGTGTACAGAATATATATTTTTTGTTCATTATATATTTTAGATTATCTTACATTAGATTATTTTAAGATATCATTATGTTATATAAACTGCTGATTCATGGAGTTTTAGTTTTTTATGAAATGAGGAGCATTAGCACTTTAGCAATAAAGGGAAAATGTTTAAGATTAGTATACAATTTTCATATTCTTATTGTGTGTGTGTGTGTGTGTGTGTGTGTGTGTGTGTTAGAGAGAGAGAGAGAGAGAGAAATCATTCTCTTTACATGTCACACCACTGTTCAATGCTAAATTATATTTTTGATTATATTTAAAAGAATATCGAGAGCATTAGCACACTAGCTCTACACCACTATGTGTAGTAAATATCAACCACTAATGCTAATTTAGCTTCTTCTAGCATATCTGGCATACAGTACTTACATCATTAGAGCATTAGCATTGCAGCAAATCATATTTAAATAATCATCCACTGATTGATGCTAATTTAACTATTTACCACAGGGTACGTTAGCATTGATGAAATAATTAAATAACAAATATAATTAACATTTTAGCAATACCAAATCTGTAAAGATTTGAATTTTTTTAAGTAGAGCTTTATCTGAATATTTGTACATTTGTTTATATTTGTGTATGTGTGTGTGGCGGCTACAGCATTATCTTGCTAATTAATGGTAATTTAGCTTTCTACTCCTTGTAGTGAGCATTTGTGCATTAGCAGTATATACAGTGCCTGTTTAGAGTCATATTTAGCATAAACTAGCATGTGATCTGCATATTATCCCACTGTGTGTGTGTGTGTGTGCGTGTGTGTGTGTGTGTGTGTTGTGTGAGGGGGTCACCTCAGGTCATATTCGTTTCTTGTTCTTAGCTTTTTTTTCCCTGCAACAGCAAGGAAGTAGTGTGTCTGTAATAATGACTCATGAACATTAGCGTTTTTCCGAAGTAAAGTAGCCTTCAAAAATGTTCAGATCACTCGTGTGAGTCAACGGTTTCAGGTTTTCTTTACAGCAGAACGTAATGAAGACTGGTGTCGTGTTATTAATTGCACTCAGAATAGTAAAGTAAATGTTAAGAATAAATCCCCTATATCCTACACATACATTGTGATTTCATGACCTCAGAATAGTGTTTCATTAATACGTGTCATTAATACAGTACGTGTACATTCAGGTCGTCAGCTGACTTCATTTTATCTCCACAAAACGTTGCTGAGTCTCGACCTGAGCGACTGAAGCGACCCCAGATCATAACACCTCCCTCTCTCCAGAGGCTTGTACAGTGGACACTATGCATGATGGGAGCATCACTTCATCCTCCGCTCTTCTTACCTTAATGCACTCATCACTCTGGAACAGGGTAAATCTGGACTTATCAGACCACATGACCTTTTTCCAATGATCCACATTCCATTCCTCAAGCTCCCTAGCAAACTAAAGACTTTTTTTTTTTCCGATTAGTCTCACTGCTAAGTGGTTTTCTTATGGCTACACAGCTCTTTAGTCCCAGTCCCTTGAGTTCCTTTTTTAACACGTTGTTCTCACCAAGTGTTTAAGTAATCTCAGAGTATGATAATAAGATGATAATTTTCTTTTTGTTTTCAACCACATTTCTTCCTTGAAGATGATGGGCCACCACTATCTTTGGAGGTTTTAGTAATGAGTTTTACAGTTTTCTTATTTTTAACCCAATTTTCTTAAATTCATCTTAATACAGGACAGTAATCTGACCCTTCTGAAACAGTAACTTCTGTAACATAGTTGCCTTTGTTATCTGACATGGCTGTGTACGGAATGAGAAGCTCCTCACTGCATCAGTTAGGGTTCAATAACGTGTTGCAGCTGAACCGTATTAATCACTGCAATCACAAGTTAATGACTTGTTGGTGGTGACTTTTTTTTTTGGTATACATTGTATGATGACATTAGCTCATACAGTCGCAAATGAAATTACAGTAACTGGTGTGAATTATAGTGCGAATAAATCTCAGCTTAGAATCTCAGCATTTAATCCCTGCAAAATGGTTTGGGATTGGGATATTGAGTTACCATATTACTTGATTTATGTGATTACCATATAACATACACCACAGCTATACCATATAACTCAGAGTTCTAGGATTTGATGCCTAAAAAAAATGATGTACAATATACCAGAAGGCATGTGACGAAAATGGTCCCATGTGAGAGCCGGTGAGCTTAATGCTATTAACCAATTATTATTATGTTTCTTAATGTTTCCTTAACAAAACTTAAAAATGTTTGCATGGACATGATCTCTTTAATCGATTGAAATCATTCTGATTAGAGATTCTAACTTAACTGTTTACATGGACGCTGATCCAAGAAGGACGGAATGTAACTTTTTTGACATTCGCAAAGCGGTTCTCCCCACTGTGAAGTGTTTAATCTGCCAGGAAAGTACAGTAACAAAAGAAGAGGAAGAAGACATTTGCTCCAGCAAATTTAGGTTAGGTTAGACTTGACATCCTCATGATTAGGTAGCTCTTCTTCCTCAAACTTCTTCCTCAACCACAGACCCAGTGTGGACAGTAAAGACGGGTGAGACAGGGCTGTTTGGTCAATCGGAGGTTACTGACCAGGAACAGTAGCTACATTTTCTCACAGGAAACTTGTCACGTCACCTAACGTTACCCCCACTTGGGGCAACCATGGAAAATATATTTACACAACTAATATTTACCTATTCAAGAGATTGTTAAAGCTTTACACTCCATTGAAATGTCATTCCAATCCGCCTGGATTGGGTCAGACTGTTCCGACTCAGTTGTGTTTCCATGATGCAGTTTTATTCAGATTATTAGTGGTGCTCTTAGTCCTTCACCTAGTGACCCAGTATCAGGATGTATGAGTTGATAGAAGACTTCAGAGCACGTCTGATGGTCGCTCTGGGTAAAGTCGTCCGCCAAACGCCATAAACGTAAGTGTAAGTATTTCCATGTGTTTGAACTGAGTGTAATATTTAACATTAACAGCAATGATGAAGTGTGTTTTCATGCTGCCTAACTGCCTGGAAGGTGAAAATCATAAGAAATGCTACAACAAGATGATGATGATGATGATGATGATGATGATGATGATGACGACTGCACTGCTAATAATTAAGCTAATGATAATTAGATTGATTTTATGAGAAAAAAAGTTTTCACAAAGTCGTCACTCAATAAATGAATATGTGTAAATGCCAGTGTGGCGAGGTTTTCTAAAAGTAAGGAGACGTTTCTGTAACATATAAGGAAGGAGTCTCCAGTGCCGGTGCTTTGTAACAGTCAGAAGTAAAGCTGTAACTTCAAATAACTTCAAGGGAGAGGAGGAGAGTGAGGCTGGCGAGCGGCCCGCTGCTTATAGCTGCTGTAACTCTCTGCACGCGATGGTACGAGGGAATAAGAGAAATAAAACACTCAGGGGTGTGCGGGTTTAGGAAAATAAACAACTCCAGGCTGATAAGAGTAAATTCACTTCATCACACTTCAGTGTCTCACTGTAACACACACACAGTGTTTTATTCTGTATGCCTGAGTGAAGCGTTGCGTCTGTGTCAGGTTTCTCTGTAGAGCCGTAACACACATCGCGTGTGTATCAGTATTCAGGCATATTCAGCACTACATCAGTGCTCAGTACATCATCACTAATGAACGCTCCAGGATCAATTTTAAATCGGTCCGATCGTTCACATCCGGTCCGCTCCTCTGCTCTAATGCTAATCAGGGAGAATCCTCAGCCCATTGTCTGAAGTGCATTACATCATACCCGGTGTGTGTGTGTGTGTGTGTGTGTGTGTGTGTGTGTGTGTGTGTGTGTGTTGGGTGAATTCCTGCATTGCACGTACGTTTGATTTCAGACAGCAATGTGCATTTAACTCCTCTATCATCCATCCATTCATCAATCAGCATGAGAGAGAGACCGATGGATGCAGAATGAATTCCCATGCATGTGTGTGTGTGTGTGTGCGTGTGTGTGTGTGTGTGTGATTGATTCTGCATGTTCCTGCCACACACACAAGACTAGGTGTTATTGCAGCATCTCTCTCTCTCTCTCTGTCAATCCCTCTTTCCGTATCCACCTCTCTTCTACTCTGTGTCCTGTCTTTCTCCGTCCCTCTCTACCTGTCTCTCTCACACACAGTCTCTCTCTCTTTTTCTCTCTCAGTCCATGTATTCTCTTTTTCCTCTCTCCATCACTGTCGGTCTCTCTGTACGGTTACCCTGCTGTCTTCCTCTCTTGAGTTCTTGAGACACGCGTCTCTCTGTCTTTCTCAACCTCTATCAGTATTATTGCAGTGCCTCACACTTTTTTTCTTTCTTGCTCTCTAGTGTGTGTGTGTGTGTGTGTGTGTGTGTGTGTAATTGCAGCATCCCCCCGTGTCCGTATTCGTACTCACTGCTTCCTCCTCGTCCTCTGTCTGCTCCGGTAGATCAGTATTCCCAGCTGTGCGGTTCTCCGAACCAATCCCGACTGAATCCCAGACCCACAGCGGGCATCCTTCACATTCCTGATCCTGATCTTAATCCTCTGAGCTCCGTCATTGTGCTCCTGCTGAAATCCACATCACCAAGCTAGAAGGGAAAAGAAGCCAGGTGTGAGAGAGTGAGAATGAAGAGAGAGAGAGAGAGAGAGAGAGAGAGAGAGCAGCCGCTGATGGAGGACCTGGAGGACGAGGAGGAGGGGTCTTAAAGATGCAGCTGGCCCTTTTTTCAACATCTGCACACGTTATTGCTGTCTTTAACACCGCTAACACTGACGATCAGTGGGACGGAGGTGGATTTCATCACAAACTGAATCGATTACAGATGATTTTAACCCTCATAGTAGCAGCATGGGGAAAAAAAATTCCCAAAATCATATTTGTTTGCATTTCCAGCTGCAGGTGTTCATTCAAGACTCCAGAACACATCTGGATTTCTTACTCTACCTTCATTAGCAACTTGAAAATGTCTTTTTTTTTTCTTTCTATTATCTTATTTATAAAGATTATGCTTACACTGTTGTAATTAAACATTATAAGACATTATGCACATTGTTAGAATGACTTATTGGGTATTATACATTATGAATTGTTACCATGATATTAGTTTATAATACTTATACTTCATAATACTTTATATGGACATATGACTTATGTATACATTCATAACATCTAATAATGCATGCTTATATGGTAAAGTGTGTCTAGTCCTTTTGCATGTGACATCAGGACGTCTGTCCGCCACAGTCCCGCCCGCTACTGGACGGCAAAACCCACATACAAAACCAGCAAGCGCTATACACACTCATAGAGTTATAAACACTTAATAAACAACTGACTTACTGAATTAAACACTCTCAGCGTTATAAATGCTTGAATAATAAACAAGTAAATACTAAACAACAGACTTACTGCAATTATAAACACGTATAGCGTAATAAATATTGAATAATAAACAGGTGACTTACTGTTGTTATTAACACTCATAGAGCTACAGAGACTGAATAATAAAGAACTGACTAACACTCATATGGTTATAAACACTAAATAATAAACAAGCGAGTTACTGCAGTTATAAACATTCATAGAGTTATAAACACTAAATAATAAACATCTGAATAAATAATAAATGAATGGCTTATTGCGGTTATTAACAGTTATAGCGGTATAAACACTAAATAATAAATGACTGAAACCAAGTGTGTTTATTATTAGTGCGACAGTAATTAAAATATTACAAACACCACTTGCAAAGCTGTCTTTAAGTATTTTCATGCTTAATTATCACTCGCGTCTACAATCACTCTGCAATGAATGCACTATAATATGGTGTCATCATACATACGTCCTTCATAGAAAGCGTTACATAATGTATGTGGAATAAATAGCTAACAAATTGCTTCAATCTGTTTTCAGCACCTTTCCCCTCATTAACATTCTGTAAATATTCATGAATATGCAAATCAGAAATGCCCCGCATTCCTAACCACCTCGTATCACATTATTCATGCGTAGCCTCGAACATGCTATCACGGGTAAAGTGACTGGCAGGAGAACTGCGGTTCCTCTTTACCGCAGCATATTAAGGACCATATTGGAGACAAACCGGATGTGGTTCTCTGTCTGTGGAAGTTTCAGCAATGTGACATTACTTGTGTCAAATGGAAATGAAGATAACAGATTGACTGTGCCTTGTGCTCCACTCATAAACCTGCTCAGTGGAACCTGGTGGAACCCTGTGTCAGACAATGTTCTCCTAACCTTTACCCCCAGACATTTACTCATTTAGTCATCATGTTAACAGTACACTTGTGCAAAACAACACAGTGCATGTATTAAGATTTCACTAGAAGCAAAGGACTGGTCTAAAACCTCAATGAGAGTTTTAGAAGCAATTCTAAAAGTTTGCATTATCTGTAATAGCTTTAGAACAGTTGTGTGAACGCAGTAAGTCTAGAACTGAAGTGAAGTCATGAATTTAAAATCATACTGACATATCTAGAACCACATCAAGGGTTCTTGGCTCATAGTAAGACATTCCAGATACGTTGATAGAGATGGTCAGGGCCATAGCACTGTTGTAGAACTGGGACAATTCAGAAAAACATAGTGAGGTGTCTGGTAGCACTAGAACCACGGCAAGAATGATACTTCTAGATAGTTGTGTAAATTTAATAAGCGCCCTAAAATGACAACAAGAGATTTGTAACCAAATAGACAGTTCTGGAACCACAGTAAATGTTATGTAACCACAGTGAGGGCTCTAGAACAATATTGAAGTTATTTTACCACACATACAGTACAGAGCAAAAGTTTGGACACACCTTCTCATTCAAAGAGGTTGAATTTGTATTATGGCAAGAAAAAAGCAGCTAAGTAAAGAAAAACGAGCGGCCGTCATTACTTTAAGAAATGAAGGTCAGTCAGTCGGAAAAATTGGGAAAACTTTGAAAGTGTCCCCAAGTGCAGTCACAAAAACCATCAAGCGCTACAAAGAAACCGGCTGACATGCGGACCGTCCCAGGAAAGGAAGACCGAGAGTCGCCTCTGCTGCGGAGGATAAGTTCATCCGAGTCACCAGCCTCAGAAATCGTAGGTTAACAGCAGCTCAGATCAGAGAGCAGGTCAATGCCACGCAGAGTTCTAGCAGCAGACACATAAGAGCTGTGATACTTTAAATGGAATGACATTTATATAATGTAACCATCCCAAGGATTCTAGAACCACAAAGATTTAAGTAACCATACCAACGGTTCTAGAACTAGAGAGCATGAGTTATGTTACCATACACAATTATAGAACCACAGTGAGAACGATGTTGCAATACCATGGATCCTAGAACCACGGGGAAAAATGAAGTACTCATACAGAGATTTCTAGAACCACAGTAAGAAGTGGGGTACCAGTGGGGCTCTAGATGAACTCTTCTCTTTCCATCCAGATGGGTCTGGTCATTTCATCGTCACATAAATTCAGATGGCAGATGAAAGCGAATCATAAGGAGCATGAAAGGGAAAATGTTTCATAGACTGATGTTCAGAACCAATGCTCTGCTCTCTTTCTATCACACATGATCTCATTAGCAGAGCAGAATATTCAGGACTCCGGAGACCTTAATATCACACGCCAGAAAACATGTTGCTGTGATTAAAAACACTGAAATACACTACGCTAAAAAGAAAAAGATTGGCAGCACGGTGGCTTAATGGTTAGCACTGCAGCCTTGCAGCTCGCGTCCGAAAGAGAGATTAAGAGAGATAGGAAGAGTGTATAGAGAAAGTCTGAAAGTATAGAGACTGAAACTCTAGTGTTCTAGATGTGAGATTGGAACAGCTTGATTAAGTTTTTATGTGTCACATGAATGAAAAAAAATGAGCATTTGCATTTGGTTCTTAGATTTTATTTCAAAGCCTGAGTACTAGAACCACAGCAGGAGTCAGTAAGTAACTATATCAAAGCTTCTAGAACCATGTCAAGAGTTATGTAACTGTACTGCATTTCAGAACCACAACAAGGCTTATATAATAAAGCTGATCATTATAGAACCACGTTACAGTGGAACCTTGGATTACGAGCATAATTCGTACCGTAAACCAAATCAAGCCTTCCCATAAGAAATAATAAAAACTCAAATAATGCATTCCACAGCCCAAAAAAATAAATACAGAAAAATAATTAATACAATATATAAAGTAAAAATAAGACAAATTAACCTGAACTTTACCTTTAAAAAACGTAAAAATAAATCCCAACAAATAAGTGTTTCCGTTTGTGCGCGCAGACGCCGTGTATTTGTGTGTGTGTGTGTGTGTGTGTGTGTGTCTGTGTGTGTGTGGAATTAGCCCCTTCCCTCGCCTCATCTTACACAGTAAAACTCCGCCTCCCTCCCCCCACCTCGCTTTTTAAGTTTCACAACAAACACACACACACACAACGGAAACACTGTTTTAACGGGAAAAAAAGAAATCTCTCTAATGACACTCACGTGAGCGCATACTAACGAAATCACTGCTGTAAAGTAAAAAAACAAACAAACAAATGAACCAGCACCTTACCTTTGAAAAGAATCGCGACAGAGCAGAGTTTCTGTGTAGAGCAGAGTGTGTGTCTGTGTGAAGCCAGGGAGGGGGGGAGGTGTAAAGGCGACACAGTGTGTGTGTGTGTCGGTGTCAAAAAACTCGGCACTCGTAAACCAAGACATGCTCAGTTTTCAAGTCAAAATTTATTAAAAATCTTTGCTCGTCTTGCGGAACATTCGTAAACCAAGTTACTCGCAATCCGAGGTTCCACTGTATTATTATTACTTCACAGATGGTTCGAAGATTTCTGCAAGAGTTATGTAAATACATCAAAGTTCCTAGAATCACAGTGAGAGTTCTTATCGAGACCACTTGTTCTAGAACTACAGTGAGAGTTACATTATCAGATCACATAATCTCGAACCACAGTGAGTTACATGACTGGAACCACATAATCTAATGAGTTACATCACCAGTTACATCACCAGACCACCTAATCTAGAACGACAGTGAGAGTTACATCACCAGACCACATGTTCTAGAACCAAAATTAACATTATATATTCATACCGAGTGTTCTAGAATGACAATCAGAAGTATATAAATACAATGACAGCTGAATGACAGCAAGAGTAATGTAGCCATGACTTAAATAGCAACAGTAAATGCCACAAATTGTTGTGAACATCCTCCACCCACATTAGATACAGGGGCCAAAACTCCACGATAAGGGGTCAGAGGAAACCCAGTACCTGAGCCACATGCTGCGGGCGGAGCTAGGCTGCCTCCTTGGCTGAAGGGAGTCGAGTCAGGGGACTTAACATAAAGCCCTTCAGGAACCGATCCACAATGGCTGCTACGTACAGTACAGTCGGCCCAGACGTCATTGGCCATGCTGCTGCTGTTAATTATAACTTCATTGTGTTGTAAGGAACATGTGACAAATAATTGAACATTATATTATTATATTGTGATTCCAACACCAACACTATCCCTAACGCTTCCCTGTTTAAATTGCTCCTAACTCAGATCCCATCGGCGAGCGTTCCATGTGAATCCGCAGGTAAAACGCACGATACAGGTACAAGCAGTAAAATATCAGGCGTAGGGAAACACGTTTACTCTGATCTTTCCACAAGAGACGCGCTCGTGAACCCAAGATAATCGACTGTTTATAAGAGATATAGAGGATATTTATCACCGCAGACACTCCTGAAAGGTCAACACATTCATTCTGCATTACGTCTCTCGCACACTCTCCTCAGGCTACCTCACAACTTCATCCGCTGGTTATACTCATGCTGGTTATAATTAACACTCAGCACAGCACACACCCCTCACACCATAACACCACACAACACACACAACACCTAACACACACACCACAATATAACACACACACCACAATACTACAATACATAACACAACACACCCCACAACACACACCATGCACAACATACAACATACAATAAACCACACACCACAACACAAGCCACAGCACACACAACACTCCTTTAACACAGTGTGCTATGTGTTGATTGGACACTATAGGACTTCAATAACCAGCTCTTGGTCTCCTAACACCCATCGACCATGCAACCTCATGCCCTCTAATACACTCATGGGGTGTTCGTTATCAGAAGACCCTGGAAACGTTAGAACCCTGCAGTTTTCACAATGATGCTTTCTGTGGCCCAGCGTGGACAATGACGTCTGAGCCTACGTCGCAGCCTGTCAGGTGTGTGTCCAGAAACAAGGACCCGCCATCCCAGAGGATGAAAGTTATATTTCACTATGCTGTACGCGCGCCCAAAAACAAACACACACCTACAGTACACACGGCTAAAGGGACGAGTAAGTGGGTAAAGCAGTGCAGTAAAGTAGCTGTTAGCGGTGGATGATGTAAGGGCTAAATACCAGCACTATAGACACGCTGCACTTCGTTATGGGAGTGGTGTGGCAGCTGATGGATTGGAACGAGGGGAGAAATTGGTGTCGAGGGTGCAGAGAACGATCGAGATGGTGCGGATAACAGATGCCCTGAAACGTCACCTGTAATTAACAGCTAATTACTGGCACCTGCTGGGGAACTGATAAAACTCTCAGCCACGCCCACTTCCTTTCTCCGTTCCTCTCTGCAGAAGCCAAATCTGGCTCGGTCTCCTCTTTCATGATACGCGACTCTAAAACATGGTGTCTGGTGAATGTGTGACCTGCTGCTCTCGGCCCCCTTAAACGAATTCAAAACAACAAGAAGGACACTTTAATGTCTACATTTATGAATTTGTTTTTATACTGTATTCCATCAAACACAGGCTAATACATTTAAATACTGCTAATATCCAGCAAACACCAACAATCCCATTCAAACACCAACATAACCCACCAAACACCAAAGACTTACCACCGTTGTCTAAAAACATATCCATCAAACACCACTAGATACTTTAAATACTGTCATTCTCCATCGAACACCAACAATCAATCATTGTCCATCAAACTTTTAAATGCTGTCATTTTCCATCAAACGCCAACAGACTTCATCAAAAACCAAAAACATACTTTTAAATACTCCCATTCTCTCACGCAATCCAACTCTCATAAAAATCCAACTAGATAAATGTTGAGTGAATTGATACTGTACTCTTGGCCCAACTTCTTACAGTGGGATTTGTTGAGACAACAGGGAACATTGTGTTCTTGAAAACTTTGGAGACACAGACTGATAAAACTTAAAATATCTAGTTGAATGATCCAACAATTCACCTTCACTGAGACGCCATCACACAATTTATAAGGTGATTTTAAAACATTCCTCCACACAGTTACTCCTGAGAATGACAAAGTAGAACCCTTGAAAACATCAAACCCTTTTGAATTTGAAGCAATACTGAATACTGACTCTTTAATCCTTCATTAAAATTCCAGAAACAGTGTCTTACACTCTCTGGTGGTATACAGCCTTATTAATATCTTTCACTTTCATCATAACGGGATATGGAGTGACGGATGGCCATTTGGAGCTCCTGCGTGGACAAGCTGATGAAGTGACTGTAGTCCTGGATGGCCAGCGTGAGAATGCAGCAGCTTCAGGAGTGATGTTTGGTCAGGTCTGTGCTCTGAACACTGAATTAGAAAAGGTCTGGATGGACACATATGAAGCCATCCAAACCATTTCTATTGGACTTGGAGAGACACGCCCCTCTCGGATACACGACTGGATCGTTAAAAATAAACAACTCAAAACACCAAATGATATAAACTAACTCTAAATCGTTGAATTTCTAGTCCCGCCCACATCTCGCAAATCCAGCTGCTGTTGCTATGGTTATATGTGTTTGTTAGTTTAGTCTTTTCTTTATTATTTAACTTTAACTGTTTTTTCATAGCTGTGTATAAACACCGACCTGTATCACTGCTCGTTGGCATGGTTACCAGTGATAATTAACAGCAATACATTAAACCATCCATGATATGAAAAAATAACAGACATCCCCACCAGCTGGCCAATCAGAAGTGAGGATTTCCAAACGAAGAAAGAAAGGAAAGCATAGATGAGTCTGAGCAGAGAAAGTGTAAAATGATTTATTGACTGAACACACAACCCCCTGTTGGCTTTACATCTTCTCCAGCTGTGTGTGTGTGTGTGTGTGTGTGTGTGTGTGTGTGTGTGAGAGAGAGAGAAAGAGAGGGGGGGGGAGACCCGTATAGATCCCTAGGCAGATGGACAGACCGAGAGCTGGAGGTGAAATCGATGGCATTACATCTTCATCCTCTCCTGTGTGTAAAAGGCTCCTGCTGCTCACACAACCATTGGCCATTCAGGGCTTCAGTTGCTAAGCAACCATCCAGCGGTGGCCCACGGGGGCGGGGCTAAAAGACGCCACGGCAACTGCAATATGGCTGCGAGCTCTAATTACGTTCAACATGTGGAGGGGGAAAAAAACGGATATAGAGATGCAGCGCTCCTGCACTCTACTCTCCCTCCATCATCCTTTATTCCATCACTCGTATTTCTTTCCATCACTCCATCCCCTGTACACTCTATTTCTGTTCTTTCACTATTCAGCTCTCTCTCTCTCTCTGTTTCTCTCTGTTCTGTTTTCTGCTCTCTTCCTCCATGTTGTTCGATTCTTTCAATCTTCTGTCCCATGAGAAATGTCTCTGTCTCTCTCTCTCTCTCTCTCTATCTCTCTGTGAAAGTCAAATTCAAAGACTGAAATATTGGCATGAATTATAATTAACTGTTGCCATGTTGTCTATCTGTCCATCTCTCTCTCTCTCTCTCTCTCTCGCTCTGATTTAGTTCCACAGGAGCGTTCCATGCTGCAGCTTGAAGGTCACTTTAGAGGGAAATGGTACAATTGTATGAGGACAACTTAAATCACTGCGTGTGTGTGGCTGGAATTGGAAAATAATCAACCAATTAAAAGCAGAGTCATTGTTCCCACGGCCCAGAACAGCATGCCATGCAGTGGTTTATTCCTCTTATACCACAGCAATCTGTTAAGGAAAAAAAGACCAAAAAAATCATTAACGTCAAACTTTTAACCTAATTTTCTTCGAATTTTACATTCAAAGCAGTTATCGCCTGTTTCCAGTTACTTTACGTTACAGCAGATGTAAATATAAAGTCGCTCCCTCGCTAGCCTCTCTGTTTTTCTCTCTCTTAAAATTAATAAGACTTTTACATTTATAGTCTGGACATCTTTCTAATTCTGTGTTCATGTCACTTTTTAACACTCTGTTTGTTTGTGTGTTTAATGTCTGATATAAATGAAGACATGCCTTTAGTGTCAGATATGAAATGCGTAATCAATGCAAAAATAAATAAATAAATAAATAAAAATCAAATGCGCATGTCTGGCAAATGACACTTCCTGTGTGAGAGCCAAAATCATCAGGGTTTAGAAGATCACAAATCGTTTGCTTCGCTTGTTTGTGCTGGACTGTGGCAATTTACCTCATTCTGTTTGATCTGAGAGATTTGTAAAGTTATGTAAGGATGTAAGGAGTTTGCACCTTCACTCACACACACACACACTTCTGTGAGTGCAGAAGAGGAGACAGCGAGTGTGGTGAACACCCAATTAAACTCTCAGCTGAGTAAACATGTCAGAGGAAAACACACACACACACACACACACACACACACACACACAAATAGGGTAGAAAAGAACAAGATTTGAAGAAAAAAAGAACAGAGAGGGAGGAGTAGAGAAACACAGACTGAACGTGAAACAGTCTCCAATAAACACCAACAAATATTATTAATGTCATTCTCCACCAGCAAGTATTATTAAATACGTCACTCTCAATTAAACAAGTAATCGCCATCAACGTTCATCAACACTCCATATCAAACACCATCATTCATAATCTTTGTTGACCAACACATTATATATCAAACAACAACATTCTCCATCATGATCCAATAACAATCACTATCAAACACCAACACGTATGACCAAATAATATCATTCTCCATCAAACAACAATATTCCTTATCAAGCAGTAAACACTCTATGTGTCAGTGAGCCGGCAGGGGGCGCGATGGATCCACGCGCAGATTGTGAGTGCTTGTGTATGACTGAGCCGGAAGAGTGGTGACAGTAAAGACAAGACTTGAGTTTAGCTCCGCGCTGCGGTGTGAGCAGGAGAAGTATGGCTGGAATGCGGAAGTGCACAGAGCCGGCGCGAGCGAGGCGCGATCCGATGTATATGCCGGTGTGTGAAACCTGATCCTCGCGGTGAAGCGGGAGCGTGCAGAGCCGACGCGGGAAGAGAGAGCTGCGTGAGCCGGTTGGAGTAGGCAGCGCGAGCTCGGCGCGGAGCGAGGATAAATCGTGGTCGTAAACAGGCGAGGGTCGAAGCCGGGGAGGAGAGAGAAAGTCCGTGATCCAAGCTCGTGGTCGATAACAGGTAATCCAAAAACTAGAATCCAAAGGGCGAGAGACAAAGACGTGGTCGATAACTAGGCAGACTATGACGAGAAGAAATGCTGGTATATTGGGCTGGTGAGGCACACAATAAACTGGCGACCTGGTGGTGGCAGAGCGTGGTTTAAATAGGCATGACAGGTGATCACTGATGGCGTACAGGTGTGTGGAGAGCAGAGAGTGAGGCGGTGGGGTGTAAGAAGTGGTTGAGAGTGTGGAATGGGAGTTCTCAGGTGATCATGACGGTGCTGTGGCTTGACGTGTCGTGACAGTACCCTCCCCTCTATGGACGCCTCCAGGCGTTCTCACGGGTGCTTCGGGGTGAAGTCTGTGGAAGTCAGTTATTAGAGAACGGTCTAGGATGAATTTGGCGGGTACCCAGCTTCTCTCTTCTGGACCATAGCCCTCCCAGTCTACTAGGTACTGGAGGCCACGCCCGCGGCGGCGAGACTTGAGGAGCCTATGAACAGTGAAGGCTTCGCCCCCATCTATGAGTCGAGGGGGTGGGGGAGGCTGGGGGGGTGTAGACAGTGGGCAAGGAACCAGGCGGCGAATCTGAGAGACATGGAAGGTGGGGTTAATCCGACGCATGGAGAGAGGTAGAGAGAGTCGTACAGAGCATGGATTAATAACGCGGTTGATTGTGAAGGGGCCGACGAACCTTGGAGAGAGCTTCCTTGAAGTGGTCTTGAGGGGAAGGTCACGTGTGGATAGCATGACCCTTTGGCCGATGCGATAACGGGGGGCTGACGACCGGTGGCGGTTAGCCTGGCGCTGGAAGGTGCTTACTGTGCATAAGAGCTGCTTGCGGGCCCGTTGCCATGTCCTTCTGCAACGGCGGATGAAGGTTAGGGCTGAGGGAACAGCTACCTCCTCTTCCTGGGTGGAAAAAAGGGGTGGTTGATAACCCAGACAGCAGTGGAAGGGAGACATGCCTGTAGAGGAAGTAGGAAGCGAGTTGTGGGCATACTCAACCCAGGGGAGGAAGCGGCTCCAGGAGGATGGGTCCTGAGAGGCCATGCACCGTAGGGATTTCTCAAGTTCCTGGTTCATCCGTTCCGTTTGGCCATTGGTCTGAGGATGAAACCCAGATGAGAGACTGGGACTGGCGCCAATGAGAGTGCAAAAGGCCTTCCAGAACTGGGCAGAAAACTGGGGGCCTCTGTCCGAAACAATGTCGTTGGGGAGTCCATGAATTCGGAAGACATGGTTAATCAGGAGTTCAGCCGTTTCTTTAGCAGATGGAAGCTTGGGTAGTGGAATGAAATGAGCAGCCTTAGAAAAGCGATCCACAATGGTCAAGATGCAGGTGTGATTGTGTGATGGTGGTAGTCCAGTGACAAAATCGACGGAAATGTGGGACCAGGGGCGGTGAGGGATGGGGAGAGGTCTCAGTAGACCCTCAGGAGGTCGATTAGAGTTCTTATTCCTGGAACAGACATCGCAGGAAGCTACAAAATCCTTGACGTCGTCCTTGATGGTGGGCCACCAGAAACGTTGGTTAAGGAGGAAGAGAGTGCGTGTCACCCCAGGGTGGCAGGCCAATCTGGAACTGTGGGCCCAGTCCAACACCTGGGGGCGAACAGAGGCGGGAACGAAGAGCTTGTTGGGGGGAACGACACTTGGGCCTGGTTCTCGTTCGAGAGTCCGTTGGACAAGGTGCTCCACATCGAGACGGGTCGTTGCCACGAGGCAATAAGGGGGGAGAATCGTCTCAGGCATGGATATGTCCTGGGGCGTGGAGAACTGTCGGGAGAGGGCATCAGGCTTGACATTTTTAGACCCAGGGCGGTATGATAATGTAAACTGGAACCGAGAGAAGAACAGTGACCATCGTGCCTGACGTGAATTAAGCCTCTTCGCTGTCTTCAGGTACTCCAAGTTCCGGTGGTCAGTCCAAACAAGGAAGGGGTGTTTTGCCCCCTCTAACCAATGTCTCCACTCCTCGAGCGCCAGCTTGACCGCCAGGAGTTCACGATCCCCTATGCCATAGTTCCGTTCTGGGGGAGTGAGACGGCGGGAGAAAAAGGAGCAAGGGTGAAGTTTGTTATCCTCAGGGCATCTCTGTGACAAGACAGCCCCTACTCCTGTCTCGGATGCATCCACTTCCACGACAAACTGGAGGAGAGGGTCGGGAAAAATGAGGACAGGTGCCGTGGTGAAGCGGCGCTTAAGTTCCTTGAACGCCTTATCGGCCAGTGAGTTCCATCGGAACACGGTTTTGGATGAGGTGAGTGTCGTGAGTGGGGCCGCCACCGTGCTATAGTTTCGAATGAAGCGGCGGTAAAAGTTAGCGAACCCCAGGAACCGTTGGAGTTCACGCCTTGAAGATGGTGTCGGCCAGTCGGTGACTGCCTTGACCTTGGTGGGGTCCATCTGGATGCCTGCAGGGGAAATGGAGTAAGCCAAGAAAGAGGTGGAGGTGCAATGGAACTCGCACTTTTCTGCTTTGACGTAAAGTTTATTTTCTAATAGCCGTTGCAAGACCTGACGTACATGACATTTGTGTTCCTTTGCAGAGCGTGAGAATATTAGGATGTCATCCAGATATGCAAAAACAAAGACGTTGAGAAAATCCCTGAGGACGTCATTAATGAGGGCCTGAAACACGGCCGGCGCATTGGTCAAGCCAAACGGAACTACGAGATATTCGTAATGGCCGGTGGGGGTGTTAAAGGCAGTCTTCCACTCATCACCTTCCCGTATCCTGACCAGATGATAGGCGTTCCTTAAGTCTAGCTTGGTGAAAACATGGGCATCCTGGAGGAGTTCGAAGGCCGATGACATTAGCGGTAGAGGGTAGCGGTTCTTTATCGTGATCTCATTTAATCCTCTATAATCAATGCAAGGTCTGAGGGACTTATCTTTTTTTTCAACGAAAAAGAATCCTGCTCCCGCTGGTGATGATGATGTACGGATAATCCCTGCTGCAAGTGACTCATTGATGTACTGTTCCATGGCCTCTCTCTCAGGTTGAGAGAGGGAGTAGAGTCGCCCCTTGGGTGGAGAGGTGCCAGGAAGGAGGTCAATTGCGCAGTCATAGGGGCGGTGAGGAGGTAGGGAAATAGCCCGTGACTTACTGAACACTAGTCGTAGGTCATGATATTCCATGGGGACCTTGGATAAATCGGGGATATCTTCTTGTGGCGAAGGTGAGGTACGGCCCATAAGAGCAGAGTGTAAGCATGAGGAGAGGCAGGCGGGGCTCCAATCAAGGACGCTCCTTTTAACCCAATCAATGTGGGGGTTATGTAGTCTTAGCCAAGGGAGCCCCAACACGATGGGTGCATGAGCGTTTTGAATGGTTAGGAACGTGATGGTTTCAGTGTGATTGCCTGAAAACTGTAACGTAATGGGGATAGTGCGATGAGTAATGGGAGTAAGTCTGCTACCATCAAGGGCCTGAACAGTGAAAGGTTGGTGTAGGGGTGTGAGAGGAATTTGAAACTTGGACACAGTAGAGGAGGAAATTAAGTTCTGGTCGGCCCTGGAATCCACTAAGGCATAAGTGGCATAAGATTGATCGTCATGAGTCAAAGTCACTGAAAAACATGATCGTTGGTCCGGGGAAAAACTAGAAGCTGGGCCCCCCTGTATTCCCAGAATTACGGAGGGGGCCTGACCTTTTAATGGGCAGGAACGTACAGCGTGACCAGCCTGACCGCAGTAGAAGCAGGCGCCATCGTCTCTGCGGCGCTGGCGTTCCTTCGGTGAGATACGTGTATGGCCTATCTGCATGGGTTCAGGGGGTGCCTCAGGGGTGACTAAGGCCGGTACCGAGGTGCATGGTGTAAGACATGACTGCCGTTCCGATTGCCGAATCCGCTTGCGGCCGTCCAAACGTGTTGCTATGTCAATGAGTCCATGCAGGTCCGATGGGAGCTCTCGAGCCGCGAGCTCGTCTTTAATTGGGTCTGAAAGCCCATGCAGGAAACAGTCAAAAAGGGCCTCTTCATCCCAGTCGCACGAGGGGGCCAGAGTCCGAAAATCGATGGCATAATCCGAGACAGAACGTACTCCCTGGCGTAACTGAAGTATTTGGCTAGCTGCCTGATGCCCTGTGAAGGATCGATCAAAAACCCTCCTCATTTCATCAGTAAAAGTCTTATAAGTGAAGCAGCATGGAACTTGGGCATCCCACAGAGCGGTTCCCCACTCTCTTGCCTTTTCAGTAAGGAGGGTGATGATATAGGCGACCTTAGAACGCTCTGTGGGAAATGATGTGGACTGTAGCTCCAGAACGAGGGAACATTGAGATAGAAAGGAACGACACGTGGCTGGATTCCCATCATAGGTCGGTGGAGCAGGGAGACATGGTTCCTGTGCTGGGGAGAGCATTGGAGGAGGAAGTTGAGAAACTGCAGGAGGTGGCTGATTTCGAATCTGAACAGAAAGAGATTGCAGGGTTTCTGTGATGGTTTGAAGTGTGTTGGTTATCTGTGTGATTTCCTGCTGATGTGTGCCTAGGAGGGCTCCTTGGCTCTCTAATGCCCCCCTCAGGCGAGCTGCCTCTGCTGGATCCATTCCTTTTGGCCAGTTTATTCTGTCAGTGAGCCGGCAGGGGGCGCGATGGATCCACGCGCAGATTGTGAGTGCTTGTGTATGACTGAGCCGGAAGAGTGGTGACAGTAAAGACAAGACTTGAGTTTAGCTCCGCGCTGCGGTGTGAGCAGGAGAAGTATGGCTGGAATGCGGAAGTGCACAGAGCCGGCGCGAGCGAGGCGCGATCCGATGTATATGCCGGTGTGTGAAACCTGATCCTCGCGGTGAAGCGGGAGCGTGCAGAGCCGACGCGGGAAGAGAGAGCTGCGTGAGCCGGTTGGAGTAGGCAGCGCGAGCTCGGCGCGGAGCGAGGATAAATCGTGGTCGTAAACAGGCGAGGGTCGAAGCCGGGGAGGAGAGAGAAAGTCCGTGATCCAAGCTCGTGGTCGATAACAGGTAATCCAAAAACTAGAATCCAAAGGGCGAGAGACAAAGACGTGGTCGGAGAAACAAAACGAGGTCGATAACTAGGCAGACTATGACGAGAAGAAATGCTGGTATATTGGGCTGGTGAGGCACACAATAAACTGGCGACCTGGTGGTGGCAGAGCGTGGTTTAAATAGGCATGACAGGTGATCACTGATGGCGTACAGGTGTGTGGAGAGCAGAGAGTGAGGCGGTGGGGTGTAAGAAGTGGTTGAGAGTGTGGAATGGGAGTTCTCAGGTGATCATGACGGTGCTGTGGCTTGACGTGTCGTGACACTATGTCAAACACTAACATTCATTTTCATTGTGCATCACCACTCTAAGTATTCACTTTAGGTGTTCACCATCATTCTTCAAAAACATTCTCCATTACACACCAGCAAATATTACCAGACAGTATAATTCTCCACCAGCAATGTCATTCTCTATTTCACAACAATATTCAACACTGTTGTTCTCCAGCAATCTACAGTATATCAAACACCACCATTCACAATTGTAGTCCAAAAACAATGTCCATCAAACACCAACAAATATAATGAAACAATTTCATTCGCAGAATTTCAATTCTGCGTCGAACACTAAATACTAACCTTTACCATCATGGTCCAACAAAACTTTAAATCAAACACCAACACTCAGCTTCACTGTAAAGCACAGTGAAATTCCTTCTTTGCATATCCCAGAGTAACTGGGGTCAGAGCGCAGGGTCAGCCATGGTACAGCGCCCCTGGAGCAGTTAGGGTTAAGGGCCTTGCTCAAGGGCCCAACAATGGCAACCTGGCTGAGCTGGGAATCGAACCGCCGATCTACCGATCAGTAACTCAGTGCCTCAGCCCACTGAGCCACCACTGCCCATCAACACTTTAAAATCACACGCTTATCAAACACCAATACTTACCAGCACTGTCCATTAACACTTGATATCAAACATTTACCATCAATCTGCAAAAATGCTCTCTATTAAACACCAATATTCGTTATCCAACGTTAAACACTAACATTCATGATCGTTGCCCAACAACACTCTAGATAAAACACTAACATTTACCTTCATTGTTCGCCAAAACTCCATAACAAACACCTACATTCGCTACATTGTCCTTTAACAATCTAATCAAACTTTGATATCGGATATTTATCATCACTGTCAACCAACATTCTCCATAAAACACCAATATTCACCAGAAAAAATTAACATTACACACTGACATTAAACACTCCAAGCTCCCATACATAAAAGCAGGGTAAAATAAGCAAACACAAACATTTACCAGCATTTTACATTATGAAAAATTTTATATTCTTTGTCAATCACCAACAGTTCCAACCAGTTCCAGTTCCAAAACACCAGCATTGAAGATCAAACACTAATTCAATTCAGTTCAATTTTATTTCTATAGCGCTTTTTAACAAGGGTCATTGATGTTGTCCCTTGGCATTCACATTGAGCACTTTAGTTTATTACAGAAGGGTAATAATAAAATCATCAGACTCTCTTTTATTAGTAATGATTTGGTGTTTTATCCCCCAGTTGTCGCTCAGTACCGTTGCGCTCATCACCTCTGCAGCATTACAGTAAAGTGACAGTAAAGTAGCTCAGAGATGAGCTTCCCAACACCATCCTGCGTGACTCCACGCAGCGGAAACATGGGCGTAGAGCTACGCTCAGATTTCACCGCCGCTTATCCAGTGTGACTGAACATCATCACGCTTTATAAAGCCAGAGCTGGAGAGTTACTCCAGCTGCTTTTACTGCTCACATGTTCACTTTCTCTCCAATTCTGGGCTCATGAATCATTCATTTGCTCTACGGGAGCGCGGGAGGAGAACGCTTCACAGAGGAAATCGATGCGCATGCACATCGCAGGAACGACTTTCTGCTGGATAGCAGCCGAGGATACACTTCTCACTCACAGAACACGAGGAAGGGGGGAATAAAGCAAGTGTACAACAAAACGTCTTCTTTACTTCAGCTGGTACTTGCTCAAGCATCACTTAGACAATGGAAGAGAAAAATGATGTACTTCAGTAACGTCCTTCACATTATTAAATCCTGGAAGGGTTGTGCTGAGCCCTCAACATCATGTAAGAAACGTGGTTGGAAAAACATCCTGAATGAGTGTGATGGGAGATCACTTAAACGCTAAATGTAACAAAAAAATGGCCAGTAGGAACCAGAACGGTGTTTAATAGGGGAGAAAATAGCGTTTCCATACACACAGAATGAAATAAGAACTCAAAGGATTGACTTTAGTTTGCTAGGAGGCATAAAGATTGGACTTTTGAAGGTGAAGTGCATGGAGCATGGAGATCATCTTAGAAATAAAAAGAAGAGTAAGAGAAGAAACGCTTCTTTATGTCATAAAGAAGGTGACTGAGTGAGGAGGTTCTATTAGTTTTAACTGCAGGGTTTGGAGAAAGATCTTTATAGCAGGGTACAAATGCCAAGCCAGAGGATGTGCACCTGTACACAAATCAATATCAATTCCACACCAACCTTCATGAAGTCAAACTGAAGCAGCTTTAATGATCTACAGAATCAAAATCAAGTTTATCTGTCAATTACGATTAATTTATAGGGAATTTCTCTTTAGTGTTTCTCGTAGTGGTATACATAATAATCAAGAATTGTATTTAGAATTTCATTTGATTTTGATTATAACATTTATTCGGACCATTTTTATTAGTGAACCAATATTCATTAGTAAATACTCCATCAGGCATTAAAATTCTCCATCAAACAGCAACATTCACGATCAAACACCAACATTCCCCATCATCACCAACATTCTCCATCAAACTCCAACATTCTCCATGAAACATCATCGTTCTAAATTAAACCCCAGCATTCAACATCAATCACTAACATTCATAATCAAACGCCAACATTTGCCATCAAACTCCAACAATTGACTTTTTAATGTAAACATTTCACTTTATCTTAAAGGAAATGAATCGTCTCTTAGTGTTTGTGTGCATGCTACAGTATATGTTGTATGATGCAGTAGATGTATTCAGCCAAACAGGAAGTTTAAGTATTACTGATGCTAGTCTCGACCAACAAGCAAAACTGGTTCTGAAACATTTTTTTTTAACTTTGGAAAGGGACCACCAGCCAAATGTCCAGAATCTGACAGGAATCTCTGGGAGTTTTGTGACAGCGGATTGGGGGTGTGAATAAATGTTTCTCCGGAGCTACGCGTGATTCATTGGTGTAGAGCTGTGATTAACTCTGGCAGCTGCCAGTGATACACACTCACCCAAACTCTAATTAAACTGCAGCTGGAGGACTGAGCGCTCCTCTCCCTCTACAGTTCATATGGACCAGTGGAGAGGAAAACACACAGGGTGAGGGAAACTATAAAGTTATTTAAACAGTACATTACATATGATTATTATCAGTAGTAGTAGTAGCAGTAATACTGTAGTATTAACAAGACTAATCAAGTTCTGTTTTTCGCTTGGGTCCATGATTAACATAATTTATACTGTACTGTATATAACGATGCAAAGGTGAACCTGGAGGAGATTAAAAGCCTGAGGATCTTGTGGCAGGAGAACAAGCTCATCCTGAATGTCCGCAAGACAAATGTGTTTACAGTGGACTTCTGCTTGACACAGGAGAGGAGGTACCAGCCCATTATCATCAACAGGATGCCGGTACTTCTGTGTTCACATCGTGCAGGATGGGTCATGGTCAACACCATGGTGAAGAAGGTCCGGCAGCTTCTCTACCACCTTACATGCTTGCAGGACTTTAGACTGTCCTCCAGGGTGCTAACACTACCACTCACCATTTACTGTATAGTTTGGGATCACTTCCTTTGTTTTTGTTCCTTGAGATTTATTTTCTAGATTCTACAACAATACTGGGGATTTCAAAAATATGACATAACACATACAAGATAGAATTAGGTAATTATGTAACAACAACAACAGCAGTTATTTTAAAACATGAAGGTCGGCTGTTCTGTAAAAGTTCTTGCAATAACAGTATTGTGTCGAGTGTGTTTGTAAAACCCATCAAGCTCCATGATTAACCTGTCTCTCATGAAGACCTTCCCAGGAAAGCGAGACCAAAACTTACTGCTGCAGAGGAGAAGTTCATTTAGAGTCACCAGCCTTAGAAATCACCAATTAACAACCAGCACCTCAGATTAGAGCCGTTATGAAGCTTTACAGAGCAGAAGTAGCTCCAAAGCTTTGGAATGGCCTCCCTGACAGTGTTCGGGGCTCAGACACAGTTTCCCAATTTAAAAGTAGACTCAAGACGCATCTCTTTAATCTGGCATACACATAATTAATTTCTTTACCTCATACTCCAGTACATCTATCCTGAACGGCAACCACGCTAATTCTTTTCACCTGCTCTTTATTTTTCCACCTATCCCGAGGCATCTGGAGATTGTGCCAGCTTCAGTAGACAGAGGCCGACCCTGCGAGGTTCCTGAGGCATCCAGAGGAGGACCTGCTCCAGCTGGATTCTTCTTCATGTTGGTTTGGAGCTACACATGCTGCTCCTGAGCTCCCAGTGATCCAGACCCCCATCTGCCCTCTGCACCTGCTGACTCATCCCTGAGCTGAACTGGACTTTGTGTTAATTTAAATAACTTCTGTTATATCAACCTTTCAGCTGCATAACACACAAGATGTTATACAATTTCTGTTATCTGTCATCACCCAGATGAGGATGGGTTCCCTGCTGAGTTTGGTTCCTCTCAAGGTTTCTTCCTATTGCCATCTCAGGGAGTTTTTCCTTGCCACTGTCGCCGTCACCCTCGGCTTGCTCATCAGGGACAATCTCATTATCTAGACACATTTTTCTTATACATATATACACTTCCATAAATTTTCTTTTCATTTTCTTTTCATTTCTGTGAAGCTGCTTTGAGACAATGACCATTATTAAAGGCGCTATAGAAATAAAATTGAATTGAATTGAATTGAATAGAAGTAGCAGATACATCTCAATATCAACAGTTCAGAGGAGATTATTGTGTGTTTTGGATAAACGCCTTCAGTATTGTTTTACAGTGTAGAAAGAAATAAACTTCAGGAACGAGCATGGGGAGTTAGAATGTGGATAAACCTTTGAGCAGTAGTGTACAATACATAACATGGAGTTTAAACAACATCCAAATCACCTAATGTCATTTTATGTAAGAACGTATCGCTCCAGTGGCAATAAATGACAGGACTATGTTGCTTAAACTCCATGATACATTATTTTTTTGTCTTCAACATTCGCAAAAACACATTTCGTTCTTTCACAGCAGCCGCAGTGATGCACAGCTCATAGTTATGCTTCGCTTATCATGTGACAGAAAGAGTGAGATGACTGGATGGAAGAATAGAATAGAATAGAATAGAATAGAATAGAATAGAATAGAACAGAACAGAATAGAATAGAACAGAATAGAATAGAATAGAAAAGAATAGAACAGAATAGAATAGAACAAAATAGAACAGAATAGAATAGAAAAGAATAGAACAGAACAGAACAGAACAGAACAGAATAGAACAGAATAGAATAGAAAAGGATAGAACAGAATAGAATAAAATAGAACAGAAAAGAATAGAAAAGAATAGAACAGAATAGAACAGAATAGAACAAAATAGAATAGAAAATAATAGAACAGAATAGAACAGAATAGAACAGAACAGAATAGAATAGAACAGAACAGAACAGAATAGAATAGATAAGAATAAAACAGAATAGAATAGAATAGAATAGAACAGAATAGAACAGAATAGAATAGAACAGAATAGAACAGAACAGAACAGAATAGAAAAGAATAGAATAGAATAGAACAGAACAGAATAGAACAGAATAGAATAGAAAAGAATAGAACAGAATAGAACAGAATAGAATAGAAAAGAATAGAATAGAACAGAATAGAATAGAAAATAATAGAAAAGAATAGAACAGAATAGAATAGAACAGAATAGAATACAACAGAATAGAACAGAATAGAACAGAATAGAACAGAACAGAATAGAAAAGAATAGAATAGAAAAGAACAGAATAGAACAGAACAGAATAAAATAGAACAGAATAAAATAGAACAGAATAGAATAGAACAAAATAGAAAAGAATAGAATAGAATAGAACAGAATAGAATACAACAGAATAGAACAGAATAGAACAGAACAGAATAGAAAAGAATAGAATAGAAAAGAACAGAATAGAACAGAAGAGAATAGAACAGAATAGAATAGAACAAAATAGAATAGAACAGAATAGAATAGAATAGAATAGAACAGAACCGAATAGAACAGAATAGAATAGAACAGAACCGAATAGAATAGATAAGAATAGAACAGAATAGAACAGAACAAAATAGAACAGAACAGAATAGGATAGAATAGAAAAGAGTAGAACAGAATAAAACAGAATAGAATAAAATAGAATAGAATAGAACAGAATAGAAAAGAATAGAGCAGAACAGAATAGAACAGAACAGAATAGAAAAGAATAGAATAGAAAAGAACAGAACAGAATAGAACAGAAGAGAATAAAATAGAACAGAATAGAATAGAACAAAATAGAAAAGAATAGAAGAGAATAGAACAGAATAGAATACAAGAGAATAGAATACAACAGAATAGAACAGAATAGAACAGAACAGAATAGAAAAGAATAGAATAGAAAAGAACAGAACAGAATAGAACAGAAGAGAATAAAATAGAACAGAATAGAATAGAACAAAATAGAATAGAACAGAATAGAATAGAACAGAATAGAATAGAACAGAACCGAATAGAATAGATAAGAATAGAACAGAATAGAACAGAACAAAATAGAACAGAACAGAATAGGATAGAATAGAAAAGAGTAGAACAGAATAAAACAGAATAGAATAAAATAGAACAGAATAGAATAGAACAGAATAGAAAAGAATAGAAGAGAATAGAACAGAACAGAATAGAATAGAATAGAACAGAATAAAATAGAACAGAATAGAATAGAACAGAATAAAACCAGAATAGAATAGAATAGAATAGAACAGAATAGAATAGAATAGATAAGAAAAAAATAGAACAAAATAGAACAGAACAGAATAGAACAGAACAGAACAGAACAGAACAGAATAGAATAGAATAGAATAGAACAGAATAGAATAGAACAGAATAGAATAGCACAGAATAGAATAGAACAGAATAGAACAGAACAGAACAGAATAGAATAGAACAGAATAGAACAGAATAGAATAGAACAGAACAGAATAGAATAGAACAGAATAGAATAGAATAGAATATTTGTTGTCATTGGGTCACCTAAGGAAATTAGGTGCTTTATACATATAACGCAAGAGACACAATTACACTTTACACACTTTATACAGTAAACACAAATTATGTGAGTAACATTTATGCATATTGCACCAAAATGTACACATGTGATCATGACGTGTCGACTTTTGTTATAAAGTCTGGCGGCTTTGATTTGTCATGATTTGCTCTAAACATATTCAAAGCTTGTAAAATAAGGTTATATAGCAGTTTTCAAATTAAATGTTTTGTTATAAACAACCTAATGTGTCAGTGAATAACAATTTGATGAAATGAGATGTTTATCGCGTTCTGCTGTCAAGCTGTCCATGTGTTCGTAGAATAATCGTAACAACTGTAAAAGCATCGGCAGCGTGAACGTAAGGAGCGTAATAACTCAGAACGAATCCGCTGTGTGAAGAGCATTCAGAGGTCAAGCTTAGATGAGCTCAGTATGGAGTGTGAATTAAGGTGTGTAAATAGACACACACACACACCTGCATTGTTGAGACAGCATATTATTATGGGCAGGGAGAGGGAGAGTGTTGCCTGGCAACACATGCTGCATGCCAAAGCCCAGGTGTGTGTGTGTGTGTGTGTGTGTGTGTGTGTGTGTGTGTGTGTGTGTGTGTGTGTGTGTGTGTGTAGTGAGACAAGGAGGAAAAAAGGTTAAACCCACAGAGAGATTTCAGACGCTCATACAGAGAGAGAGAGAGAGAGAGAGAGAGAGAGAGACACGTTACAGTAAGAATGATAAACGACTAGAGTAAATTTCACCTTTTCATTAGACAGGTAGTTTATGGCAGTAACATGATTTAATGACTCATATTTTACCTGAAACACACATTCACTGAACACACTAGGCTTATTCACATTTTTCTTGAGGCAGTCTAGATCCGATAGCATCTATAGTAAATCACCTGGCTTTAAACACACACTCACCTTTAAACATGGGGATAGAAAATACACGTTTGCTGTCAAATGTAACACAGTGTAAGATCAAAGAGAAGGACTAACTACGAATGAGAATTAAGACTAATATGATAAAATATGAATGAGAAGGTGTCACTGCATGACCAGCGCTAGTGCTGTAATGATAAGACGCTAATCACTGCTTTTACTTACAGATTTTTTTTGCATATTTGTCATACTAAAATTATTAAGATCATCAAGCAGATTTTAATATTATACTTTAAAAAAAGGAGGAAAAAAAGATTTCTAAACTATCCCCCCTCCCCACCCCAGAATATCACGTTACAATCAAAATCAACACGTTTTTGTTTTAGACAGATTCTCCGCCTACATGCGCGTAACTCACACACGACACTGACGTCTGAACATTCGAGTGTGTGACGCTGTTTAGAGTCAGTTAATCTGATTGTCTTTATGGAGCTAAAGTATTCTAATACGCTTCTTTCCATTGAAATGCTAGTGCTAATCATTAACACAAGTAGCTAGCATTAGCAAAGTGTTTTAGTGTTTCTTACTCCTCTCTAGTTCACATCACCGTGTGAGCGCCGTGGAATCAGTTCAGATCATCATAGGGGTGCAGATAAAGGCCCGAAATCTTTACCCTGCTAAATCTGAGTTAGCCTTCGATTAGAGCGCTAGCTAGTGTAAAAGCAAACACACTCAGGTACCTGGGCTAGATCAGGTGTGTCATTTGATTTCTGATTTGAGACGCAGCCCGAGAGCATCATGTTACACTCACTGTGTGTTGTACAGGGGCATTAGTGTAACCCGGTGACCTGATTCCACCCGGCCTGAGCAAATCGATATATAAACACACACACACACTATAGCTTGAGACAGGATCGATTACCTTTCTGATGTAGCTTGTACGTCAGATTATTTTGTGTGTGTGTGTGTGTGTGTGTGTGAGGAGACTCAAAGCAGGTCCTCAGTTTGATGAGGTCATTCCTTTTGCTGTTATTTCATGTTATGTTTTGTTTTTAAAACAAAACGGAATCCATGTAAACATAAGTACAGTATGTGTAATGCAGATGGACAGAGCAGCAACTGTGTTTATTTAATCAGCTGCTCCCCCTGCTGGCCAGGAGTGATCTGTGCATCTATAGTCTCTCTCTCTCTCTCTCTCTCTCTCTCTCTCTCTCTCTCTCTCTCTGTCTATTTCTAGTGCTTCAGGAACAGTCATTCAGAAATGTATGACAATGTGTGCGATTCAGTGAAGCTTCTCTCACACACACACACACACACACACACACAAACACACAGACAATAACACACCCAAACAATCATGCTTTATATTTCGGAATTCACTGATCTGCCTCTACAATAGCTGAGCGGGATCGGATAGTGATGTTCTGCGATTATGACTTCCTTGAATTCTGATTTTTATTAATGAGTAAAAGCATTTGTCCATGTGTAGGGACACCATAAGTTAAATAAAAAGGAATAAAATTGTATAACTGAAGGAAAGACAACCATGAACCAGTGTGTGTTTAGGAGGTTTTGGTTGTCAAATGGCAACCTGTTGGGCCCAGCATGAGGCCCTTAACCCTTAACTGTTTAAATGTTAAATGAGATAAAAATGTAAATCACTCTAGATCGCTCTACCAAATGCAGTAAATGTACAATTCCTCAAATGTCCACTAGTCCAGGAGTTGGCAAGTTTGGACCAGCAGTCCTACTGATTTCAGCTCAAACAGACCAACAACAAGTAGCCTTAGTAATCCTGAAGACCTTGATTAGCTTTTCCAGGTGTGTGTGATTAGGGTTGGAGCTGAACTCGGAACTTGACTACCCCTTGCACTAAGAGCTGGCTCCAAAAGTGAGTCAGTTCTCATAGACCCCCATGTCAAAATGTCCAATATGTTTACAGCTTACAGTTTTGGTCTCCATAGCTCCAAACCTGCGTGTGAGACGCCACAGAGTGTTTGTCCAGCTCTCTTTATTCAGTCTGTGGTGGTAACATGATTAGGTTGTTTGTAAAAGTTAGACCAAGTTGGACCAACGTTAACTAAATAATGCTGACATAATGTTGAAAATCTGAACTGTGTTACAATGTTGCAAATACAACTTCAAAGCAAATACTTATTTTAATGTGGATTTCTAAAAAAAATTCGAACAGAATTTCGGTTAGCGACACTGCGGTGTAACTGTATTGGAGTGGTGCACCACGCCCAAATCATGAGCAATACTGTTAAATGGGTGTCAGTGTTCTAAGTAAATGTTGTTGTGAGGTTTTATTTGCATCGTTTTTAGGGTCATTCATTCGACATGATTTCAGCATTACTCTCACTCACTTACTCTCTATAGCACTTATCCTGTACCGGGTCGCGGGGGGACTGGAGCCTGACCCAGAGGACTGGAGTTGCAAGGTGTCAGTCCTAACCGCTAAGCCACCGTGCATATATCAAAGTTATTTTATTAAAATCATTTTAACTTTCAAAAACAGCATCATCCCGATGTCGTGGTTTGGCGCAATGTAATGATTTTAATGCCGTAATGTAATTACAAACATATGACAACGTTATACAGTTTTATGTAAGGATTCCTGCTTGGTATTTATTTAAATAAATAAATAAATAAATAAATAAATAAAGTTAATTAATTTCATATTTGAAACAAAATGTAGGTAACAAATGAAAACCCTGAAGCATACAAGCTGCTGCTGCCAACATCTGGAGCACTCCATGACTCTGTGTGTCTTAGACTGAAAAACATTAGCAGTATTTGTTAAATTGAAAATGGCAGACCCCTTGTGTGTGTGTGTGTGTGTGTGTGTGTGTGTGTGTGTGTGTGTGTGTGTGTGTGTGTGTGTGTGTGTGTGTGTGTGTGGGTGTGTGTGTGGGTGTGTGTGTGTGTGTGTGTGTTTTGCATTCTGCCCATATTCAGAACACAATGTCCTGGGACTTAATTATTTCTTACACACACTCATCACACTCTAACCAAGCTGTAAGTTGAGGAGACAAAACAAACAGCGCTCTACACACACACACACACATTTTATGAATGAAACGGATATCAGCTTATTGCCGAGGGAAAAGTCACCAGGGCACGCCAGATTCTGTTTGGTTCTCCACATTGTGGATGTAAAAACTATAGCAATGTTGAATGTTGTGCTCTGATTGGTCAGAAGAAGAAGTTGATTAATTCTCTCTAACAGCAGCACTCACAGTAGTGTTCTTCTAGAGGAGCAGTCTCCAGTGTCAGTGTCTTACCACCATTACGTTTGGTGCCATCTTCAGGACAGAAGAGTTTACGCTTCTACAGTACATCAGAAGAAAACTCACATTGTCTTGTTGCTGATTGCTTCCATCTCCTGGACACATTAATTACTGCATTATAAGATTGCAGAGAGCTCATGACATAAGATCATCATCGTCTCATCGTCTATACCAATTTATCCTGTATACACAATCACGGTTGGCCTGGAGCCTATCCCAGGAGACTGAGGGCCCAAGGCGGGGATAAGGGGGTACACAATGGATGGGGTGCCAATCCCTCGCGGGTCACATGACATGAGACATGACATTAAAGTCAAAGCCAAAGCCTCAGCCTTATAGATGTAGAGAAGTAGAGTGGCTAAGAGGATTAGGTTCCTTAATTTAAACTGTCCATAAAGTCTGTTATATGACGGTGCATTTCTTATATACAGGCTGACCTTACATTTACATTTACATTTAAGCATTTAACAGACACTCTTATCTAGAGTGACTTATAAAACTGCTTAAGTTTCTGTCATTGGATAGATCCTTACACTGGGTTACTACTGTAGGTTAAGTAAACTAAGTAAACCTTCACTCCCCATGTGTGTTCTTCAGGCAGCCAAGGGTCACTGTGTAGTCCCATCTAATGGAAGAGCTACTGGGGATCAAACTTCTGAAAAGGTAAATGCCGGTTCTGATAGACAGGAGTCAGAACACTCTGTGCAGCACTGTTATTGTGGCAAAAGGGCGACCTACTCAATATTAGGTGAGCGGTCATAATGATGACTTGTTTTAAGGAAGACAATAATATATAGCTGATGTTGACAGGATTCATCTCTGCCATCATCAGTGAAAGGGGGAAAAAGTGTTGTCACATACACTATACGGATAAAAGTGTTTGTCCAAACCTGTTAACTATTGAATTCAGGTGTTTCAATCTGCCCCCTTATCCCCAGTGAAGGACAATCTTAATTCTTCAGAGGACATCTTGGACAATGCTACACGTCCACCTTTGTCTACACAGTTTGTTTAAGGCCCTTTTCCATTCCAACATGACTCCGCCCCAGTGCACAAAGCAAGGACTATAAAGACATGGTTTGATGAGTTTGTTGTGGAAGAACTCGACCGGCCCGAACACAGAGCCCTGACCTCAAGCACATCGAGCACATTTTGGGATGAACTGGAACGGAGATATTTCATTTACATGTCTTTTCTTAATGCTTTGATTGTTTTATATGCAATATATTTTATTATATTTATATATATTATAGTGCTGGAAATTGGTAATAATAGTAAGATTTTTGGGTGGCTTGATCAGATTAGCTGCATTCACATTTTATTTGACTTTTACCAGCACCTCAGTTCACTTGTGCTAAAGCCGTGGCTTATTGTACTGTATGTTAATTTAAATTTAACAATTCACGCCTTAGACATAAACTAAAGCCATCTCTATAGTTGCTAGGCAGAGTTTGTATAACGAGGACCCGGATGAGTTCGCGGTCTCTGATTGGATGGTATCGCCGCACGTGATTTCCCGGAAGTGTAGTAACATTTAATAATATATTTTTAAAAATGAATATTGAGTATTTTATCGCATAAATACTAAAACATTCACCATGTTAACATTAAGCCTTAAAAATTAATTACATAAAATTTGAATACGAGATAAAATATACGACGCTTCCCCAGCGATGACGTGTTTACTCACTTTCAGTGCCGTACTGTCGTGAAGCTGGGCATTTGCTTTCCGGCAGCTGTGAGCACGTGTCTACTACTGAGAGCTTCTCGTGTTTATAACACTGTGAGTACTATTATTATTGTTATTATTATTATTAGACACTATTTTACTCTGGATATTTATATAACACGCAAATATGAACTTCAGATGAGAATGGTAAATAAGTTAATATATTTATACTATACTAGCCGAAGGGAAAGGAGATTATAGAAATAGTTAAAAGGTTCAAACTAAAAATAATTTGATCAGTGATATAATAATAATGATAATATTCATAATTATTATTATTATTATCAGGTTGAAGCCCACGCACATGTCTGCCTGCAACAAAGATGAACACCTTCATTATTTTAACACTGTAGTTTCACACATCTTTGTTTGGCGTAACATCACTACACATCACTACACTGTACATCACTATACATCACTACACTGTACATCACTACACTGTACATCACTACACTGTACATCACTACACATCACTATACTGTACATCACTACACTGTACATCACTACACATCGCTAAACTGTACATCACTACACATCACTACACTGTACATCACTACACATCAGTATACTGTACATCACTACACTGTACATCACTACACATCGCTAAACTGTACATCACTACACATCACTATACTGTACATCACTACACTGTACATCACTACACATCACTATACTGTACATCACTACACTGTACATCACTACACATCACTATACTGTACATCACTACACATCACTATACTGTACATCACTACACTGTACATCACTACACATCGCTAAACGGTACATCACTACACATCACTATACTGTACATCACTACACTGTACATCACTACACATCACTATACTGTACATCACTACACATCACTATACTGTACATCACTACACTGTACATCACTACACATCACTATACTGTACATCACTACACATCACTATACTGTACATCACTACACTGTACATCACTACACATCGCTAAACTGTACATCACTACACATCACTATACTGTACATCACTACACTGTACATCACTACACATCGCTATACTGTACATCACTACACATCGCTATACTGTACATCACTACACTCTACATCACTACACTGTACATCACTACACATCACTACACTGTACATCACTACACAGTACATCACTACACATCACTACACTGTACATCACTACACATCACTACACTGTACATCACTACACAGTACATCACTACACAGTACATCACTACACATCACTACACATCACTACACTGTACATCACTACACAGTACATCACTACACAGTACATCACTACACATCACTACACATCACTACACTGTACATCACTACACATCACTACACTGTACATCACTACACTGTACATCACTACACATACAGTATACACACTCTACTGTAAAGTGATGTACAGTATAGTTATGTACATCACTACACTGTACATCACTACACATCACTACACATCACTATACTGTACATCACTATACATCGCTACACTGTACATCACTACACTGTACATCACTACACATCACTACACTCTACATCACTACACATCACTACACATCACTACACATCACTATACTGTACATCACTACACATCACTATACTGTACATCACTATACTGTACATCACTATATATCACTACACTGTACATCACTACACTGTACATCACTACACATCACTACACTGTATATCACTACACATCACTATACTGTACAACAGTACACATCACTACACATCACTATACTGTACATCACTATATATCACTACACTGTACATCACTACACATCACTATACTGTACATCACTATAAATCACTACACTGTACATCACTACACATCACTATACTGTACAACAGTACACATCACTACACATTTCCACTGTATTGGTGGTTAAATATCAGAAGGAATTTGAATCTGCTGTCATTTCATCTTATTACAATCACTAGGAAAGAGATGATATTTAAAAGTTTATAAGTTATACTTCTTTCGTCGTCAGCCAAATACATCCCCTGTTCGGTAATCAGAGAGTAAATCACAGACGAGAAATCGAAAACATGGAGCGGATAAAGATTTTGTCTTAAAATCAACTCCATTGTGTTTAAATGGGTGCCAATACTTTGTAGTACATGGTACATCTGAGTAACTGGACACTGTAGGTTTTAAAATTGTGATTTTTCTTTCTTTTATTGTATAAATAAAAAACACAAGCAATACGAGTTGTGTATTCCTGCAACACGAGGAACAGAATATTTTAGCGCTAGCTGCCCGTCACTAGACTCACAATGTTTTTATCACACAAATATTAAGTAAAGCTGATTTTCCTGCCATGACATCAGACACACGTTAAAGACTGATCATGCCCTTACAGTGTGTGTGAAAATGGGTCACCAGCTGAACAGTTTCCCAACTTTTATAACCTAACCTTGCTTTAAACTTTATCCCTGACCTGTCTGGTGTGGTTTCACTGATGTTCTCTAACAAACCTCTGAGGACGTCTCAGATCAGCTGTCTTTATTTATACTGAGATTAAATTACACACAGGGGGGCTTTATTTATTTGATCAGAGTAAAGGGGGGGTGAATACAAATGCACGCCACACTTCTCAGAATTGTATTTGTAAAAACATTTTAAATGCCTTTCACTTCACAATTATGTCGTTCTGTCTCGTAAAATCCCAACAAGGCGTCAGATACTCAACCTTACAGAATGTGATTTCTGTGTATTAATAAGTACAGAGAGTTCTGCTGTACAGAGAGACACACAGACATGTACGTGGACTTCAACCTCAAATAATAATCATAATAATAACATCACTGATTACATTAAAGATCAGCAGATCATTATTAGCTTTAATCTTTTTAACTATTTCTACAAACTCTTTTCCTCTCAGGTATTTCAGCTAGTGTATGTATACAAGTGTGTGTGTGTGTGTGTGTGTGTGTACAGTGGCAATTTCATGTTTTCCTGCATTAATTTGTCATAAAATGTGATCTGATCTTCATCTAAGTCAGAAGTATTGGCAAATATAATGTAGCTAAAATAATAACACAAAAATATTCTGATCTCTATTGAGAACAAACATAAAGACCTCATGGTGCTCGTGGGGAAAGTCTGTGAACCCTCGAGTTAATGACCTCAGCAAAGCTAATTGGAGTCTGGTGGTCGTATACCTGCAGTGTCGTTAAGACGATGAGTGCGGAGGCGTGGACTAGAGAGACTGCGACTGATCAACACCCACACTCCTTGTACATAAAAAGCTGGATTTAGTTTTGCTGATGCCAAAATCATTTAAATGAACATAACAGAAACATTACTTTTATATGTTCAGGAAATGGAAATGGAAAGCCATAAAAAAGTGAGTTTAGGTAGTTTTTTGACTTTGTGTAAGATTTAGTGAAGACGCAGCACCCTGTGTCTAAAGAATGTTATCAAGGACGGTAGCGAAAATTTAAGGCAGCCGCGTTCAGTTTGGTTTTTAAAGCAGCCGGTGCCAAGAGGAATCATACATTAAGGTTAAGTGAGGTTTTAATGTCTTTATTTCATATTTTACTTCATTTATAATTTTCTAAATGTTTTGATAGTTTTTATATGCAAACTTATGATCATAGTGTTGTAAATGAATAATAATGGTAATAATTCTGGGTGGCTGGAACGGATTATTTGCTTTTACATTATTTCCTATGAGACAATGCGTTTCACAGTACAAAATTTCACTTTAAGAACTCGCCTCCAGAACGGATTCCGTTCGTATGACGAGGTGCTGCTGTATTTGTTTTCTTTAATCATTAAATCATTTTTTAAAAAGTTCATGTTATGGTTGTTATGGTTATGTGTTAATGAGTCAGTCAGGACTGATACGAAGCGAACATGGTTATCATTGAACCCCAGACTCTGTGTCTCCCGCCTCAGGTCCGGTTGCCATGGCGAAGAGTCTGCGCAGTAAGTGGAAGAGGAAGATGAGGGCGGAGAAGAGGAAGAAGAACGCGCCGAAGGAGCTGGCTCGTCTGAAGGCGGCTCTGGGTCAGGAGGGGAAGGGCGAGATCAGCATGAAGGACGTGTGTGAGACGGCCACGCTGGTCCCCGCGAACACACTCAAGCAGAGAGCGCAGGACGTGGAGATGAACGCAGACGGGGAACAGAGTGAGACTCTCGGTGCACCTCACACCTCCAGTGTTCAGTGTTACACACACACACTCACGGTTTAACATCCTCAACCTTACTTGTTTATTTAAACAGCATCGCCACACCGACTCTAAAATCTCACTTTAAATGATTTATTTCATAAATAACATGTGCACCGGTCTGATCAGACATGAGCGATCACGCGGGACTGAAACCGCTCTGTACCGCGCGCACAAATCACTTTTTACGTCCCGCTAAAATCATATCAGTATTTCATTTAAATATATCTTATTTATTAATTTATTTTTCCCCGTCTGGTCCTGGTTGTTTGCCTTTCAACTTTTATCTGTTGTTTTTTTTTTTTTATGTAATAATTAATTCAACAAAAACTTGTTAACTTTGTTGATTAAAACCGCCTCAGGTCCGCGTGTGTGTGTCTGTTCACTTAAGAGAATAATTAAAAAAGAAAAAAATTGAATGCCTGATGTTGCCTGCCTACTTCACTTTCTTTCACTTTGTCTCAACAAAAAACAAATGTGTGTAAAGGTCGTCTGTTTTGTATTCACTATCTGATGTTCTCTCTCTCTCTCCAGGTGAGATGGGGAAGATGGAGACGGACAGTAAGAGGAATAAGACGACGCAGCTGAATGAACACGGCCAGTACCCGGTGTGGATGAGCCAGAGACAGGCCAAGAAACTCAAACACCAGCGCAAGAGCAAGAAAACAGGCCAGAAGAAGAAGAAGGGTCAGGCCTGGTAGTTACACACCACTAAGTGTGTGTGTGTGTGTGTGTGGTGTGTGTGTGTGTGGTCATGTAATGTTTATGGACTGTTTTATTGTCTGTGTAATACAGATAGGTGGTGTGGTTATATCATACACTCTGCTGTTCTAGTACTGATCAGTTAGAGACAAGAGCTGTGTGTGCGCGCGTGTGTGTGTGTCTATGTTCTCTGTAAATCAATTTTCATGTATTAAACCCTGACATTCTCCCGTGTTTGAGCTGATCACACACTGTTTCCTGTTTATATTTTGTACTCGTCTGTACAGAGGGCGTTGTATACGAACATGATGGATATTTTTACAGATAAAATATTCATGTTTTCATGCTTAATAAAACCAAAAATCCAACATTTTATTATTGTTTAATGATCATTGTTTTAATGTAAAGCATTTTTTTTGGCTTGTGTAAATTCTAACAACTTTAACAGGTGTATAAAACCTCTCAAATCTGCTTCTTGGTTTTAACCCATAAATCCTGAGGTGTTTGAGATGTTTCTCTGAAGGATGGAGAACGCTGGTCCTCGAGAGGCGTGGCCCTGCATGTTTTTCCGGTTATCCCTGCGTTACTCACTGCTTTACCTGGATCAGGTGTGTTCAGTCAGTCAGAAGCTGGAAGACACTGTCTAAGACGAGGGTGGAGTGTGGAGGACACAAAGTGAATTAAACACTTCTGATCCAGGTCCAGTCCAGCCCACAGAGCTCCTGCGTGTGAACGATCAAAGCAGGTGGTTTTATGCAGTGCAGCGGTTGAGATGTTACTCAGAGTGGCTGGATAGTGTGTAACTGTATAAACTGAGTGCAACTTACTGTAGTGTGGTATAGTATATTACAGCATAGCATAATGTGATGTGGTCAAACCGCTTGTTAATGTAAATATCTAATCAGCCAATCACACAGCAGCAACAGCGGTTCAGGCTGGTGGTGGTGCTGCTGCAATGATGTGTGGGAGATTTTTGCAGTGCTGAAGGCAGGCGTGATCCCAGTATGAGCAAGGTGTACCTAATGAAGTGGCCAGTGAGGGTATATCAGAGCAGTATAGCATACTGTAATATACAGTAAGATTAATGAAGATACATTGTGCTTGAGTTAATTATTAAAACTCACAGTTTTGCTGATAAAGCTTCAGTTTATTTTTGTAACAATGACAATTGTTAAAAGCGCTATACAAATAAAATTGAATTGAAATAAAACATTGTCTTGCACATGATGTTCAGCTAAAATAGTTTTAAATCTGACACAGTGCGGTCGAAACAACACGACCCTGAGCTAGCGACATGACCGTAAGCTAGCAACACGATTCCGAGCACCTGTAGCTACATGACTCATGAAGTTAGCATTGTGACACTGAACTAGCTACAGAAAATATTTCATCACAAGCAGGTTAAACACCGCCTACATATCAAACACACAGCTCACTGATTTTACTAACGGGGTGGAGCTTAAGTTTAACACACTGAACATGACATAACTAGTACACCTTCATAGCCCTTAAATCATAAACAAAGCATTAACGGCTGTCGTACAACATAACAGCCACATTAGCTATGCTAGTTAGAGCTAGTTAGCTATTCTAATGTTACTGTTCTCCCAGCTAGCTAAATCCACTAGCATGCTAGTTGACGTTAGGCCTACAGTACCAATCTTGTGATGTCATATCATTGGGTTTCTGATTGGCTGATTGGATTTGCTCAAAGCTCCACCCCCTTTCCGATTCAGTCTGAATTAGCTGGTGTCTTTTTATAAACGCGTGATATTTGTACGTTGTAGCCAATGCGCTCGCTCTGATACGTAGCAGCAGCTAATAATTTGAAGCGAGGCTGGCGACAGAAGGACTGGTTACACCTGCTGGAACATACGTGAGAACAGGAAGTAACTGCTTTAAGGTGAAACCTGACTATAAACGTATAGATAATATGACAAACCGTTCTTTAATAATTAAAAAAAAAACATAATCATGCAGCTGAGAAGAATTACCCACTTTAGGAAAAGCTATCAGCTCTGTGGTGCTTCATCACTGATTGTTTTACTGTAACAGCGCGACACACGCCGATTTATTCCTTACATATTGCACTGGATTGTTAGGGCTGTGTTGCCAAATCTGCATTTTAGCCAGACACACAGTAAGCAGTTCTAAATTACAGTGATGCACAGTTCAGGGGAATGGGTGCCAATACTTTTCTCTCATTAAAAAAAAAAAAAAAAAAAGTGCATCCCAGGTCAAATGCAGTAGGTTTACTAATAATAATACAAAGAAGAAGAGCTTTCAGACCTCCTGTGTATGCCATATCTGCTTATCACTCGGACACACACACACACACACACACATACACACACACTACAACATCTGCATGGGGATAAAATCAAATTCTACCTCATGCCCTGGTTTGTTTGTTTGTTTGTTTGTTTATTTGTTTGTTTTTGTATAGATCTGGCAACCCTGTGGTCAGTAAGAGAACAAACCAAAGACAGACAGTGTGTAATTCCTACAGAAATACGGAGCGGTGGTGTGGATTCGGTCTACATGAGCTGCACAAAGGATGCTGGGAAAAGGCCAGAGCGGCCATGACAGCTTCCCTTCCACCAGCCCTCGTGCACCATCTCGATGTTAGTGATGACATCATCAGGCTCGAAGGAGATCTCGTCATCCGCCTCTGAAATCACACCAGACTGTTCATATAATACACACTGGTGTGTGTGTGTGTGTGTGTGTGTGTGTGTGTGTGTGTGTGTGAGAAAGAGAGAGAGACTTACCGCCCTGGTAGTCATACAGCGCCCGGGCTGATTGGCCGCCGCCTGTGTTTATAGCCTCATAATCATTCTCAGTAGCTGTGAAAGAAACACACACACACAATTCAGTGTCACATGATCACATGATCTTTATTTCACAGTTCGAGACGCGCCCACATTGGACTAATGATGATGGTGTCTATGTTGATTATATAATGAATAATGTGTGTGTTTTGGGACGCACCCACAGTGGACTGATGATGATGGTGCTTATAAGGTCTATATAGTGAATAGAATGTGTGGTTTGGGGCGAACCCACAGTGGACTGTAGGGTGAACAGCGTGCTTGGTTTGGAACACGCCCATAATGGACTAATGGTGTTTATGTGGACTATATAGTGAATAGGGTGTGTGGTTTGGGACGTGCCCACAGTGGACTGATGATGATGATGATGATGGTGATGGTGTTAATGTGGACTATATAGTGAACAGTGTGTGGTTTGGGACACGCCCACAGTGGACTGATGGTGATGATGATGGTGCTTATAAGGTCTATATAGTGAATAGCATGTGTGGTTTGGGACGTACTCACAGTGGACTGATGAGACTGTATGTGAACAGGGTGCGTGGTTTGGGACACGCCCATAATGGACTGATGGTATTTATGTGGACTATATAGTGAATAGGATGTGTGGTTTGGGACGCGCCCACAGTGGACTGATGAGACTGTGTATGTGGACTGTATAGTGAACAGGGTGTGTGGTTTGGGACACGCCCATAATGGACTGATGGTGTTTATGTGGACTATATAGTGAATAGGGTGTGTGGTTTGGGACGTGCCCACAGTGGACAGATGATGATGATGGTGTTAATGTGGACTATATAGTGAACAGTGTGTGGTTTGGGACGCATCCACAGTGGACTGATGATGATGATGATGATGATGATGGTGTTAATGTGGACTATATAGTGAACAGTGTGTGGTTTGGGACGCGTCCACAGTGGACTGATGATGATGATGATGATGATGATGATGATGATGGTGTTAATGTGGACTATATAGTGAACAGTGTGTGGTTTGGGACGCATCCACAGTGGACTGATGATGATGGTGCTTACAAGGTCTATATAGTGAATAGGATGTGTGGTTTGGGACACACCCATAATGGATTGATGGCGTTTATGTGGACTATATAGTGAATAGGGTGTGTGATGACGGTGTGGTGCACTATGTAGACTCTCACCGCGGATATGAGCTGATTCAAGGTCCTCGTATTCTCCATCGATGTCTCTGTGAGGAAGAGGAGGCGGAGCCGAGTCGTCTGCCTCTAACAGAGGAAAATGATTCAGCGACTGAGTTACTCGTAAAAACTGATTCACACATAATTATGTATAAATGTACAGTAGATTTATTTCAGTACAGTGTGATTTGATTTAGTGAGATGAAAATGAAGAATCGTTCAGTTCACTGATCAGAGATTTGATCGAGTGATTCAGTCCGAGTGTGTGTAAGTGCACTCTGTAGTGTCTCACCGCCGTAGTGAGCCGATCCCAGGTCCTCGTATTCTGCTTCTTCGATGTTTCTGTGAGGAAGAGGGGGAGGGGTCGAGTCGTCCTCCCCTAACAGACGGAGTAACTCTTAAATCAAAACTGTTTTACATTTTTAATTTCAATTCCGTATAAAGTCGATTTAGTGATCAATAACTTTTTTTGTGTGTAAATCGGAAATCAGATTCACAAAATAAAGATTTGATTCAGTGATTCTGTGCGACATGGCGCCCTGGTGAGTGTGTGTAAGTGCACTGTAGTGTTTCTCACCGCCGCAGTGAGCCACACCCAGGTCCTCGTATTCTCCTTCATCAATGTTTCTTTGAGGAAGAGGCGGAGGAGTCGAGTCCTCCGCCAACAGATCATCAGAGCGGGGGGGCAGTGACGGGGGCTCGTCGTAGTCATTCTCAGGAGGTTCATCCACTACCTGTAGGTGCACACACACACACACACACACACACACACACAGAGAAAGTGAGCAAGTGAAAACGAGAGAAAACGTGAACGAGGGAAGTAAGCGAGGGAGAGTGAATGTGGGAATGTGAGGGATAAGTGAATGAGGGGAAAAAGAGTGAGAGAAAGTGAACGAGGGAAATTGAGTGAGTGAAAGTGAATGAGTGAGAGGAGTGAAGTGAAGGAACGTGAATGAGGAGAGGTGAGCGAGGGGAAAATGAGAGAATAAGTGAAGGAGGGAAAGTCAGCGAAGGAAACTGACTGAGGGAAAGTGAGCGAGGGAAATTGAATGAGGGAAAGTGAACAAGGAGAAGTGAGCGAGGGAAAGTGAGCTTGTTTAGTTTGGGTTACAGGGTCAGGAGAGTCTCTGGGGATTTCAGGAAGCGGTCTGAAGTCCTGCGACGGTTTCACAGCTTCAGGGATGACTGGCGGTCTCTGTTTCTCCTCCTTATACTCACAGCTGGTCACCTACACACACACACACACACACAGTAAATTAAGTAGTTATTATTTTACACCAATAGCTTTTGAACTGAACTGAGCAGTAACGTAACTAAGAGTTGTGCATAACAGGCAGCACGGGCGAATCACACACTCAGAAAAGATCGTCACGGATTCAGCTAGTGGGCGGAGCTATGACTGGAAACTGACGTTATTATAAAACCACGACTCGTCAGGTTAAAGGTGAGATATGTGATGTTCAAATGAAAACATTCAGACTGGATATCTCATGTTACACCCTGGTACATCCTGAGTGTTTAGTTTATAGTGCAAGCTCAGTGTGTGTGTGTGTGTGTGTGTATGTGTGTGTTAACCTCTTGTCTCTTTGTCATCTCCTCTTTCTCTCTCTTGTCTCTTGCCTGTCTCCTCACTCTCTCCTCCTCTGCACGCTTCCTATTCTCCTCCTCCGCCGTCTTCGCCATGTTCTCAAAGCGGGACTTCAGCTTGCCAGCTCCTGCGCTCGCTACACACACACACACACACACACACACACACACAGTGCCACTGACTAATCGTATATCACTTAATAACATTGTGAGATGCAGTATAATTGTTCGAGAGGGGGCGGAGTCAGAGTGAGAATTTTGGAGGCGTGGCTACTTGTGCTGTTGTGATGTCACATGAGCTCCTCTGTTTTTCTTTAAAAATGTTTAAAAATTACGTGTTTGAGCACTGATAAACTGATTACAAATAAACTGATTAATAAACTGATTAATAATCTGGATCGCTATCTGCCCGAGTTAAACTGATAAACTGTACTTAAGTATTTTAAACACAAAAGTCAATACTGTTGATAACATGAATGTGCGAGTCTAGTAGAGATGAGATTTGACATTAAATAAGCGAATAGCTAGCAGCATTGTTAGCTTCTTTGATCACTTCGGTAAACGAGTGAGTTGTTACCATTGTTACTGTGTTAATGCAGGTCGTCTACACAATTAAACATGCGCACACTGCACGCATACAGAATATAATAAGGTGACAAACCATTATAATTATAAGCTTGCTACTGAAATTATTGTTAAATATTTTATTTTTAGCGTAGAAAATAAACAACTCTTTTGCGCAGTAGTAGTTAGCTAGATCACGTCTAGTCTTACTTAAATTCGGTTTTATTTGTACAGTGCTTCTAACAACAAAGCAGATTTAAAAAATGTGCATGAATCAGAATGATCAGATGGTCCCTGATGAACGAGCCGAGGGCGACGGTGCTGAGGGAAAAACTCCCTGAGATGATAATATGAAGAAACCTTGAGAGGAACCGGACTGAACAGGGAACCCATCCTCATCTGGGTGATAACGGAGAGCAGGGATTGATCTGCACTCATACTGTGTGTTAGGAGGCTGGAGTTTTAATGGTGCACCTTAGATGTTTGAAAAAGGGCCAAGTCCAAAGACCAAGTGGGCGGGATCTGTTGCGTAGGTAATACTCATTCACTTCGGTTCAGTAACCAATCAGAGTTTCATAATGATTTCTGTAACCGATCACTGGTGGAATAGTTTTGTCCCCGTCTGTCCCACCTTGTGTAGCTCAGGTCGCGGGATGGTGTGAGTGCCGGCATGAACGCTTATGTTTAGATTAGATAATAATCGCTGCACGTTTGTGCGATCGATCGTCATCTGAAGAGTAACAAGTCTCTGTTTAAAATGCAGGGAGTAAAAGTACAGGGCATGCATTAAAAATGTAAAAGAGTAGAAGTAAAAAGTATCACATACGGAAAAATACATGAGAAAAAGCGACACAGTATTTGTACTTTGTTCCTTGTCACCTCTGGCAACACATTTGCATTTCAAGCTGCAGTGTGTGATGTTCCTAAAAGGTTTCTGCACCGTAAGTGCTGTGTGTGTTTTATGATTAATTGTAATTGTAACAGTGTGTACAGAGTGTGACACTCACAGGCCTCGAGCGGTTGAGTTTTCTCGTAGGACGACGTCGGAGACTCCATCTGATTGAAGGAGACTGCGCTCTGAGACGAGACGAGGCGAGACGAGTCTGAGTTACTCAGCGGTTAGTGATCATGTTCATATGTTGATCTGTGTGGTGATGAGATTTACCTTGTCCATGCGGTCGGCCTGCACACCGTAGCGTCCCCCGAAACCTTTCGCATAGTCTGTAAAAGACGGCGAACAGTAAGGGGATGTACTGTAAAAATGATGGCTTTGAAGCACTCGTATACATCACTCTGCACAAGGGCATTAATGACCCAGCAGGGTGCAGGCTGTACCGAGATACACTTTGGGAATCACTGGTCTACTCAATACTCAATGTTCTGTAAAATAATTACTAAATATTATTTTATTAGGCAATTCTTCTGATTCTGTTTGACATTTCCTCTTCTTCTCATTCTCTTAATCTACTCTACTCTTTTATTTTCCCTTCTGCTCTCTATATATACAGTATATAGTAGATATATACGTTCTCACTCGTTATCGTTTCTCTTTCCTTCTCTTCTGTTCTCACATTCTTCACTTCTCGTCACTCTTTCCTCATCTTTTCACTTCCATTCTTAGTCCCCTTCTTTTCACTCATTCTCTTGTACATGTCAGTGTCAAACATTTAGAGTTAAAGCCACCTTTCTGAGACTCGTGTTTCTCAGTCTCTCCTTTATAATCGTATCCCAGAGCCGCTTTATCCACTCTCTCCTTCTGCACTCCGAACTTCCCTCCAAAACCTTTAGAGTAATCTGCAGGGAAACAAACAGATAGATAGATATGAATAAAACACTTTATATCCCTTTAATAGCTCTGAATATATACACCACTCGTATACAGAAGCGATTAATGGGGCCAAGCACCTCTTAGCCAATAGGATGAACATCGAGTCATAGATGCACTCGGAACTTGTTTGTTAACATCAGGATATGCATCTGGTTCATGTTTGCTATCAATGTGAAAATACACTGCTGAGAAAGTGGCCTCATTTCCTGTTTCATAACTAATGGTCTTATTTGTTCACATGGTACAAATGAAAATAAAATCATTATGTTTTGTTCAGCCTAGTATTAGAATACAGTGGAGTAGATTCCACTGTGTTGTTGGTCTACGCCGGATGCCCTTCCTGACTCGGCCCTCCCATTTTATCTGGGCTTGGGACCAGCACTGCGTCCGGTGGCTGGGGTTTGGACACTGCCTGGGAATCGAACCCGGGCCTTTCTCATGACGGACGAGAAACACCTACCACTGAGCCACCAGTGCCCCTAGTAGATTCCATTATACAAAGTTTATATATATATATATATATATATATATATATATATATATATAAAATACAGAATATCTGAGTTCCTGTTCTGTAAAACACAGCAATACCACCTCACCTGCCAGATCAATAAAATAAAGACTAATGTCTTGTAATACTTCCATGTTTTTTCCTCTTGTTCAGTGGTTTATTTTAACCTGTATGTGAACATTACCTCCTCTATTCAGCACCTCTCTACATGGGAATGTGGACTGGGAGATTCAGGCTTCTGTGATATATATATCAGGATTATACTCGCATAACTCACACATCTGTTAGCTCCAGGGTCTGCTCACCATTCTAAGTATTATATATTATGCCAATATGATTAGGCCATGATTAAAGTGAGTTTGAATGACAATTATCACTTTTATGCTGTTTTTTTGCACAATTATTTCACCGCTGTCACTTTCTCAGCACTATAACTGTACCTCAAGGGTTGCTCTGTATTTCACTTATTATTATTATTATTATTATTATTATTATTAATAATAATAATTTATTTTCCTTGTCTTTTAAAAATATTGCTCATGACCTATATAAACTTTTAGGTCCTGAGCAATATATTCTTGTAGTTGTAGCATTACAGCAAGTACAACTTTTACAGCAAGTACCCTGTCCCTACTGACTATATGTATATCTACGAAGGTGAGTCAAAAATGATCTGCACTCCAGTTATGTTGAATCTTCTGTTGGTCTTATCACGACTTTCTGTTCACGGCTCCTGTCTCCACAGTCACTGCTGTGCAGGTGTGAACGTGTTACATCAGTTTATTGTAACTGCAGTCGAAGCAAAAATTCTGGAGTTGGAAAATTCATCAACGCTTACAGATTTCTGGGATTCTCAAGGGCCAGGATTGAAACATTGTCAGCAAAAAGGTTCAACACTCAACAGTGCTCGTTACAGCGAGATGATTATTGAAGAGCTGAAGACTAAACTTTGAATTAAACGCAAAGGACTGATATCCGAGGGCGTCGTGATCTGGCATGACATGACATGATTTCTGTCCAGACTGTCGACACTCTGAGGTGTTAAAGCGTCCTCACTATAGTCCTGATCTCACTCCAGTAGACTTTCACCCTTCGGTCATCTGAAAGATACACTGACCGCTGTCAGCTGTAAACTTTAACCGCATGAACTCTGTCCTCCAGCCCAGTCCGAGCCCCCTTGTCCCAAGGTGTGCTTGGGATGCGTGTGGTGACCGGGGACGGTTCCACTTTACCATGAAGACGGTCCTGGCCTTGGCTGACTGTTCTTTGAGGACTCGTGACTGCAGTCGCTCGATAGTTCAGGACTGGAGTCTCCTACAGTCTACCTGAGCCTCCAATAACGAACTGGACTCCATATGAACTTAAAGACGTCTCCTGTTATACTGAACTTCCAGCCTCCTAACACACAGTATGAGTGCAGATCAATCCCTGCTATCTGTTTACCAACCCGCATGAAGTGTCCTAATGACTCCGCCATTTAATAACAACAATGTGCTACACGCCTCGGCCTGCTCGTTACTCCAGACTGCTCACCTTTCTGAGACTCGTGTTTCTCAGTCTCTCCTTTATAATCGTATCCCAGCGCCGCTTTATCCACTCTCTCCTTCTGCACTCCGAACTTCCCTCCAAAGCCTTTAGAGTAATCTGCAGCGAAACAAACAAACAAACAAACAAACAGGTAGACTTAAGAATAAAAAACACCACATAATACATTTTCATGCTAGATGAGGTGTTTAACAGCTCGGTGTGTACAGTATACTACAGTATATCTGGAGCAGCGATGAAGGAGGCCAAGCACTTTTTTTCCAAAAGCAAAAGACCAGAAGCCATTTGGAGCGTCTGTGTCCTTTTACACATAGAGAGATACGTAATGAGATATTTCCTCACATCCTGTCCTCATTAGTCCTCTTAAACTCAAAGTGTGGTTTTACTTTAGATATCTTTCTAAACATCTGTGGCAAGTTTGGTGTCAGTATATAGAACTACTGCTGAGAAATGACCTCACTTCCTGTTGACGGCTTTACAAATGAAAAAAGAAATCTTTCACAATCATAAACTCGTTACGTCAACAACACTTTCTATGTACATTCGAGTCAAACTGGGACTTTCTATGTGTTCGAGTCAAACTGGGACTTTTGATTGCGCAGGATAGCAGAACACAGTCCTGAGAGGAAACACTCCCTTTATTTCTCTGTATATAATCCCCTGCTACACTAATGCACTTATCCCAGTGTGTCACTAGTTTTTGGACACCATCAACGTAGAAGGTTTCCTCAGTACGCCGGAGACATGACCAGACTGTCTGTCTGATTGGCATCTGAAACGCCGGCCTCCCTGGAACTCCTTTAATGGCCCTTTCCTTTAATAGAATTTGCAGGACATTTCACCACCTCATCCATCCCACTGCACCACTCACACGGCTGGGAGATATAGCCAGGTCCCCCCATACAGTCCTGACCTCACTCCAAGACACTTCCACATGTTTGATCATTAAAGGAGTTCCTGGGAGGCCAGCGTTTCAGACATGGGTAAAAGGTTTGCCATGGCTTTAGGTTTAAATTCTTTGCATTATTATTTTTAACATGATAACATTAAAATGAATAAACCCAGTTAATACTATCAGTTTCCTTTGATGTAAAAATGACTGACCATGAAGGAGTATTATTATGGAATGGTTTTTAAAAAAGACTAAGAGCCACACACCCTTTTTTTGAGGACTGACTAATAACGTTGCACCTGCTTCTTCGGGTTTTTTTTTTTTCTTTTCTCTAATGTGCTGCTTTCTTTTCTGGTAGAAAAAGTATTACTCTGTAACCTAATTTTACAGTAAAAAATTATTTGAAAATGCCTTTATGCTAAGCTTTCTTTGAGCTGTTCCCATCAAGGGGTCGCCATAGCGGACCATCTGATTCTACACACACACACACAACTTGGCACAGGTGTTTTCGACAGAGGAAACCCTTCCTGAGACAACCTTCCCATTTTTCTAACGGGACTTGGAACTATCACTACATGCAGTGGCTGGGTAGTAAGGGGTGTGGCAACCCACCAGTGGCCGGGCTCGAACCCAGATCAACAACCTAGAGCCTTAGCTGTCTGAGCCACCACCCCCATCAAATGTTATAATGCCAATGCAATAATAAAGTCCTAAAATTAAAAACAACTTTAAAAAAATACACAGGCAAGTTCTTATGAAAAAAAAACAACAAAAGAGTGCCTAAGTCGTTGACATATGATTCAAAATTTCTTTAAATACTTCCTATTTTTCTCATATTTTATGGTATATTTTGCACCAAAAAAATCGACTGGGCAGTAAATCTGATTCAGATTTTTGCAAATGTTTGTGCAAATCGGTCCTGTTGGTGGTGCTAAAGCTCTTGAGATGTGAACACCAACGTTACTGT